>JACYFF010031959.1:63759527-63809045 GCA_017589665.1 Selenicereus undatus | reverse complement strand
ATATATATATATATATATATATATATATATATATATATATATACCGAGTGTGGTTGGCATATCACTAATATTCAATGCATTATTGACACGATAAGTCACTTGCTTGCATATTGTAATTAGGGCGCAAATACGGTTTTTCTTCCCTCGGTCCATAGAAATACACATTTAGTCTTTCCTCATTTCTCAAACTAACCTTAAGATCTTTACAAGTCATATTCTATAAGTACACAATCAGTTCATCCCCATAATGATAACAAACTGGATTGAATGCCCAATGAATATGGTTCTAGCAATACTAACGGAGGCATATTTATAAAAGATAACACATTCAACTGCTTCAGTAAATTTAAAAGACAGGGGGACGATCTAAAGTGTGAAGAGATATAACAACACCATGAACTTTTGCAAGGATATTTCTTTATTGGTTATGAAGGACATGCATGTAAGTTGAATGAATGAAAGGATGAAGATTCGTAATGAACGAGGTAAGGCATATAAATAACCTACATATACAAGACATGTAGTTTATTCATAATGGTCATGACAGTAAAGTAAATGAACGATGTTATGAAGTTGAGAGGGAATAGTATTAAGTATTAAAGGTGAAGAAATCTAACAGATTACCAAAGAGGCATTTGGAAAGACATACGATACCCTGTATGTGAGTAAATTGATGAAGATGAGGGTCCACACCACCAGAAGGAAAATTTTATTCATCTGGTGTTTGAAAGGCTAATGCGTCAAGATGAAGGAGTCAGCCTTATAACTGAACATGATGGCATCCATCAATAACACATTCTGCCGTAAGTGGAAATCTTGGGTAGGAATACAAACTCCGAAACTGCTGGCAGATGCAAATAGCACAAATCGTTGTTTATCATTAATAAGATAGGTTGTACTAGTAAAGAAAGGATTGCCAAAATAACTTGAGTAACGACATCCAGTCACGACCATAGAGTAG
Organism: Selenicereus undatus; assembly: GCA_017589665.1. Taxonomy (NCBI): domain Eukaryota; kingdom Viridiplantae; phylum Streptophyta; class Magnoliopsida; order Caryophyllales; family Cactaceae; genus Selenicereus; species Selenicereus undatus. The sequence goes on along the minus strand of JACYFF010031959.1, from coordinate 63,808,084 downwards.
TATGCCAACATGATGTTATAGTGCTATAGAAACACGAAATATATGGATCCATTTAACTGCTGAAACAGCACTCAATGACTCGGCCTAAAGCAACCAAAGGCTTTGCAAGTAATAAATAAATAGTTCCTGTTAGTCTTAAAATGTACCGCAAGTGCACGGCATAGCTGTAGCTAGCAACCGGCAGGTACGGGTCGTCTCCATAAGGAACTTGGCATAAACTACTAGAACTAATTAGACCACTGAAGTTAGGCAGTCACAATTGGGGTTTTGGAATTAAACTAAGGGAAATAATAACGACTAAAAGATGAAATAAATAGCAGAAGAGTAAACACCTAGGTTGGAATTAACAGCACGATTACGGCAGTGAATCAGTTACTAACCCAATCAAACACTCCCAAGCATGCATCATGAATGGATAGATTGACAATTAAGCCCATCACCTCCCTCTCTCAAGGGTCGAAGACTAATCCTATAACTATAGTCGCCCATTTCATGGGACTAAAGGTCGAAAGATTACAAGATTCACAATCTCGAATCCCAGCTAAAATCTTAACTATGTTAAAACCCTAATCGTCTACTAAGGCGTACTAGGTAAAGGTTTCGTCCCTCAACGCTCCCCTAAACCCCAAATAAAAAGGATGAATGTTCTTTCGAGCATTTCATCGAGCATGTGGCGTGCATAGTAGAACTCATAATTGCAAAACAAAGGGGGAGAAGGGATTGGGCCAGTACAAGATTCAACTTCACATATTCGGCATCAATCCCAACCTAAGTTGAAATATTTAGCCTAACATCATCTTTGTAACAACAATCGCAATATTCGACTCAATAAACATCACAACCAAACCCTAAATAATCAAGAACAAAAGGAGAGAGAACTAGAATTAAGAACCTGGAATTAATCGAATCAATCAAGGGTAGAATCAACTTCCAATTCAATAGCCAATTCAAAAGTATGAGAAATAAAACTGTATAATGAAGTCTAAAAATCGCCTAGAAGCGTTTTGGGGCGAGAGAAACTAAAAAAAAACTGAATGTCCTTCAAAACAGCCCCGAATGAAGATTTAAGTCGCGACACGGAATGGGGGTGGCACGGTCGTGCCCAGAGGCACGGTGGCACCGTGCCAAAACGCCGCCCGAAACACCCCCAAAACGGCACAAGTGGCACGGGCCAGCCATTTGGCTGTCCGACCAAGTGTGCCGGTCTGGGGGGGATTGGCCGTGCTTTGTGGGTCCGATTTCGTGGGACTTCCGTGTGACGCTTTTTCGTGACATTTCTCGCCTTCTTGGCACTCCTTTCTGCGAAAAGTTGTTCATCTTTTTGTTTCTTCAATAGAGTTCTTGAAAATATCAAAATATGTCATATGAGTCAAAACTGCGCTAAATGGGGCCAATTTGAGTCTTCCTTGGCACGATCGAACGTGACAACGCATGAGGAAATGAGTCAAATAGGGGCTAAAAATGGGATAAATAGAGGTTCATCACGCCCCCACGCTTATCTCTTGCTTGTCGCCAAGCAAGACTACGCTATGAAGGATCAGGGAGAACGGTAAACTTCTTAACACACCCTCTTCAAGCAAGGGACGAATAATCAAAAACCCAAATTAAGCTATGCATTAAAGATGGCTAAGTCAAAATGTGAAACAATTCGAATATAGCTCGCACACTCCCTTCCATGGGTCCCCATACCCAAATGCAATGCATCAAGCGCCCTAGTATCGAAGCACATAACGAAACAGGACCTTTCCTTGATTAGTGGTGGGTAAGCACGACTGGTAGAACCTCACTTTAGGATAAAGTGGAACACTCCCCTCAATGTGTTTAGAATATGTAACAAGGGTGCACTCAATACTCTACCCAATCAAGCAACTACCATAAGCTTGCTAGAGTTCTCAATTCTCCACCGCCTAATGCAAAGTGCAATGTGTAAATCATGAGGACTTGTAAAGGGATGTAATGGGGTCAAAGGTAAAGGGTGAGAAGCGGAAAATGTTTTGGAAGAGTGGAGCTAACAGTCAAAGACTAGGGAGAAAAAAAAACACTTCCACAACTAATGTCGGAACAACAACTTCACACCACAATTGAAAATTTGAGCAACAATCCCACAAAAACCTTAAGGGGGCGGGGGGGGTTTAGCAATCTCATTGTCACACTCCCGTGCCAAACACGTTATTCACAACTTTCTATTTTTTTCTTTTTCTCTTTCTCTTTTCATTGCTTCTGTATTTTTCATTCGTTTCTATTTCTTGTCTTTGGAAGGGGAACGACATGTGAATGGCATGGGGAACACAAACTTGAAACACGAATCCCCCCAAACAAGCCACTAGTAACATTCCCAAGGTGAACCAACCTTCAAACCAAAGCCAACTCAACATGGAAGTGTCGCTCCACTAGGCCTTGACAAGGATATAGGGAATATCGATAGGCCAAATGTGTAGTGTGTAGGGGGCAACAACAAGGACAAGGGGAGAGACACAAAGGACTGGCAAAGAGGGTAGTACATGTCAATGGGTGGCTTTTTTGGCTCATGTGGCTAAATAAAACAAAAATTGTCTCAGTCATACCAACACATACACATGCTAAATGCGATTGCAAAGAGAACAAGACCAAGTTCTGGAGATGCATTCATGGATAAGTCACACATGAAGGAAAGTATGAGACTATATGCAATGAATAGTCATTAGGCTCAAAATCTCACAGGTAAGTCTACCACAATCCAATAACTTACTCCAAGGTATATCCCACTTATCAAGGTAAGTCAAGCCAAGTCACATGAATCTCAAGGGCAATATGACATACAACATAGGGTAGGGGAAATACAGATGACGGTGTTAGAGCGCAATTCACAAAAGTTCACCCCATAACGGGCAACACTTCAACACACAACTCAACCAAATCAATCAATCATCACCCCTTGTGTTCTCTTCATAAGAGGGGTTTTTGCACAAATTTTTTGAAAAGTAAAAAAAACTAAGTAAGGAAAGCAATAAAAGATATAAAGGATAGTGAGAAGAAGGGTAAGAAGCAATACCTGGAAAGTTTAGGGACGCCCAACTCGATCACTTCTCCTTTTGAGATGCAACATGTAACTTATATGCTCTAACCTACATGCTTTATTAAAGAAAAGAAATGCAAAGATGTCCTATGAAAAATATATGACATCCCATCTATATGATGCAAAATGCAACATGTCATTCAACCAATACCCCAAAATCCACCATTCCAGCCAAAGAGCGATAAGCTCACCCCCCATGCTGGAGATTTTCATTGTCCGCAATGAAAACGACGCAGAAAAAGGGCAAGGGAAGGGGGAGGGGAAAGGGTGTGAGTGACATGGATCTTTTTTTTTTGAAAGCGATAAATGCCTTGGGTTGCCTCCCAAGAAGTGCTGGTTTAAGGTCCTTAGCTTGACCCTTACCTCCAAACAGAAGATAGTAATGATGCGGGAGGTGGCCTGGGGGAGGTGTAAAAATGTGGAGGAGGATCCGCTACCTCCCCAGGAGAAACAGAGGCGGTCGATAAACGAAACGGGACGGCCGCGGAAACAGTAGAAGAACCGACAGACAGCATGTGGGATCCCCCATTTCCATCAAATGTATCAACCTCGGGAGCAGCATCGAATGGGGAAATGGGGATCGACGCCTCAGAGGGAGCAGGCGCTAAAGGCGGTGCAAGGGGAGGGAAACTGAAGTCCACTATCTCCCCACACAGGTGGAAAGATAGAGTGCCTGCTTGAACATCGATCACTGCCCCGACAGTCGCAAGCAATGGGCGACCTAAGATGAGTGGGGCGGAAAAGTCCTCATCCATGTCAAGAACGATGAAATCACAGGGGATGAGGAACTTGCCCGCCTGGATCTGGACATCCTCCAGAATGCCGACAGGCTGCCTGATGGAGCAGTCTGCTAGCTGAATAGTCATGCTGGTGGGCGTGAGGTCCCGTAGTTGCAACTTCTGGCAGAGAGAGAGTGGCATGAGGCTCACACTGGTGCCCAGATCGCAAAGGGCTCTCTCGATTTGCATATCCCCTATGCAGCATGGGATAGAGAAACTGGCAGGATGCTGTAGTTTTGATGGTAATCGCCTCGGTAGAAGTGCGCGGCAGGATCCGAAAGTGGGGGTCTTTGGAGTAACCCCGGGCTGCCCCTTCTTGGATAGGAGCTCTCTTAAAAACTTAAAGTGCGTAGGTGCATTCTAGAGAGCTTCCAGAAAGGGGCTACTGGCATAGATTCGGCGTACGGTTTCTAAGAATCGCGCGAATTTAGGTTCAAGCTGACATAGCTTGAACCATGCCAGTCGCTGAGGGTAAGGCACTGGGCGCCTATATGTGCGAGCAGGAGGTGGAGGAGTAGTCTCCCCAGAAGAGCTCAGAGTCTCTTTTCACGCTTGCCCCTTCGTTCCTATAGAGTCAGGAACGAGAGCGACCTCCTGGAGAACCATCACTGGGCTCTCCTCTAACCCCTCTTCCATCGTGGAGATGGCATTGACGTGACGGTGGGCGTTAACTTCTGGGTGGCCTTGAAGTTGCCCTAGAGGTCGAGATAGGAGGCTCACCTGTTGGGCAATCTGAGCAATCTGCGTGTCCATCATTTTCTAATGGGCGGCCATGGCATCTACCCTGGAGGTCAGCAGATGGATTGACTCCTTAAGAGTCTCGTTGGTCGTGGTCTGGGTCACTATGAAGCGCTCCATGAGACTCACCAGGTGAGATGTAGGTTCAGGAGGTGGAGGGGGTGGAGTGTAGGGAGCTCGGTTGTGGAAACCGGGGGGCTCGATGGATTCTAGGGGTGAGGGTTGGGATTTTTGTAGAGAGGGTTCATTTGGCCTTTCCAACCCTGGCTGTAGGTGGTGGGACGGGGGTTATTTTGAGGAGGTGTGGTACGCATTGACATGTTCAATGCTGGAGGGAGCATTGTAACATTCAATGGAGGTGTGCCCTTGCATGCCACAAGCCTCGCAGTATGCATAGGTCCCCATGCATGGCCCTAAAGATCCAGCTGGAGTGGGAGATGTGCCCACTTTGTCTAGCCTCTATGCTAGTGCATCCACCCTACTTGCTAGGAGCGTTGTAACATCTACCTCGTGCCTGCCACCACCTCTCTTGGGGGTGACCCTCTCGCTTGCCCAGTGATACTTCTTGGAAGCCATTTCTTCCAACAATGTGCTTTCCGCTTCAATCGAAATGCCCATTAGAGCACCCCCTGTTGCGACATCAACCGAGATCTTTACTGACCGCTCCAACCCATTGTAGAAGGTTTGGATTAGGAGCCAGTCAGGAACTCCGTGGTGGGGGCACCAGCGCTGGAGGTCCTTGAACCTCTCCCATGCTTCGTAAAGGGACTCACCATCCTACTGGGCGAAGGGGGTGATGTCCGTCCTCAGCTTGGCAGTCTTGCCAAGTGGGAAGTACTTGCTGAGGAACGCCTTGGAGTGTACTTCCCAAGTGGTGAACGAGTTGGGCTCCTCGTTCTGTAGCCAGTCACTGGCTCTATCCCACAATGAGCCGCAAGCGGATTGCATCGGTGGACACCCCGTTTAGCTTGATGGTGTCACACTTCGCAAGGAATCTACGAAGGTGCACGTTGGGGTTTTCCGAGGGGTGCCCGCTGAATTGCTCCCTCTCTACAAAAGTGATCAGTGCGGGGCTGAGCTCGAAATTGTAAGCCTCAATGGTGGGGCTAACGATGGAGGAGGTTATGCCCCATGCTTGTGGCAGAGCATAGTCCTGCAGCACTCTATGGTCGCCTTCTGCCATTGTCACCTCTGTCCTCTTCTTCCTTCTTGCTTCTCTGCTTCGCTGGCGTGTGGTTGCTTCTATCTCAGGATCTAATGGGACAAGGGCTTGGCTCCCTTGGCTCCCCCTGCGCATACAAAACAAACACTACCGAGGCGTAAACAGTTTCAAGCAGGAATAAAGAAGAACTAAACTACAAAAAGAAAAAAAAACGTAGTCTAGAGTACGCTAATCAATTCTAATATTGAAAGGCGCAAGTTCCCTAACAACGGTGCCAAAAACTTGTTAGTCTTAAAATGTACCGCAAGTGCACGACATAGCTGTAGCTAGCAACCGGCAGGTACGGGTCGTGTCCATGAGGAACTTGGCATCAACTACTAGAACTAATTAGACCGCTCAAGTTAGGCAGTCACAATTGTGGTTTTGGAATTAAACTAAGGGAAGCAATAACGACTAAAAGATGAAATAAACAGTAGAAGAGTAAACACCTAGGTTGGAATTAACAGCACGATTATGCTAGTGAATGAGTTACTAACCAAGCAAACACTCCCAAGCATGCATCACAAATGGATAGATTGTCAATTAAGCCCATCTCCTCCCCCTCTCAAGAGTCGAAGACTAATACTAGAACTATAGTCGCCTATTTTCATGGGACTAAAGGTCGAAGGATTACAAGATTCACAATCTCGAATCCCAGTTAAAATCTTAACTATTTTCATGTTAAAACCCTAATTGTCTACTAAGGCACACTAGGTAAAGGTTTCGTCTCTCAATGCTTCCCTAAACCCCAAATAAAAGAATGAATGTTCTTTCGAGCATTTGATCGAGCATGTGGTGTGCATAGTAGAATTCACAATTGTAAAACAAAGGGGGAGAAGGGATTGGGACAGTACAAGATTCAACTTCACATATTCGGCATCAATCCCAACCTAAGTTAAAAGATTTAGCATAACATCATCTTTGTAACAACAATCGTAATATTCGATTCAATAAACATCACAACCAAACCCTAAATAATCAAGACCAAAAGGAGGGAGAACTAGAATCAAGATGATGTTATTTCTCTCTCCTTTTGGTCTTCACATACGGTTTTATTTCTCATACCGTATAATGAAGCCTAAAAATCGCCTAGAAGCATTTTGGGGCCAGAGAAACTAAAACATAAACTGAATGTCCTTCAAAATAGCCCCGAAGGAAGATTTAAGTCGCGACGCAAACCGGGGGTGGCACAGTCGTGGCCACAAAACGCTGCCCGAAACACCCCCAAAAACGGCACAAGCGGCACGGGAATGCCACTTGGCACGGTCGTGCCACGTGGCATGGCCAGACCTTGTCACTTGGTTGTTCGGCCAAGTGTGCCAGTCTGGGGGCGGAATGGTCGTGCTTTGTGGGTCCGGTTTCGTGGGACTTCCGTGCGACGCTTTTTCGCGGCTTTTCTCGCCTTATTGGCACTCCTTTCTGCTAAAAGTTGTTCTTCTTTTCGTTTGTTCAATAGAGTTCCTGAAAATATCAAAATATGTTATTTGAGTTAAAAGTGCGCTAAAGGGGGCCAATTTGAGTCTTCTTTGGCACGATTGAACGTGAAAACGCATGAAGAAATGAGTTAAATAGGGGCTAAAAATGGGATAAATAGAGGTTCATCACGCCCCCACGCTTATTTCTTGCTTGTCCCCAAGCAAGACTACGCTATGAAGGATCAGGGAGAACGGTAAACCTCTTAACACACCCTCCTCAGGCAAGGGACGAATAATCAAAAACCCAATTTAAGCTATGCATTAGAGATGGCTAAGTCAAAATGTGAAACAATTCGAATATAGCTCGCACACTCCCTTTCATGGGTCTCCATACCCAAATGCAATGCATCAAGTGCCCTAGTATCGAAGCACATAACAAAACAGGACCTTTCCTTGATTAGTGGTGGGTAAGCACGACTGGTAGAACATCACTTTAGGATAAAGTGGAATACTCCTCTCAATGTGCTTAGATTATGTAACAAGGGTGCACTCAATACTTTACCCAATCAAGCAACTACCATAAGCTTGGTAGAGTTCTCAATTCTCCACCGCCTAATACAAAGTGCAATGTGTAAATCATAAGGACTTGTAAAGGGATGTAATGTGGTCCAAGGTAAAGGTGAGAAGTGGAAAACGTTTGGGAAGAGTGGAGCTAACAGTCAAAGACTAGGGAGCAAAAAACACTTCCACAACTAATGTCAGAACAACAACTTCACACCACTATTGAAAATTTGAGCAACAACCCCACAAAAACCTTAAGAGGGGGGGGGGGGGTTAGCAATCTCATTGTTACACTCCCGTGCCAAACACCTTATTCACAACTTTCTATTTTTTTCTTTTTCTTTTTCTCTTTTCCTTACTTCTGTATTTTTCATGCATTTCTATTTCTTTTCTTTGGAAGGAGAAAGGCATGTGAATGGCATGGGGAACACAAACTTGAAAAACGAATCCCCCCAAACAAGCCACTAGTAACGTTCCCAAGGTGAACCAACCTTCAAAGCAAAGCCAACTCAACATGGAAGTGTTGCTCCACTAGGCCTTGACAAGGATATCGGGAATATCGATAGGCCAAATGTGTAGTGTGTAGGGGGCAACAACAAAGACAAGGGGAAAGGCACAAAGGTCTAGCAAAGAGGGTAGTACATCTCAATGGGTGGCTTTTTTGGCTTATGTGGCTAAATAGAACAAAAATTGCCTCAGTCATATCAACATATACATATGCTAAATGCGATTTCAAAGAGAACAAGACCAAGTTCTAGAGATGCATTCATGGATGAGTCACACATAAAGGAAAGTATGAGCCTATATGCAATGAATAGTCATTAGGCTCAAAATCTCACAGGTAAGTCTACCACAGTCCAATAACTTACTCCAAGGTATATCCCACTTATCAAGGTAAGTCAAGCTAAGTCACATGAATCTCAAGGGCAGTATGACATACAGCATAGGGTAGGGGAAATACAAATGGCGGTGTTAGAGTGCAATTCACAAAACTTCACACCATAACAGGAGACACTTCAACGCACAACTCAACCAGATCAATCAATCAGCACCCCTTGTGTTCTCTTCATAAGAGGGGTTTTCGCACAAATTTATCGAAAAGTAAAAACAACTAAGGAATGCAATAAAAGATATAAAGGATAGTGAGAAGAAGGGTAAGAAGCAGTACGTAGAAAGCTTAGGGACGCCTAACTCGATCACTTTTCCTTTTGAGATGCAACATATAACTTATATGCGCTAACCTACATGCTTTATTGAAGGAAAGAAATGAAAGATATCATATGAAAACTATATGTCATCCTATCTATATGATGCAAAATGGAACATGTCATTTAACCAATACCCCATAATCTACCATTCCACCCAAAGAGCGATAAGCTCATCCCCCCATGCTGGAGATTTTGATTGTCCGCAATGAAAACGACGTAGAAAAAGGGCAAGGGAAGGGGGAGGGGAAAGGGCGTGAGTGACATGGATCTTTTCTTGTTTTTGTTTTTTGAAAACGATAAATGCCTTGGGTTGCCTCCCAAGAAGCGCTTGTTTAAGGTCCTTAGCTTGACCCTTACCACTAAATAGAAGACAGTAATGATGCGGGAGGTGGCCTGGGGGAGGTGTAAAAATGTAAAGGAGGATCCGTTACCTCCCCAGGAGAAACAGAGGCGGTCGCGAAACGAAATGGAACCGTTGCAGAAACAGTAGAAGAACCGGCAGACAGCCTGTGGGATCCCCCATTTCCATCAAATGTATCAACCTCGGGAGCAGCATCGAATGAGGAAATGGGCATCAGCGCCTTAGAGGGAACAGGCGCTAAAGGCGGTGTAGGGGGAGGGAAACTGAAGTCCACCCTCTCCCAAATAGAAGACTGTAATGATGCAGGAGGTGGCCTGAGGGAGGTGTAAAAATGTAAAGGAGGATCCGCTACCTCCCCAGGAGAAACAGAGGTGGTCGCGAAACGAAACGGGATGGCCCCAGAAACAGTAGAAGAACCAGCAAACAGCATGTGGGACCCCCCATTTCCATCAAATGTACCAACCTCGGGAGCAGCATCGAATAGGGAAATGGGGATCGGCGCCTTAGAGGGAACAAGCGCTAAAGGCGGTGCAGGGGGAGGGAAACTGAAGTCCACCCTCTCCCCAAACAAGTGGAAAGATAGAGTGCCTACCTGAACTTCGATCACTGCCACGACAGTTGCAAGGAATGGGCGACCTAAGATGAGTGGGGCGGGAAAGTCCTCATCCATGTCAAGAACGATGAAATCACAGGGGATGAGGAACTTCCCCGCCTGGATCTGGACATCCTCCATAATGCCGACAGGCTCCCAGATGGACCAGTTTGCTAGCTGAATAGTCATGCTGGTGGGCGTGAGGTCCTGTAGTTGCAGCTTGTGGAAGAGAGAGAGCGGCATGAGGCTCACATTGGCGCGCAGATCACAAGGGCTCTCTCGATCTGCATATCCCCTATGCAGCATGGGATAGAGAAACAGCCAGGATCCTGCAGTTTTGATGGTAATCGCCTCGGTAGAAGTGCGCGGCAGGATCCGAAAGTGGGGGTTACTGGAGTAACCCCAGGCTCTCCCTTCTTGGACAGGAGCTCTCTTAAAAACTTAAAGTGCGCAGGTGCATTCTTGAGAGCTTCCAGAAAAGGGCTACTGGCATAGATTCGGCGTATGGTTTCCAAAAATCACTCGAATCTAGGTTCAAGCTAACATAGCTTGAACGATGCCAGTCGCTGAGGGGAAGGCACTGCGGGCTTATAGGTGCGAGCGGGTGGTGGAGGGGTAGTCTCCCTAGAAGAGCTCAGAGTCTCTTTTCGCGCTTGCCCCTCCATTCCTACAGAGTCAGGAACGGGAACGACCTCCTGGAGAACCATCGTCGGGCTCTCCTCTAACCTCTCTTCCATCGTGGAAATGACATTGACGTGACGGTGGGGGTTAACTTCTGGCTGGCCTGGAAGTTGCCCTTGAGGTCGGGACATGAGGCTCACCTGTTGGGCAATCTAAGCAATCTGTGTGTCCATCGTTTCTTGATGGGCGGCCATGGCATCTACCCTGGAGGTCAGCAGATGGATTGACTCCTTAAGAGTCTCATTGGTTGGGACTGGGTCACTACGAAGCGCTCCATGAGACTCTCCAGGTGAGATGTAGGTTCAGGAGGTGGAGGGGGTGGAGTGCAGGGAGCTTGGTTGTGGAAACCGGGTGGCTGGATGGGATTCTGGGGGTGAGGGTTGGGATTTTTGTAGAGAGGGTTCGTTTGGCCTTTTCCACCCTGGCTGTAGGTGGTGGGACGGGGGTTATTTTGAGGAGGTGGTGTAGGTGTGGTACGCATTGACATGTTCGATGCTGGAGGGAGCATTGTAACATTCAATGGAGGTGTGCCCCTGGATGCCACAAGCCTCGCAATATGCATTGGTCCCCATGCATGGCCCTGAAGATCCACCTGGAGTGGGAGAGGTGCCCACTTTGGTTAGCCTCTGTGTTAGCGCATCCACCCTACTTGCTAGGAGCGTCACAGTGTCTACCTCGTGCCTGCCACCGCCTCTCTTGTGGGTGACCCTCTCGCTTGCCCAGTGATAGTTCTTGGAAGCCATTTCTTCCAACAATGCGCTTGCCGCTTCAATCGAATTGCCCATTAGAGCACCCCCTGCTACGGTATCAACCGAGATCTTTACTGACCGCTCCAACCCATTGTAGAAGGTTTGGATTAGGAGCCAGTCAGGAACTCCGTGGCGGGGGAACCGGCGCTGGAGGTCCTTGAACCTCTCCCATGCTTCGTAAAGGGAGTCACCATCCTGCCGGGCGAAGGAGGTGATGTCCGTCCTCAGCTTGGCAGTCTTGCCAAGTGGGAAGTACTTGGTGAGGAACGCCTTGGAGAGTACTTCGCAAGTGGTGAACGAGTTGGGCTCCTCGTTCTGTAGCCGGTCACTGGCTCTATCCCGCAGTGAGAAGGGAAAGAGCCATAAATAGATTGCATCGGTGGACACCCCGTTTAGCTTGATGGTGTCACACTTCGCGAGGAATCTGTGAAGGTGCACGTTGGGGTTTTCCGATGGGTGCCCGCTGAATTGCTCCCTCTCCACAAAAGTGATCAGTGCGGGGTTGAGCTCGAAATTGTTAGCCTCGATGACGGGGCTAACGATGGAGGAGGTTATGCCCGATGCTTGTGGCAGAGCATAGTCACGCAGCACTCTATGTTTGCCTTCTGCCATTGTCACCTCTGCCCTCTTCTTACTTCTTGCTTCTCCGCTTCACTGGCGTGCAGCTAGTTCTATCTCAGGATCAAATGGGACAAGGGCTTGGCTCCCTTGGCCCCTCCTGCGCATACAAAGCAAACACTACCCAGGCGCAAACAGTTTCAAGCAGGAATAAAGAAGAACTAAACTACAAAAAGAAAAAAAAACCTAGTCTACAGTACGCTAATCGATTCTAATATTGAAAGGCGCAAGTTCCCCGACAACGGTGCCAAAAACTTGTTAGTCTTAAAATATACCGCAAGTGCACGGCGTAGCTGTAGCTAGCAACTGGCAAGTACAGGTCGTGTCCACGAGGAACTTGGCGTCAACTACTAGAACTAATTAGACCACTCAAGCTAGGCACTCACAATTGGGGTTTTGGAATTAAACTAAGGGAAACAATAATGACTAAAAGATTAAATAAACAGTAGAAGAGTAAATGCCTAGGTTGGAATTAACAGCACGATTATGCTAGTGAATAAGTTACTAACCCAACCAAACACTCCCAAGCATGCATCACAAATGGGTAGATTGTCAATTAAGCCCATCTCCTCCCTTTCTCAAGGGTCGAAGACTAATCCTAGGACTATAGTCGCCTATTGTCATGGGACTAAAGGTCGAAGGATTACAAGATTCACAATCTCGAATCCCAATTAAAATCTTAACTATTTCATGTTAAAACCCTAATCATCGACCAAGGCGCACTTGGTAAAGGTTTCGTCTCTCAACGCTCGCCTAAATCCCAAATAAAAAGGATGAGTGTTCTTTCGAACATTTCATCGAGCATGTGGCGTGCATAGTAGAATTCATAATTTCAAAACAAAGGGGGAGAAGGGATTGGGCCAGTACAAGATTCAACTTCATATATTCGGCATCAATCCCAACCTAAGTTGAAAGATTTAGCCTAACATCATCTTTGTAACAACAATCACAATATTCTATTCAATAAACATCACAACCAAACCCTAAACAATCAAGAACAAAAGGAGAGAAAACTAGAATCAAGAACCTAGAATTAATCGAATCAATCAAGGGTAGAATCAACTTCCAGTTCAATAGCCAATTCAAAAGTATGTGAAATAAAATTGTATGATGAAACCTAAAAATCGCCTAGAAGCGTTTTGAGGTGAGAGAAACTAAAACTAAAACTAAATGTTCTTCAAAACAGCCCCGAAGGAAGATTTAGTTCACGACGCTGAACGGGGGTGGCACGGTCATGCCCAGAGGCACGGTGGCATCGTGCCAAAACGCTGCCCGAAACACCCCCAAAACAGCACAAGTGGCATGGGAGTGCCACTTGGCAGTCCAGCCAAGTGTGTCGGTCTAGGGGGGATTGGCTGTGCTTTGTGGGTCTGGTTTCGTGGGACTTCCGTGCGACGTTTTTTCGTGGGACTTCCGTGCGACGCTTTTTCACGGCTTTTCTCGCCTTCTTGCACTCCTTTCTGCTAAAAGTTGTTCATCTTTTCGTTTCTTCAATAGAGTTCCTGAAAATATCGAAAGATGTTATATGAGTTAAAAGTGCGCTAAAGGGGGCCAATTTGACTCTTCTTTGGCACGATCGAACGTGAAAACGCATGAGGAAATGAGTAAAATAGGGACTAAAGATGGGATAAACAGAGGTTCATCAGTGCCCAAATAAAAGCAAGGAGTTAAAGTAGGTGACAGTAAAAATATGAACATAGTGATGACTGAACTACAAGTAGAATGGGTCAAATGTGCTTAGGAAGAGCTGCAAATCACACAGTAATGCATACCGACGGCCATTATAGGCTCCATTATGGAAATAGAGAACTAAACTACTATGATTGTCAGAGTTTGAATCGCCTATAAGAAAGGTTGCTCATATGTGTTTTAAAGGATTCCCCACAGACCACATATGAGATTTTTCATAAATACTCCATTACAAATCAAGAGAGTGTTAGTGGCAAAGAAATGATGCCTCTGAATAATTCAAGGTAATTACGGTAGAAATAAGTCAATCACAAGAAGTAATGGGAGCATTGCTAATGTAAGGTCCTAATGTGAAGAATGGCAGCTTAATCTTATTTGTACCACCCACATGGTGCCAAGTAGCACACCACAAGCTACCGAACTACCGTCACAGGATTGCCTATAGTAATTCCATCTCATATACCAATTTGCGAATGGCATTCCCGTAATAGGTTTAAAACATCACTATACTCAATATCATGTATGTTAATACACCTCAATGAGACTCTCAAATTCTGGAGTGAAACGGATGGAGTTCCACGTAAAAACTGGCTAAAACCTAGGCTTAAAGCCTTACAATAGATACCTGAAATGGAGAAAAACACTTGCTCAACGGCCACACACTGGCGTTCATAACTCAATGGGTCACACACCTGGAGTGCGCGATTGCAAAAATTTAAACAAATGAGAGAAATGAAACATAAAATACAACTCCCAGATAAATGAGAGCATGCCTCATTAACAGGTGACCCAAATGGTTCCACATTGCTAATGCTCGATTCTCAAGATATTACCAAATGATTGAGTCACCCAAATAGAAATGGTTCCTCCATATGTGACCACACATATGAACTTACAGTCAATAGCTCATTTAACTAGTCCAACATAACTCATATACACCTTGATAGCTAACTAATAAACACTTGATAGCTCACAGTGGCCCATAAAACCTTAGCTCTGATACCAAATCTGTAACTGATGTATATTTCCAAGGGTGTCTTTTTCATTCTTTTAACTCAACCTCATGGGAGGTAAGCTCCATGAAAATTCATGCATGGCAAGGTTCTCATTCGGTTCCACTTTTTGAATTCCACAACAAAAGACACTTTATGCAGTTTTATTCAAACTTCAAAGTGCCTTATCCAAAGGTGATGGGGACCATCAAAGATCGAGCCTTGGATGAGCAACCAAATGGAGATCCCTCCATGCCCCTTAATTTGGAACATCAAATCAGTAAGGGTAATCTTATTTTGTTGCCTAAAGGATGAATAAATCATCCTCATTTTGTCTAAGAAGCAAAACAGCAGGTGACGGGTTGATTCCAGCAGCAAACCCAATTTTGAGAGCTTAATTACTTAGGCGTCTTTGAGGTTTAAGTCTAATATTGTGCATTGGGATTGAAGTTCAAGAAGTCAGCTTTTCAGGAAAACAAGTTTCATTGCATTTGGACTTCATTTGCCCATTAAAATCATCCATTAAATCCAAGCTATACAATCTGCCAAGTTCAACCAGAATGTACCCGATTTTGGTTAAATGATTTCTTAACCTTAATGGTGGTTTAAGTCTTGGATTTTGACCTTTTTGGAACCCTTAATATTTCAAATTCAAGGACATATAAAGAGTTCTAAGTTAGGTCTTTAGGAAATAAGTCAATAGGGGCATTTTTCTAAAAGCAGCAGAAACTGTCATAGTTTGCATATGCTGCACCTTTTGCCCGATATCTCCCAAACAGCTACTCCAAATGGCTTGTAACTTAAGGCCTGTAAAAGCTGACTTCTAGAGCTTTCCAATAAGACCTATTGCAGCAAATTTGAGTGACAAACCTAGGAGTTGTAGCTATTTGAAGTTGACCCTTATGCACTGAAAAGTTGTTGACAGAAAGTTAAAAGCACTTTTCAGCTTTTGTCTTTTACTTTTTGGTTCCCTGTTACTTTTGGACGTGTAGGAGCTCGTTGTTCCCCTCTTTTGCAGCTTGTTAAAGGTTCCCCACTATAAAAGGGAGGCCTTAGGCTGCCAAGGAAGGACAGATGAATACATTTGAGCTTATTTGAGCTTTGAGTTGTGAAAACTCTCTCCATTTCTCTTCAAATTCCTAGAGTTATATCTTGGGTGTTTGGCAACCTCAAGTGGGTCTCTAGGTCTTCTTAATTCAACTAAGAAGGTGATTAACTTCTGTAACTTAGTTGAAGGAATAAGATTGCCTAAGTGTGCAAACCAAGGTGGGTTTCATCACCCTTGCTAGTCCACTTATTCTATCTTGGTTACTTTGGTTGTATCTTATTCCCTCCTGGCCATTGTATATGTTTTTGTCAGTTTGGACTCCAAAAAAATATGCATCAGTAATGCCCCCAAAATGCCAATGCCATGATTTACGAAAAACTGCAGCTGAAGACGTAATAATAGAAGGTGCTACCGCCGTCCTGATAAAGACAAGGCTCACTGAAAACATTTAACCTTGCAACTCATGTTCACAATCACAATATCTATTAAACTAAAACACTTTAAGACCAAAGTCCATCATAGTTCAACTTCAGTGCAATCGACTTAATCATACCATGTGCTAACTCGCACTCCACACTACACAAGCATATTGAATATAGACCCAACTTGACCCTGAGGTCGATCCCAACATTCATGCTATGTTGAATACACTATTAGCATCTGTTGACTTCCAAAAGGGCTTGCTAAATGGAGAAACATGTGATACTTCATCACCTAAAGTGGAAAACATGAAAACAATTTGAAAATGTGAGCAAAAACTCAGTACAAGCATTCCTATAAAATAAAATGAGTGTAGAAACACTGTTGATGGGTACTTGCCTTTGCAATTCAATTAGTTCGCAATAACAATGAAAATAAAAGGCATATGAAACTGAATTGCTCATTATTATCTGGATGTTAGCCCCTTGCAATGATATGATCTATACATAGGTCTACACCTACCAATCTGATCAAGAGTTAGCCTGAAGTCGGCGGGTAATTGATGGGTTGACACCCTATAGATGATAACTGATGGGGTCACAAGTTAAATGGCAAATCACTGTATGAACTGATTCATTGATAATCTCATTAAGATTTGTAACTTGATAAACATGTTCTGCTTTCTTAAGATATAGGCAATGGATGTACCTTAACTCTTTAAGAAAATGTCATCTGACTTAGTAAATGTCATTTGTTTCATAAATGTCATTTGACTTGATAAATATGTTCTTACTTGACAACACTTATGCATAACGGGGAATAATAACTAGGCCTCGATTCTATTTCATAAATGTCATTGTGGGTATGTGTAGTAAGCAAATAATCCTTACTCACATAATTGAGTAAGTATGTGCAATAGAAATTGAGTAATTAAATGGTATACATAACTTGGGTATTTCAATATAACTTCAAACTGAACTAATAAAAGAAATTAAATCCTATATAAAGTAAATGAAAGTAAAATAGACCACAATGAGATAAATGAGATAACAAAAGAAAAGGCCTTCATGGTGACAAATGAGAGAGTGGTTGTGGCCTTTTCTGAGATACGTTGCTGATACGGGTTTAAAGCTCGCTGATGTATAGCTTGGTTCAAGATAACAACTAGTACACTTGATTGGTTTGATCAACACATTTGATACATTCTGAATTGAGTAAGTAATAAAGGGTTGAAGCCAAGAGAGATATATCTTGGTTCAAAATAGAATAAACTGCAATAACTTGGCCAACTAAATATGGTTTCTGAGACACAACTCTGCCCACTTCTCATATTTCATTCATGAATCCATTAGACATAGAATTCCACCCCAAATAAGTCATTGAACGCAATAGAAGCTATTAAGCTCACTAAACTTGGTATTTTCTTTGTAAAATCCATAATTGATTCAAACCTCATAAATAAGGTCCCAAATTGTATACTTGTCTTCTTCTTTCTCATTAATCAAGGTAAAAGCTCCATGAAAATCCATGTATATTCATTTAGCCCTTAAATGACCTTACATGGCCCAAAACACACTAAATGATTGCATGATCAATGTCACTCAATCTTTATTATGGCTATTTACACAATTACTAAAAATGCTTCCATAAATCACCAAACTCAAAATACTAAACCAAAATTCATGAAATCTTATAGGAAATTCGAAAATAATATGCAAAATCTACAATAAAATTTTCAGAATTTTTCTCCAAGTATACGCTGCACAGAAATTGCAAAAACAACCCAATTTGCTCCAAAGCAGGTTAGTTCAATTCAAAAATTGATTACTTTTACTCTTGACCTCAACTAGAAACTTGAAACCCCAATATGAAAATATTAAGAAGTCCTAAAAAATGTTCATTTGCAACACAAAACATGATTCCCACAATAGGGCTCCCAAAATGGGGCTAAAACACAGGTGTGTCAGTTTTGAGTGAACCTACGCAGTTCCAGTAAAATAGCCATAACTTTGTGCACAAAACTCGGATTCAGGCGATTGGAAAGGTATTTGAAAGATAACGCATTGATCCAACTCCCCACAAAAATTCATAATTTTTAGAGAAGCCACGCATTACTAGTTTTTCCTACAATAGACGCCTGTTTTCGGGCCCTTCACAGCTTGGTACCTACTTTGTTATCCTCCTTTTTCACGTAATTATTCTCTAAAATCACTTGTTGAAATTATGAAATCATGGGGTGACCCTCAACATCACTTTAGATAGCCATAACCCATAATTTTTACTTCATAATCCTCCAAGATTCATTTTCAATCCAATAATATATCCAACATCATAAATCACCTCATGTGATCCAAATGAACATATTTAATAAAAAGAATCACTTAAATCAAGCATGCTCATGAAAACCCTAATTCTTGCTCATTCAAGTGAACATTCAATCAACAATAATTGGTTTCAAAATGATCAACTAAAATTATATTTTTCATGATTTATAACACAAATCACAACAAGATACATAAACAAGCTCAAACTCATACTTGTTTGATTTCAAGTCACTTGAACATGTTCTGGATCAAATACCCATAACTCTAAACATCTCCAAACTCAATAAAATTTGTATAACAACTATCAATTTGATCATAAAAACAATAATCATAACTAAAACAATCTTAAAAACTCAAAATAGAACAAGTTAGGGTCTGGGTATACCTTACTTTAGGCTTGAATTAGTGGGAGGATGGGGTTGTTTTGTGTGATTTTGGTGGTTGGACATGATAGTTGCTAGTTACGGGAAGTCGGGGCAGCCGGGAGGTGGTTGGAAACCACCAAAAATGCCGGCACAAGGGGTAGCAGCTGCTGCCCTTGTTTTTTGCAGAAGGGGGTGCGGTAGAGAGTAAAAATGGCGAGTTGGGTCTTGTTATTTTTGCTGAACTTTTGTGTATAAAAATTGTCAATTAATAGCCACAAATGGCTGCAAATTTTCAACCCAAAAAGTAGCTTTTGGCTAATTTAAATTAGATGCTAAAATAAGCAATTAGTGAATAACAAAGTTAGAAAGGTTTTGGGGTTTTGTTTTGGGCCTAACAAGCTATGTTCGGGCTTGAAAATTTATTCGAAGCGTTGGAAAAATTTTCTATTACTCGGTATTAAAGTTGACCAAAGGTAAGAAAATAATTAGTCACTAAATTATACTTACCCAGGCCTAATATCGATTCACCTGATATTTAATCAATCAATGAAACTTGAATTAACAATCAATAAAACTTGAATTTCAAAGTGGGACCCAAATCAAATATCCAACAACCGGGATGAATAAATACGATAAATAAAAGTGAAAAATTTAAATGACATAAGGTAATTTGGTAAATATATAAATTGAGTGTAATTGAATTAATAAACATGATTTGGTTAAACAAATAACCATGAGTGATTAAATCAGTAAACATGATTAATTAAATGAATAAACATGATTAATTAAATAAATAAATATGATTTAAATAAATATATATGGGTTAGGATCAGGTTATTACAATTCAAGTTCAAGACACCATTCGTACCCCCTTCCGAATGCTCAAATATTTCTTCTCTATTGTGGGCTTCTTCTTTGTTTAAGATGCATGCTATTTGACTAATTGGGACAAGGAAAATTTGTTCAGAGGACGCTGTTTTCCTTAGGGTGAACCCAAAGGAAAAGTTAGTCGTACGCTCTACTGAAACATATCTATGTCTCATAAAATGGGTATTTCTTCTACAAGATTTATCAAATTCTTTGGGTTTGGGAACAACCTGTTTTACTAGATTGGTCTAGGTTTCATTCACGTTGAGTTTGTCTCCAATCTTATTGATTTACGTGTCAAATACTATTTTATAATATGTTCTTATCTAGTTTCTTCTTAATCTCTTCTAAAGGAACAACATCCAAATCTTCTACTTTAATGAAGTTCATTTGTTGTTGTATTTCTTCTCCTAATGGACGTTATTTGTCGTTATCACTAGATAATACATCTTGTTTTTTGCAATTATTACACCTATGATTTTATTTGACTCATTTGGATTTTGCTCTTGATCAAACATATTTTGTAATTCCTCAAGATTATACTGCTCATTATACTCTGTAATTCCCTAAGATTACACAGCTTATACTCCATCCTTTTCTTCCTTTTTTGTTGATTTTTTACTTTATTTTTCTCTTACTTCTTTCTCTATTTTTATATCATGCAAAGGAAATGGAGTTTTGTTTCTTAGGTTTAGGAAAGGATATGTATACTACAATAGAGTACTAATACTTAAATCAAAATTTTCATTATGTCTATTTTCGCTAATAAAAGAAAGATGGATTATAGATAACTATTTCTTTATCTCCTTAACTTCTATCTTAATTTTTGTTAATTTTGGTGAGTGCATAATATATAAATAATTAATAGCAAGACAAGTAGATGATGATCCAAGCATTAAACACAGTTAAATGGCTTAATTAACTATTAATGATCTTAATTATTTTTTGCTATGTGGCTTTGACACCAGTTGAAAAAAGGCTTCAAGTAGTACTTATAAGGAGAAAATCACTTGCTCGAAATTAAAATTTCATCTATGTATCATTTTTTTATAAATGAACATTTACGGTTTAAAATGTGAACTTTTAGAAGTAAGAAAAAATAGCAAAAAAAAGTACTCTTTTTGTAATTCTTAATTCCACATGGCATGTAGAACTACTTGGCACATGGAACTATTTCTTTGTGATTCATGTGGTATAAAAATTATAATAAAATGTACCAATAAATTATTTTATAACATTTTAGGTCTTAAGTGTTGGGAATTTCATCATATAGGAAGTGAAGATTATAATATTTATCATTTATTTGGTATAGAGTCAAAGATAAGGGCATTTTCTATTTTATATATTCTAAGAATTTGGAAATATATGGTTTTTCGAACTTGGTACATTGTACTTGTTTTGCAACGTGAAAATGTACATTTGTTTGCACTCGCTTGATGAGAGTGTCCAACTTATCCATGTATATCGAAGATAGAATACATCCAACTTAGCCTCTTTTTATGCTCTTGTGCTATATGTTGAATAGATAGGATAGGCAATAGTGTCCATCATAAGTAATGTAAGAAGTATATACAAAAAGGGCTTTTTGGGGTCTTTTGAGAAAACTAAACATAAATATCTATGCATTACATTTACATATTTTGATAGGATGGCAAAGTTATTGAAGTTCCTTTTATTCATTTCACAAAGTCACTTTTATAAAAGCGACTTCCTATATCTATTTGGTAACGCTGTTTTCAAAAAAACTTGTTTTTCAAAATCATCCTAATTTTAACTTTATTCAAAATATCTTCCCTTTGCCTTTCTTATGACTATTCGATTTTCATGTTCGAAAGATTTCTTCTTAACTCTCTGTCTGAGCTTGTTTTCTGGTGTGGAGAGAGTCTCCTAGCAAAAGTAATGTCTCAATTAAAAGACTAAAGAATTCGAAGTGTTACAACAACATCAAGCAATCAAACTCTTATAATGACATACACATCACCGTGGCCTACTTTTTTTTATTTAATCTGACAAGAACTACAAAGCCAACAAAGATGGTTGCAAGGAATAAACATCTTTAAATGACAATTAGAATATAGTTTCTTTAATGACTATGTTGCAAGACTTACGTAAACATGCAAGCCAACAATGGCAAGCATGAAGGCACTCAAATTTGATTATCACACAGTTAGTGATAACAGGAAGACAACACACAAGATCCCTAAAACGAACAAGTTATCCATTTGAGTATCCACTGAGAGCGACTCCATACTTATCCCATGTATTTCTGAAATGACCCGTCTAAGACATTTTCATAATCTAGCAATCAATGTTCCCTTAATTTAAGGGTTCTGCGTGTTCACAAAGGACTTGATTATATGACAAACAAAACATTGAGAAACGGAGAGATTTTCTAGCAAGATAACCTTATAAAAGCAACGTTTCCTTGATAGATAGAAATTGAAACTTGTAGCAAACACATAGCATGCATCCTTGCCCGAGAGACTCGTTTTCACGTATTAAAATTGAAAACTTTACAGTTATCTTACAGAGATATATAGCCCCTAACCTAAAGTGATCTAATCTAACAAGACGTGCAAAGCTAGCTAACATGGTTACAGGGAGCAATTATCTTCAAATGACAATTACAACAAAGTTTCTCTATAAACTCTATTGTAAGTCTCATATAAAAGCTCAAGCCAACAATGCTAAATATAATGGTCCGACAAGGAAGCTATAGAACTTATACATGATGGAGGCTTAATCCTTGAGGAAGAATAAGGCCAACCTACCTAAAAATTGCACAAGTAGAAACTCCACAATATCTGAAACCACCAAGAAAAAGTTTTTACGCTAATAGCATTGTTAGAGAAACGCCGTCATCCTGGAAAAGAAAAAAAAAGTCAATCCATGTTACTCTCAAAAGTTACATAGCATAGTAAGTACATGTCACTTATATTGCCATCACTCAAATCTAAGTATCAAAAAGTTAGCAATAACAGAAGACAACACACAAGATCCCTACAATGAACTAGTTATTCAATTGAGTATCCACTGAGAGAAACTCCATACCTTTGTTGTGTATTTCTAAAGTGACTCATCCAAGTGTTTTTCACAATTTGACAATTCGAGTTCCCCTAATTTTAGGGTTTTGTGTATTTATGAAGGACTTGATTATGTGACAAACAGAACATTGCAAAACTGTCGCATTGTCTAACAAGATAACCCTATAAAAGCAATGCTTCCCACTTAAGGAGAATTCTAAAGTTGTAGTAAACACACGACATGCATCTTGTCCATAGAGACTTGTATTCATTTATTAGAATTGAAAATTTTAGGGTTATCTTATGAAAACATATAGCACCTTGACCTACTATGACCTAATCTTGCAAGAAGTAAAAAGGAAGTCGCCATGGTTACAAGGAATAAGTATCTTCAAATGACAATTAGCACATAGTTTCTTTATAGACTCTATTGTAAGTTTCACATAAAGGTGCAAGCTAACAATGATAAATATAAAGGTACTCAAGGAAAGCTATAAAACCTATACATGATGGAGGCTTAATCCTTGAACAAGAATAAGACAAGCCTAGCTAAATATTACACAAGTAGAAACTCTGCAACATCCACCACAACTAACAGAAATTTTTTAACCAATAGCATTGTTAGAGAAACACCCACAACCCAAAAAAAGAAAAAAGTAAATCCATGTCACTCTTGTTAGTGGCAACGTCCACTAAGCAGAAAATCAGGAGAGATGAGGGATTTTAGGAAGCTATTTTTAGTAAATAGCTATGGCTAAGTGCCATATAAAATCCCAGCTATTTTGACAGAGTAAAACATGATGATTGATTCTGTAATTCAGTAACTCTGAATTCCCACTTCTCTTAATCAAAAACGTGATTGTGTGTCACTTGGTCGGGTTTTTGGTCGTGGTCACACATCTGGGACTCTAGTAGCCACCGGGTTCAGATCGTGGAGCAAAAGGCGTCAAAAGGATCAGTTCACTTCCGCAGTTTAGGTACGTCCTAAAAACCCTAATTCGTTTAACAGTGGTATCAGAACCATTTTTGGCGTTTCTTGGCTCTCGATTTTTAGCTAAACATGCCTAAATTTATTTGTTGAATTTATGCAATTTCGTTGTTTAGTTTTCTTCCTCCTACCGTGAAATAAACACCATGTATAGGCCCCTCGACCCTTGATTGTTTTAAGAATAATAAAAATAAAATAAATAACAAAAAAAAACCAGAAAAGGGGGAAAAGGGTGGTGCTAGACATACCATCAGACCGCCGTTGAAACCGCCCCAGAGGGGCGGTGCGTGGGTTGCACGCGCCGCCGAGAGAGATGCGTTTTCTCTCTTTGCTCTTCACTTTGCCCTCCACGACCCCCTATCTGTCGCCCGTAGCAAGCAAAAGGCACAAACCGCCCACCTGCCACCGCCTGAGTGGCGCATTCCGCGTGCCACCTACCCACGTGACCGCCGTTGGCCGATCTATGTGATGGTGCCGGTGGTTTGCAAGGAGGGCGACCAGAAAGAGAGATCAAGGGGGTTTTTCAGATTTGGGGAGGCGGCGGGTTTTTCCTCATTTGGTTTTTTTTTTGGTTTTGGGGTACTGAAAAACGACCGGGAGACCAGCTGGCCAGCGAACACCGGGCTTGGTGCCCGGAATCCATGGCGGTCGGGCCTTCCTAGGCCCTTTTTCCGGCACGAAGCAAGGGAAAATCAAGGGTTGAAGGGTAGAAACGGGACACAGGCGAGGTGCTCATGACAGCCGTGGCCGTGGCCTCGCTTGGTTCTGTCCATGGCGGGCGGCCGGCGCAACGACAACTGAAGGGCCAGAGAGGAAGGAAGAAGAAGGAGGTGTCTAGGATGGAGAGAAAGAAATATCCAAACCGACCCATAAAATGGCACCCCCCCCTTTCCCAAACCCACGTTCTTTTAAAAGAAAAGGGACTGGCCTCCCCTTTTGTTTTTTTAAATGAAAGGGGGGTGGGTCTCGTTTTCTTTTTATAAAAAAAATAATAAAATATTTTGGGGGGGGGGGTCTCCTTCTTTTTAATGGTTTTAAATTTTAATTTCTGGTTTTAAAATTTAAAATCAAGCTCAGCTTCGGAAATTATAATAATGTGTTTATTTTAATTTTATTTTCCTAGGCTAGAGCTGTTTCGTTGTCTAACTGTATCATTCTAAACATGCCTGGTTAAATATTTTAACCCGTGAATGAGTTTCATATTTTTTTTCTATGTGAGTTTATGGCATGAAAACTGATACGTATTTATATATATATCGCTATGTGTTCGATTTATATATAAGAGATTAGTTCTTTAAACGTAAATAAATGTGTTTTATATTATGTTCTAAAACGTCTATGTGATGAAAGATTATGGAATGTTAATGTGTTTAAACATTGTATTCATAAGAATGTGTTTTTTTGTGAAATATTAGTAATCAAAGTATCTCATTTTCGGATTCATGGAATATGTCATGATTATGAGCTTAGCGAAATTTTCGAACATATAGCATGAGTTGTAATCTTGAGTTTTCTTTGGTTACGTAGAAGATATGCCTAATGTCCATTTTTTTCTTAAAATTGTAGATATGGCTTCTAAGACTTCTATGATTGGTGAGTTGACCACCAATGAAAGGTTGGATGGGTCCAACTATGACATGTGGCGCCGGAAGATTCAGTTTCTTCTGGAAGAGTGTGAGGTGTTAGAACACCTCACAACCACAATGTCAGCACCCCTGACTAGAGACAAGAACGACAAGGATATTACTCATACTGATGAGTATAAAACCAGCTTCGTTGCGTACCAAGATTGGTGTAAAAAAGACCGTAAGGCACGTTATACTATGCTTTTCTGCATGCATAACGATCTTATAGGTGAGTTTGAAGTTTATCCCACTGCTAAGGAAATGTGGGATAATATTCACGTCAGGTATGGTCAAACTTCGGAGACGAGGCTTCGTGCGTTGCATCTTAAGTGGATGACGTACACAATAGACTCGAATCAAAGTATAACCGAGCATGTACGAACTTTATAGGCCATGTTGCGGGACCTAAAAGCTGCTGGTGTGGACATTTCCGAACGCGAACAGCGAACGAATGTGCTTCGTGCACTTCCCGCTGGTGACGAAAAATGGGAACCGTTCATCACCATGATGACTCACAACGAGAGCATCAAAACCTTCGCCGACATCACCAAGCATCTTTAGCAGGAAGATGAGCGCTTGAAGGCCTGTGCTCCTCCCCCTGTAGCATTAGTGGCCAGGGTAGACAGGCCTAAGGGCAACCAATTCAGACGAGGGAAGAAGAAGAGTCTTCATCCCTCCAAGAAACTTGGCCCTAGAGGCGGTATTGCTAAGAAGCAATCAAAGGCCAAGGGCAAGGTGACGGATAAAATGGCACGAGTGACATGCTATAACTGCAGGAAGAAGGGCCATTTTGCTCAGGAGTGTCCCGAGCCTGCTCAAGTACCTTCTTCATTTCCTACTGTTGAATTACTTGTATGTTCCCATGCATTCGTTGCTAAATCCTTTCCTAATTGGATTGCAGATTCGGGAGCAAGCAAGCACGTAGCTCGAGATCGAGTTGGGTTTGTAGACTTTCACCCTTGTCCGGTGGGGTTGCAAACTGTGACTCTTGGAAATGGCACTGCAGAGGACGTTCTAGGAGTCGGAACGTATCGACTTAAGTTGCGTGGAGGGAATTCGTTACTTCTTCATGACACTCTCTATGCGCCTGGAATTCGATGTTCCTTAGTCTCTTATGTCTCTTTAATGAAATTAGGTTTTCAGTTTGTTTCTTGTATTGACGGTTTAGACATTTTTTTATAGTGGCAATTTGTTTGGCCACGCATCTTTGGTAGATGATTTCCTTGTTTTGGACTTGGATAATGAGTATTATAGTAATAATACGTCTTCTGTTTTTGTGTCATGTGTTGATTTAGACCATGATTCTATTGTTTGGCATGCTAGACTAGGCCATATTGGTCAAGAAAGAATGACTAGACTAGCTAAAGAAGGTCTATTAGAATCGCTTACTAAAGTTAGGCTACCTAAATGTGAACCTTGTTTAGCTGGCAAAGCAACCAAGAAACCTTTTGGTAAGGCTTCTAGGGTGCTTGGTGCCTTAGATCTCATTCACTCCGACATTTGCGGACCTATGAATGTAAAGGCACGTAATGGTGCCATTTATTTCCTCACTCTAATTGACGATTACTCTAGATACGGATATGTTTATCTGTTATCACATCGTCATGAAGCTTTAGATGTGTTCAAACGCTTTGTATTAGAGGTAGAAACTAAGTTGGATCGAAGAGTTAAGACTCTTCGGACCGACCGTGGTCGAGAGTACCTCTCTGATATGTTCAAGAGTTTTTGTGAGGAAAAGGGTATAGTTAGACATCTTACGATTTCTTACACTCCACAACAAAATGGTGTTGCCGAGCGTAGGAATCGTACATTACTTGACATGGTCAGGTCAATGATGTCTCAAGCTAATCTCCCAATTAGCTTCTGGGGTGATGCGTTGCTTTCAGCAACTTACATCTTAAACAGAGTACCCAGTAAGAGCGTTTCAACTACTCCATATGAGTTATGGAACAGTCGGAAACCTCTTTTGGACCATTTACGACCATGGGGGTCGGCAGACTATGTGCATAACCCGACTCATAGATATGGCAAACTTGGTCCAAGAGCCACTAAGATGGTGTTTATTAGATACCCTAAACATTCAAAAGGTTATGTGATGTACGGAGAACATCCTAGTGGCGGCATGAAGGAAATTGATTCCCGAAATGTCGACTTTCTTGAGGATGAGTTCCCAACTATTGGTGAAGTCAAACAGGACTTACAGTTGTATGAGTTACAACTAAACCTACCTCTCGGTGAAGGGGACGATATGTACACTAACCGTATCGCCGAGGATAGGGAATTTTTTCCTGATGCTGGAGATAGTGGGAGTACACCCATCATTCCTGCTAAAGGAAGCTTGTCTGCTCAGGATGCCCAACCTGAGAATGAGGAAGACCCTCAGTCTCCCGTTAACAGAAACGAGGATAGTCCTCGTACTTACCAGCCCACACCCCAAGGGGTTAGTGGGAGTGACACCACTCATACTCGAGGTTCTGTGCCTCGAGGGACTTCTCCTACTCAAGGTTTGGTACCTCGGAGAAAAAGGGGGAGAGAAGAGTTGGAATCTGAACAGACAATGCAACCAGGTCCTAGCATAACCCGACGGAGTGAGCGTGGAAGAGTTCCTCGTCGATTTTTTCAAATCGAAGAGAACGTTTTCTTCTGCATGCCTTTGGAAATAGAAGAGCCAACCTCTTATGTAGAGGCTGTTGACTCATCAAATAAGGAAGAATGGATGGATGCCATGAGGGATGAGTTGAACTCAATGGCTAGGAATGAAGTATGGGATCTAGTCAACCTTCCTCCTGGACATAAAGCCATTGGGAACAAGTGGGTTTTCAAGGTAAAACGTTGGGCGGATGGGTCAATTGATAAGTTCAAAGCCCGGTTGGTGGCGAAAGGCTACACCAAAGTTGAGGAAGTAGACTATGAGGAAACCTTTTCTCCTGTGGTGAGATTAGCCTCTATTCGCCTACTTCTAGCACTAGTTGCCCATCTGGACTTAGAACTGTCTTCAAGAGCATGGTACTTCAGATTCCATGAAGCCATTACTGCGTTTGGCTTAACCATGGTCTCAGAAGACCACTGCGTATATGTCAAGAAGACAAAAGTAGGAATTATGTTTCTTACTTTGTATGTCGATGACATTCTACTAGCTGGGAGTGACTTGGAGATGATCAATGCCACTAAGCGATGGCTATCCTCTGTCTTTGAGATGAAGGACATGGGTGAAGCTAGGTATGTCCTAGGGGTGGAAATAATCAAAGATCGTTCTAGGAAACTTCTCGGTTTATGTCAAAAGGCATATATTGAGAAAGTCTTAGAACGGTTTCGCATGCATTATTCCAAACCTGTTGAAACCCCGATCGACAAGGGCTTAACCTTGAGTCTATAATAGTGTCGAACAACAGATGAGGAAAAACAGAAAATGAGTAGTGTCCCTTATGCTAGTGCAGTCGGAAGCCTAATGTATGCCATGTTATGTACACGGCATGAGATTTGCTTCGCGGTTGGTTTGGTAAGTCGTCACCAAAGCAACCCTGGGAACGCTCATTGGCAAGTCGTCAAGAGGATAATGCGTTATCTTCGAGGAACTACTGACTTGGTACTTTGCTACCAAGGAGGAGACCTAAGATTGAGGGGGTACACTGATGCTGACTGGGGTGGAGACTTAGATGAGTCTAAGTCCACCTCTGGATATGTCTTCACCCTGGGTGGGGGAGCCATATCTTGGTGCAGCAAGAAGCAAGATTGCATAGCCCTATCGACTATGGAAGAAGAATATGTTGCTTGTTGCCTCGCCACAAGGAGGCAGTTTGGCTGAGGAGTTTTCTCCAGGATCTTGATCTTACTCCACGAGTTAATGATCCTGTAGAAATTTGGTGCGACAATACTGCTGCTATCCAATATGCTAAGGATCCTAAATTCCATAGGAAGGCCAAGCATATTAAAAGGCGTTATCATTTTGTAAGAGACGCCATAAAGTCGAAAGAAGTTATTGTAAAATACTTATCTACTGTTAAGATGATAACGGATCCATTAACTAAACCTACTCCAAGTGATGTGTTCAAAACTCATATGATGAGTCTTGGTCTCCGTAGAGTTTAGTTAATTAGAATATCCTGTTTTTGGTTTGGACAAGTATGTAATGAACATTTATTTTGTATAAAATGGTCATTATTTTACTCTGGTTGTTTGATTAGGCATATCTAAATGTCACTAGGCTTTTTGATTATCTTGTCACACGGATAATCAATCCTAACGCTTAAGTAGCGGGCAGGGTAAGACTTGATCATATTGGCACTAGGTGTGCAATATTGATTATCATCATACCTTAGGTGGTACGAGTGATGTGGAGAATTAGTCGCCTTAGTAAGTCTAAGATGAGATTCTGAGTGAATCGAGTATAACACAACCTTATATCAAAGCCTGAAGCCGAATTTTGAGTGTCCAGTTTACGTTAAGTACGTTAAACTGAGGAACTAGAGTCAGTTCTGAGGAAGAACTGGACTTGTAATTCGCATGGTATAAATAGTGACAGCCTCACCTCCGTGGGAGTTAGACCATGACACACATTACATACTGTGTGTGCTTAAGTCGATCTAGCGGAGTGACAACTGATTCCCTTCCTTGTCACTGTGTGATCCCTGAAACATCGGTGTTTCATATAACAAATCCCTTGGAGTTAGGGCTATGGCATGAATTCCCAATGAGATGTTGCTACTTTAATACGTACTCCAAGAGTTACAGATTTATGCAGCTCAGCAGAACGTATTATGAAAGCAATCTTATCGAGATGTAATGTTATGAGTCGCTAAGGAAAACCATTGCATATTCACCATATTAGCCCGGGCGGTTATGTTTCAGAATATAACCATGATATATCAGCAGGCATAAAGGGACAGCGTGTGCCTCAAGTGATGTCTTGAATGGTTTAGGGAGTTGTCTGCCTTGAAAGTGTTTTGTTAGACTGATGGTGTCTTAACAAAATCAATACTTGTTTTTGGTCGCACGTCCCATTCCTGCAATGACACGTTTAAAAGAGGGAACAATGTTTAGAAACATTGTCATAGCTTGAGTGGCCGAGTGGGAGATGTTAGTGGCAACGTCCACTAAGCAGAAAATCAGGAGAGATGAGGGATTTTAGGAAGCTATTTTTAGTAAATAGCTATGGCTAAGTGCCATATAAAATCCCAGTTATTTTGACAGAGTGAAACATGATGATTGATTCTGTAATTCAGTAACTCTGAATTCCCACTTCTCTTAATCAAAAACGTGAGTGTGTGTCACTTGGTCGGGTTTTGGGTCGTGGTCACACATCCGGGACTCTAGTAGCCACCGGGTTCAGATCGTGGAGCAAAAGGCGTCAAAAGGATCAGTTCGCTTCCGCAGTTTAGGTACGTCCTAAAAACCCTAATTCGTTTAACAACTCTCATAAGTCACATAGCATAGTAAGCAGCTGTCACTTGTACTAGCACTCAAATCTGATTATCACAAAGTTTACGATAATGAGAAGACAACAAGATCCCTAAAACAAGCTAGTATTTCTGAAATGACTCACCCGAGCTCTTTTGACAATATACCAATCAATGCTCCTTGAATTTTAGGGTTCTATGTGTTATGGAGGACTTGACAATGTGAAAAACAAAACATTCAAAAATTTGGACATTTTCTTACATGATAACCCTTTAAAAGCAACGTTGTTCTCACATAGATAGAAATTGTAAGTTGTAGTAAACACATAACATGTATCCTTGCCCAATAGACTTGTGTTCACTTATTAAAATTGAAAATTTTAGGGTTCTACAAAGTCGAAAGCCAATTTAGCTAAAAAGGCAATCGAATTCCTCCAAATTTTTGATACCCATTATCCCAAACTATTACAGAAGGCGTATGAATCTTATAGAAGTTATGGAATTTTTTTTGATGAATCAGATAAAGTTCAAGGATCCTAAGCAATGTTTTAAAAGCTTCATTTTTAGAATGTGTACCTTTTTTGAAAGAAATTTGTATCCAAATTATCCTCTCCTTGAAAGATATGCATGTGCCTCACCATGTGTATTGTAGTATCTTGGAGTTCATAGTTGGTTTTCCATGAGATGGGTACCTATTTGTACATTGGATTTGAGAAATATTTAGCAGTCACGTGTTTTTACTGTTTAAAAATAGATGCAATGATCTTGCTTGTCACACAGCATTATAAGAAACATTTAAATTTTGTATGATTTTAAAGTTTACAGCGCAACTCCTTTAACTGTCTAACGAAACTTTTAAGTAGCTTACTAGATTATCTGTGTCAGTCTTGTACATTGCGTTGAAGGGATATTTCCATTCCACGTTTAACCTTGATGCACGATGAAGAAAACTTGTAAAACACAATTAAATCATTTTTTTGACTTTACTAATATTTTAAAAAAGTTTGTTATAGTTTTCCAATTACTTACCAAATCAATACTATTGATGTTGACTTTACGCCTATCAATTAGAAGTTCTCTACATAGCATATAAGTGAACTCCTTGAATGGTTTGTTCCTTTTCAAGTCAATGCTCCAAGGTCGATTTTGAACAATTCCCTAAGCATTATTATGTCAGAATACATTTATCTAAAACTACATAGTAGGATAGTGATTAGCATGCTCAAGATTAGTTTTACTTATATAGGCCTTGGTGGAAAAGAAATGGTTGTTTAAACATCCTGGAGATCTTCCTTTTTTCTGTGATTTAACAGCTTAGCCCACACATCAATGACTTTTTCCTTTATAAATTGAGTGCTGAACAAACTATAGAGCTCTTGGCGATTGCGTGTTTTTACATTCCACAAGAGGAAAAATTCTTCCCTAAAAATGAATTTGTTATTAATATTAACTTTAGTTATTTATATAGCTTTTTGTTTAAAAAAAAAGTGACATCTTGTACCTTCTTTTCATTTTCATCTTCAATAGGGGTGAACGTTAGATCTATCATCTCCATCTAGCTTGTAGTGAGCTTGTCGAATTAAGGTTTTTTAATTACCCTAAATCAATATGCTGATGACATTGCAGATGGAACCTTAAGTGTACATCTTGGTTTTGTTGGTTGTTTTTTGTTTTTCTCGTCACTAACATTTGTAACTTTCATCATAAAAAGTTTCCGATCTCATTCAATTAGCAACACTTATAATTCTCATATTTTCTACATTATTTGTTTTTTACGTTCTTCTGGTAGAGTTTGCTCATTATGCTTTCCGCTCAACTGCTTATCTAGGGTTAATCCTTTATTATTTTTAAGTTCAGGAATGTTTTGATACTTGCTGTGAGATGGGTCTTATCAGAACTTCATCAATGCCAAGACTGAGTGATGGACCATCATTTATCATCTGGAGTATTGTTGTACTAGCATCTTGCCTTTTTTGTAGTTATTGATGGTCCATAGTTGGAATTGGGAAGCTCCTCAAACATGGTTTTGTCTTCAAATAAGATTTGCACTTCTTCCCTTGCTTGAAGGCATGCCATAAATTTAGGAT
Source organism: Selenicereus undatus (assembly GCA_017589665.1). NCBI lineage: Eukaryota > Viridiplantae > Streptophyta > Magnoliopsida > Caryophyllales > Cactaceae > Selenicereus > Selenicereus undatus. Next base: position 63,775,302 of record JACYFF010031959.1, on the reverse strand, counting down.
CACAATAATAGCAATCTTCTCCAGTTGTTTGAATGGGTAGTGTAGGCTGTAAGGTTATTAATGGTTGTGCTTCATATGAATATTTTTCTTACTCTTGGATTTGTCGACTAAAGTTTGTTTTCTTCCTTAAGATGGGATTCTTCATTACCTTTGTTGATGGAATCACCTTCAAAAAGTGGCTCACAATAAGGAAATAACTTCTTCACCATGTCCGATGCTGGATAGTACCTTTTTAAGTTCTTAGCAATATTCATGTTTATCTCACACAGATTCTCTAATGCCTCCTATTTTAACCAACACGTGGAAAAAATTAGTTTTGTCCAATACGATATTCATGAAGCATGGTGTTGATTTCATCATTAATAATGTCAAAATAAAGATTACAGTCAATTGATTTTGGAATGGAAGCCATACCAAATGATTCAATCAAGAATGCAACAATGTTAATAGGGAAGAATTCAAATCATCCATAATTCATTTTGTAACTGTATTCCCCTTGCATTTGCATGTTTTGAAAAGTTAGCTAGATCTGATAAACTGAGTGGTGAAATAGTTTTGTTCTAACTTTACATCATATACCAATTCAAAGATGAGGGGCAATAATCTAACTTTGGGTCCATTGCAAAAGAACTAAGTAAGGTACCATGTAACGACATCCAAGTAAAATGCCAAATTATTCACCTTCTGCGAATTTTATTTATGTGATCCTAGGGGTCTACTTAGTTGCTAAAATCTAAAGCAAAAAATAGGTAACATTTTTCATTTTCTTGACATACTGTGGATTACAGCAGCATTTTATGGGCTGCAACGCTTGTAAACAATCAAAATTCATCTTTTTTTTTTTTGCGTAGTGTAATCTATTTTTGATGGCAATGTTCCTGGCCATACAAGATGACATACTTCTCCACTAGTAGTGGAAGGCTTATATATGAAAGGCTATTTGGATATGTCCAAGTAAGTGTACAGTAGTATTCATATTCTTCGAACACTTTCTTGGTAGCATATATGATTAATACATGAATAGTCCATTGGGAGATAGAAATACATGAATATCAAATGAGCTTAACTAATAGTAGAAGACACCTATGATGAAAGCTTTTGAAAAGGCTTTAAAACACATTATTTATGAAGTTAAAAGTTTTCCATTCACTTTCCCATGACAAATTTGTAATAACTTAGAGTTGGTTTAATTTGGGTTCAATCAAGTCTTATAATTCGGTATGAGAGATAGACTGGCTAAAACACCTTTCAGCCATTGTAGTTCACAAGTAGTCATGGCCATGGAATAATGCTCTGCCTCAGCAGAAGATCGAGATACAGTATGCTGCTTTTTCGTCTTCCACGAAATGGGAGAGTCACCAAGAAATATCAACCAACCTGTCAGAGATCGTCGGGTAAGCGGGCACCCAGCCCAGTCTGCATCACACCACCCATGAAGACGTAAGTCATAAGCACGACTCAGTAAGATCCCTTGCCCAGGGTGCTGTTTGAGATAACGAACAACCCCCAACGCCGCTTGCCAATGCTTCTCCCTTGGATGTTGCATGAATTGAGACAAAATGTGGACACAGTATGACAATTCGGGCCATTCAAACCACAAATAAATCAGGCGTCCTACTAAACGATAGTAGGGTTCTGGATCAACTAGGAGTTGGCTAGTAGATAGAGCTAATCGATGATTTTGCTCCATAGGGACACGCACAGGTTTTGCTCCCAGCAAACTCGCCTCAGTAATAATATCCAGTGCATATTTTCTTTCGCATAGAAAAAATCCTTCCGAACTCCGTGCCGCTTCAACGCCAAGAAAATACTTCAAAACGCCCAAATCTTTCATGTGGAAACGAGTACTCAAATAAGCTTTAAATTGTTGGATAGCTGAACTATCATTCCTTGCAACAATGAGATCGTCAACATACACAAGGACACTAAGGTGAATGTCGCCTTTCCTCATGGAGAAGAGTAAATAATCTGAGTATGACTGTTGGAACCCAAAAACCTTCAAAGCAGCGAAGAGTTTGCCAAACCAACATCGAGGGGCTTGTTTAGGCCCACAGAGAGACTTTTTCAACCGACATACTTTTCCAGGGACCGAAATGTGGAACCCAGGAGGCAACTTCATGAAAAATTTTTCCTGAGGATCTCCATGAAGAATAGCATTATGGATGTCCATTTGGTGCACTTCCCAGTTTTTCACAGCTGCAACTGCTAAAAATACACGTACTGCAACCATTTTAGCCACCGGAGCAAATGTCTCAGTATAGTCAATCCCTTCAACTTGATGATTTCCAAGGATAACTAGCCTAGCTTTATATCTGTCCACGATGCCATCAGAATTGTACTTGATTTTGTAGACCCACTTGCACCCTAGAGCTTTCTTGTTTGTGGGCAGGTCCTCTATCACCCATGTTCCATTGGTCTCCAATGCCTATCTCCCGTTGCATGGCGTCCCGCCATCGTGTATCCTTTCCCGCTTCAGAATATGTTGTCGGTTCATGTTCTGCTTGTATAGCTATAAGAAACATTCTATGTCGCAAAGAAAACTTGTTACAATTCACATAGTGTGCAATGGGGTAAGGATTACTTGGGGAATGTCGTGGTTTAGGTGTTGATTCAGATGGACTCAATTTATGTATTGAATGAGTAACATAATCACATAACAGAATGGAAGTCTTTTTCTACGTGTGACCTCGACCCAACAATTCTTCCTATAATATTTCGGGTTCATCATGCGCATGTGATTCCTGTGCAAAAGTGTCATGAACTAGCAACCCCTCATCATCTTCATGTGGCGCTGTAGCACTATCTCCCCCTTTCTCCCAAATCAGCGTAATCCCCAAGATCAAAAAATCAGGCTCCAAGATCAGGTGGTAGAGTGGAGTCATTTACAAGGGAAGAAGCAAAGGGAAACTCTATTTCAAAGAACTGAACGTCTCAGGAAACAAAAAACTCATGAGCTTCTAGGTCATACGTAGGCCACCCCTTTTTTTCTATATGGATATCCAACAAAAATACACCGTCTACTCCGATTGTCAAATTTGTCACCCGACTTCCCTTGTTTGTGAGCATAACAGAGGGAGCCAAAAACACGAAGAGGGTTATATGTAGGATCACGACCATAGAGAACACTATAAGGAGTCTTGCCGTCCAAAACTGATCTATTAATCAAATAACTAGCTGTTAGAAGACACTCACCCCAAAAATCAATGGGCAAACATCCCTGAAATCTCAAGGCTCGTGCAACATTCAGTATATGTTGATGCTTACGTTCCACTCGTCCATTTTGTTATGGTGTATCCCTACAAGATCTTTGAAAGATTATGCCATTCTCAAGAAAATAATTGGCCAAACAAGTAAATTCTGTTCCATTGTCAGTCCTTACAATTTTTACTTGTTTGTTAAACTGTCATTCCGCCATGGAGAAAAACATTTTCATAGTCCGGGACACCTCTTTCTTATCTGTTAGCAAGTAAATCCACAAAGCCCTAGAGTAATCATCAACAATAGTAAAAAAATAGGATACTCCACAAGAAGAAACATGTCGATAGGGACCCCATAAGTCACAATGTATCAATTCAAAAACTTCTGAAGCTCTAAAATTACAACTGGAAATGTTTCTCTTGCCTGTTTTGCACGTTACCATACGTCACAACACTTATCCAAGTGATCACAATTTTTATTAAATGCTATAGCAGGAACTAACTTGAGTACTTGTGTTGAAGGGTGTCCCAGACGTCGATGCCAGAGATCCAAAGACTCTGCCTTGTCAATCTTCAAAGTCGAAATGCGTGGAGTCCCCTTGAAGTAATAGAGTCCATCTTGACGTTTACCCGCACCAATCAGCGTCCTCAAAGTGTGGTCCTGCATTACACACACATTTCGAGTGAATATAACAATACAATTTGAATGATCGATAAATTGCACCCAAAAATTAAGTTGCAAGTTAATCCCAGCACATATAAAACATTCTCAAGAGTGATTCCTCCATTAAGACTAACGAATCCCTCCTTGGTGGCCATAGCAGTGTTCCCAGTCGGTAAACCGACTGTGCACGACACGATATCTCGCAGATTATGTAAATTGTTCGTAGTCCCTATCATATGGTTCGACGCTCCCATGTCTATGATCCATGACAGTTGCTTACCAGTTATTTTCTCAGGGTTGGAGTTGGAATTTTTCTGGTTGTGGAGCAGAGTTAGCAAACCATGTAATTGATCAGTGCTTAAGCCAACGGAGCCCAAGTCGTTGCCTTCTTAGACATCTACTGCGGTTGTGCTTCCGAGGCCGGCCTAAGTTGCGTAGATCTTCACAGTGCCATGGCCAGGACCAGCCCCTTTTTCTGTTCACTACTGTGAGGGTTGTTGTCCCTTACTGCGTCTGCCACTCTTTAGATCACTACGTGGTCTGTCCCCCCACCACTTAGGGTACCCAATGATAGCAAAGCATGAATCAGCCTCATGTCCAGTACGTTGGCAATGTGAGCATACTACAGACTTGTTTTTCCCGTTCATTCAGGTACGAACGACGAATGCCATCACCTCTCCTCGTTCTTCTTTCCCTTATGTCATGGTCCTCACTCGTTCCTCTTGAATGAGGATTGAGTAGACCTTGTTCATATTTAACAGTGGATCTTGTGCCAGAAGGTTAGACCGTACCGTGCTGTACACTGTTTCGTCCAACCCCATAAGAAAAGTGTGTACCCTCTCTTCTTCTTGTTTCTTTTCAAGTGCTGAACCTAGATCGTACTCACACTTTTCGCATTTGCACGTTGGTATCTGATCGTATCTAACCAGTTCATCCCATAATTGTTTGAACTTGCCATAATAATTGACAATACTCATCCCTTGTTGCTTGCACTCAGTGATTTCTGAACTGATTTGCTGAACTTGTGGGCCATTGATCACTGAGAATCGATCTCACATATCATTCCACAAGGCTTGTGCAACCCCGACGTATGAGATTGTTAAGCAGAGTGAAGCCTCAACGCTTTTTCGTATCCAAGACATAAAGAGAGAATTGATAGTCCACCAATCCTTGATGTCTATTGAGTTATCTGTAGGTTTTGTAATTGTCCCGTCGATGAAGCCAAATTTTTTCCATGCTCTCAAAGCTGTGCTCACAGACCGCCCCCATTCATCATAATTTTCGCCCTTCAATTGAACCTGAGTAATCAACAACCCAGGGTTATCAAGTGTGGTTATATCAAAGGGTGAGATGGTTTTCCATTGAGAATCTCCACCATTCGACGATGGCTCGGTCATGGTGTTTTCTCCTTCAACTTGTTAGTGGATCTAATACCATGACAAGTTCAAGTAAATTAGGAGAGAAATTCTCTGCCTTCCATTCCATTAGAAGCTATAATATATACACAAAAATATTCCGAAGTCATACTCCTAAAAATAAGGTGGAAACAATAACATACTATCCTAATATAACAACCCATATCTCCCAGAATATTATTTACACAAAAATACCAATATACAATAATATCCCAATAGGATCGCATGCTATTGAGTTGAATAAGTAGTTGGGGACTGTTTTGGTAAGACATGAAGCCCTTACTTCAATTTAGGTCTATATGAATAGCAAATCTCCTATTCCTCCCTCCAATAGTGAACAATATTAGTCTTGTGGATAAGCCTACTAGTTTGAATTTGTTAGTTATGGTATGTCTGTAAAAGCATTAGACTCAAAATGTATCATATAGATCATTTTGTTTAGTTTTTTGTCTCTTTTTTTCGCAACTGTATATGATATGAGATCCCAATAATCCGTAGATAACCATATAGTCAGATCAGGTAATTCATAAGAAGGTTAAATATCTTGGCATTATGCATGGATATGGAAGTTCCAATTGTTTGGTTTGAAATTTAGGTGGTCATGCAAAGAAGGTGATGCAATTATGTAAATTCTATTTTTGATCATTAAAGATTGAACAAGCTAAACCTAAAATTGAAGAGAATAAATGCTTAAAAATGTAAGCGATTTTACTAGCCTTACTAGTGTATAAGATAGAGGAAAATTATTCTTAAACAGCTCAGGTGTCATTGGCTAATTTCCATGGCTTGATTCCTCTTGAGCTAAAACTATTGGTTGGCCTTGTCTTCTTTTTGCAATTGGAGTAGATATATTAATCATAGGGTCTTCAATAACTCTATACCCAAAGTCTCCTCATGCTTTTATTTCCATTTCTACCAGTTCTTTGGCAAGCTTTTGGCCAAGCGCTTGATAGTTGGTATCCCTCTACGAACAATTCTTGTGATATACAATATTATATCAAGGCAAACCATTACAATTTTCAAGAAATTGAGCAATTTTTACCTTCGTAAAAGATAAATTGAAAATTTCACTAAATTTAATTAGTAATACTTAGTGTACATAATATATTACCATCCAGAACAATATTGGCCCTGTAAAGTAACTATTTCCTCTAGCTCTCTTGCACTTTTCAGCTTTAGATTTGTTTTCCTACCAAGTAAGTATTCAGTTTTTCAAACTCTCTATAGTGAAACTACTCCAATCAAGGTCCTCTATTTTATCATCCTCTTGCAGCGACTTCAACATACTAATGTTTATGGTTCCATTTTGATTACCAGAAATTGATGATGATACCACATATAAAAGAAAGTCCTTTTTGAACTATTCATCTGACACATTTTCTTGAAGGCGTCTGTACAACTCCAATGTGCTTATTGACCCTGAGTCTCTTTAGCTGAATCTTCCCTTGAATATGCTAAATATATCTTGATAGCTTGCATCATCGGCCCTTTTCTTTGGTTTCTGATTTAGTACCTTATTGCCTCTAAGTATGATTCCCAACGTCAAGTGGACATCTTTGTTGAAATCCTAAGAATCTATCCATGATCAATATTTAAAGAACAACTAAAACGCTAGAAGTTGGCCAAGAGCCAGTATGACAAGTCTACTGAGATTTTTTTAAATTACAATTCCAACCAACGCCCAAAATGAATGCTTTTGACTCCTCACACAAAGTTGGATGCCTTTTACGGGCTAGATCAAATTATAAAAATTCTAGATAGTCATGCGGGTACAAAATGTTTGACAACTTTGATGTTCACTTCTTGTGATTTGATGTTCATTCTGATTATTCGCTTCAGGAATTAACGATTGCATTTGCACTTGGGTTGTTGTTTCTATTTCAACTACATGATTTTCTTATGAATATCATCATGATCAGAAGAAGGGGGATGAAATAGCAAAAGAGATGGTGGACTGCATACTCAAGGATTAGTAGTTGTCGAAATAGCATCAAGACAGGTCAGGATGAAAGCACATTGTAGATGCCTAAAAGAGGTGGTCGAATTTTTAGTTGCTTGATGATGAGGAAATTAGCCAATGGTGAACCTAAAGGCCCAATGAGGTGACTCATCATAATAAATTGGCAAAAAAATAATAATAAGAGTCTAATTAGATGAGAGGTGGCTCGAGTGAACAAGGCCCATTGGGCAAGGGAGTCGGTCGGTTCACCCTAACCGGGAGCCAGCCGATTTCTCCTTTTTTGCTCTCTTTTCTCCTGAATTCAAGTCCAAGTCAATTATTATTGTTAGTTTTGCAGGCTCGTCTATTTAGAGGCAGATTCCTAATAACATTAGAAAAGCCATTAAGCCTAATATGATTAGGAGTCAATATTCTTTTCCTAGGCAGAGTCTGTCTAATTATCACCTATGAAAGAGGGAGGATGAATCACTGAAGGAGGATGAAGAATTGGTGTGGTCAGAGTTGTTGAGAGATTGTGAGCAAATTATTACAAGTCGACTAGACTCCCAAGTTTCTCATCCAAAATTCGCACCATAATCACTCCATTGGGTTCCCAAGGTTATCAGGTGGGTTGTCCAAATGGAAAAAAAATTCATCTTTCTCCTCCTGTTTTCTCTTTCTATGCTTATTGTGTTCTTATAGGTGAACAAAGATGTAATCTTTTACCAGGGATTGTGCAAGGGTTTTTCGCAAACCTTTTTGAAGTTGAATCGATTCATCCCTTCGATGTCCCTTCGGTTGTCCCTATTAGTCGATTCACTTCGAAAAGAGACTTCGTTTGTAGGTTTTCCTAAAACCCCACTGGCAGTTCTATTAAATTGTATAATCACAATTATTTTCATTATTTTTTATTTTGTACCCTGTTTCTGATTCCCATACTCAGTAGAGTGGTACTTACCTTAGACAGTAAGACTGATTGGACCAGAAAAAAGAGCCCTAATCTAACCAAGGAACCAACCGATTCTTGGATTAGGGTGGTCATCAGTGCCCTGGATCAGGACCAAGAAAAATTGCACCTCATTTTAGTCCAAGAACTAGCTGGTTCTTGGGTTCAAACTAGGAACCAGCTTCCTATTTCAATCCATTATTTCTACCATTTTTTTAAAAAAAGAAAATAATAACAGTAAACTCTCTTTTCCCAAAAAAAAAAATTATCAAAATAAAACACCCCACCAAAAAGGGTAGTCAAACCATTCGTGGCGGACCGCACCCTCAGGGAGTTGGTCCTTATAGTGGCGACTCTTATAGGGAAGACTTTCGTCAAAAGGCAAGATTTGAAATTCAATATGAGAAATAGTTTTAAGTACGCTTGCATTAGGCATCTTGCATTGAAAGGGGCCACACTACGCAGGATAACGGCACCTCTAGGCAAAGCAAACCCATTGTCACCCTTCCAGAGATTAGTTGGGTATTCATTGGGTTCAGTACACTCAACCGAGCATGCAGTTGATCCATGCAAAAATGGCACACTTTTTGGTCCACGTGACTTAGGAAAGCAACCAAAATGTGTTAGTCTTGTCGTGCACCCCATTGATGACATATGGAGCATTTGGGTCATGAGAAGGCTATTGTAATTTTAAGCTAAAGCCCTTGAAACTTACAACCTTGGTTTAGGATTGGAACTCATGTGCATGCTTGGATGTGTTGTTTTATGATTAAACTGTTTAGCCCTAAGGTTTATATCATTGATGCTTTAGGTCTTAGGATAGCCCAAGTTAGGAGAGGTCGAACTTGTTGGCTAACGTTGCAGACTGAGCTAGCCTCAAGACTAATTAAGCCCTAAGGGACTCTTGACCTTGAAAACAACTAGGTTCTAACCTTACCCTAGAGAATAAAAGTACTAAAAGGAGACCAACTTATATATCCTGGTAAGAGTCTAAAATTATTATCAGTCTAGAACTAGGAAGGGAACAGAGTTAGTGCCTCGCTGGCTTCATAACGGTTAGGTTATGTCACGATAGATTTAGATTGGGAATTATCGATGTGGGCTATCACCTTTAGATAGGTCCAGCCCATTCTGTGTCAGTTTGAGTCAACATAGGGTCTACATGCAAGACTCTCAGTCTTAGATTTTCATAGCGCATAAGTCAAATTATTTTGAGTCCTCCTTTCTTGGGAAATGTATTTAGATGGGTCAAGCTCTTACTTATTTATCAGGATAGGGAGGCCTAAGAAGGTGTACGAGTGAAGCAGAATAACCGAGAGACTTTTGTCTAGGGAAAAACCAGCAAAAGCTTCATCGGCTAGGTCAGTGTCAAGGTTAAAGTCAAGGGAAAATCACAGGCCTATTCCAATGACAGGTGACAATGAACTCGCCAAACTCACGAAGATAATTGAAAAAATGCAAGCTAAGATGGAAGAAATTGACAAAAAGGTGGAGTCACTAGTAGTTATGTTTTAGAACCTCAACAAGGAGACCTAAAAGGGGAATAGTGAATAAACTCTTCTACCCCAAGAGGAGAATGACAAAGAAAAGGGAGAATTGGAGGACGGAAAGGAAAAGAACCAGAGAAGAACACACCCTAAGTTGATCCCTACGTAGATCGCATAGAGCAGTTGCTTAAGGAATCTTGGATGTTTGATAACTATTTTAATGATTATATGGGATTCACTTCAACCGCGAAAGGGAAGTTGCCGCCAATATTCACCATGCCTGATATTAAGTTTCATGGGAGTGAAAATCTACACCGCCACGTGAGAAATTTCATTAGCGCTATAACTTTAAAGGGAGTAGACAAGGATATATTTCACTTAATATTGCCGTAGACATTTGACAAGGAAGTCATGATGTGGTATAATGCTATTAACCTATGAAAGGTCATCAATTGGGATGATCTGTGCAAGGAATTCCTGAACCAATATTCTTATAACATTGATCTCCTAACCACACTCAAGAATCTAGAGTTATCAAGCAAGAAGAGAAAGAATGGTTTACTGACTACTTGGCTAGATAGAGGCCAAAGACTGTCCATATGGTACACTGACCCTATGAGCTAACTCAACCAAGGTCATTCATCAGAAGCCTTCAGCCCTTAGACTATCAACACGTGTGGTTCATGTCATTTGAGAGTTTTATAGCGTTAATAAATATCAGCATGGTAGTAGAGGAAGAACTGTCTTAGGAGGTGCTAACGAAGATAAGAAACAATAGGAGAAATAATCATCAAAATAGGGATAAGAAGGCTACTAGACCTAAGGAGGTGCATCCAGTGAACCATATTATTGAGTATACCCCTATAGGGACAACCTACACCCAAACTCTGGAACAGCTCCTGGCTAAAGAGAAGATCAATCTTCTAAAAATTAAGTCAGAGACTAAATCCCTTAAGTAGTCTAAAAACTTTGATCCGAGCAAGTACTGAAATAACCATCGGTCATGAGGACACGATATTCAAGATTGTTGGACTATCAAAAATAGGCTAGAGAAGATCTTTAAATCTGGACAAATTTCGTTGCCTAAAGCATCTCAAAAGCCCAACAATGACAAGAATATACTCGAGAATCATGAAAATATTTTCATTATTGAGGATCAAGAGAAAGAATGGGACATGTCCATGTTCATAAAAGACATTAGTAGCCTACAACCAAGAGTAAACATGCCTGCACCAAACATAGAAGTATTTGGCCTTTGGAAACGTGATGAAGATGCCATCTATAATATACCTGCTGAAGTAAGTGAGATGACTTTTGCGGGGAAGATGAGTAAGAGGACTTCTAGGTAGAGGAGGATCAGGTGACAGTCCAGTAAGTTGCAAGATCTATGAGACACCAGGCTAAGGAGGTCCCACAATAGGCCATTCAGAAAAAGAAAGCAACATTACTCTATGAAGAGGATTCGGTAATGAAGAAGCTCAAGAAACTTAAAGCAGATATAATTATATGGTAGCTTATAATGGCCTTTCAGAAGCATGGACATCTCCTAATAGAAGTGTTGAATAAAATTAAGACATCTCTAGAAGCTACCATAGAAGAGATGATAACCTAAATTACGATTGGCAAAGGCACTATAACCTTTAGCAGTGAGGATCTCCCATTAGGAGGTGCGACGCACAACAATGCTCTCTACCTGACTGTAACATGCCTTTAAAAGCATGTACTTCTAGCTTTGGCCGATAATGGCTTAGCAGTGAATGTTTTTCCTTGGAGGATGGCCAAACGGTTAGGGATCAAAGAAGAACTGCTCTCTCAAAACCATCCACTTACATAAGGGCATATGACAATTTAAAGAGGTAGGTACTAGGTACTATTCACCTTCCCATTAATGCAGGCCCTATCGAGAGGAATATAGAGTTTTAAGTCCCCTATATACTAGCTACCTTCAACCTACTTTTGGAAAGGCCATGGCTTAATGACATTCAGGTCGTTCCCTCCACCTTACATCAAAAAGTGAAGATATTAATAAAAGGCAAAGTAGTGATTGTTAAAGGTGACCACCTATGTGCTACGATCTCAAGCAAGGGGCCATTACTAGAAATAGAGCATAATCGAGATGACGAAGAACTCTACAATTTTGAAATGGTGACGGAATTAGAAAAGGATAAAGCACCTTTTGATTATGACCCTTATTCTAATATGAATGTTAATGTCATCCTAAAGAAGTGAGGCCAGTTCCCAAGAATGGCTGTAGGACAAAAAGCACAAGGGCTTATTACTTTCCTCTTGATAGAGAGGGAAGACTATAAGTTCATATGAGGATACCACCCCGACTCCCAAAGAGATAGTTAAGGCTAGGTAGGAAACATAGGCTTGGAAAAATGCTGCTAGGAGTGCTACCCAAAGGACTACACTGTTAGGCCTTATCCTCTCACTCTCACTGGATAGTTCATGCATGAAGGGGACAACTTCCCCTTCTATGGCTTTCATAAACCTTGCTAGATAAAACAACAGGGAGTCTTAGTGTAGGGGCTGTAAATACTTAACAACTGCTACCTACTGGAGGAAGAAGTGTTTGCCGTCGAGGAAAAGGAATAGTTCATGAAAGACTGAGTGGAGTTGGCTGAAGGTAACATCTTTGGGATGTTGTTCATTCAAGTCCACTGGAAGAAACAAGACCCTGCTATTGTTCTCTCTCTTGCGACGTCTAACAGTGGATTTGATCCTGCTAACTTCATCACCAAAGTTCAAGCTAAGTGCTACAAGCAATTAACTTAGATAGCCGAAGAGGAATGGAAAGTGTACCATAGCAATGGGGGGTAGTTTGGGGAAGTCTAAGAGTGGGTTTAAGAGTCAGTCTTCATTTCAAGAAAAAAGCGATTGGGTCACGCTAAAATTCGTGGCCCATAGTCAAAATTTCATGGCCCTTTAATCTGAGTGACAAAAACAGTTTCGATGGGAGTTCAACGTTTGACCTGCGACGCCCACTGTATGGCGTTAAATTTTCAAGTCGACGTATATTTTCCCTTGATTAGACCACAAAAACTTTTGCCGCCGTGGTGTGGGATGCACGTGGAAATATATATCTTTTCGTCGTCTTTCTTATCTGAGGACCACGAAAAATAACATAGCCATCTGCCTAATGGGCTTCATTTCTTGCTTTATGGGCCTTTTCTACCATGGGGCCATGCTTATTTTCCATGGTCTTAAGAACCCTATGTGCTTCATTTTCTGTTTTTGGTTGCCTATGTTCATGTATGGGCACTTTGTATGTGCCCATGTGCGAGGAAAATTGTTGTGGGCCAAATTCCTCTCTTTTTTGATATTCTAATTACAGCATTGAAAGGGATGCATAGCTTAAATTTATAGAAAACCATACAGAATAACATTAAATATTAAAACACAATTGTCCTTCAGAGATTAGCATAGAGACCATTTACATACACATTCCATTAATTACATAGCTAGGTTCCGATAAGAGGAGTTTTTAACATTGACAAGACTTTGGAAAACCATAGTTTTCCAGTATATATGAAAGATATCCAAAGTACATATATACTCAACCTCCAAAATGGGCAAAATCAGAAGTTTACTGCCAAGCTTCATGTCACTATGTGCAAAATGAATGATATATCCCTAGATAGATTTTCCTTACCAAAAGTCAAGCCAACTGATCCTAAAAAACAAAAAGCCATGGTCAACAAAAAGAGGGTAACATGAAAATACACAAGCCTTTGCATCTTATTGATTCTACGTAAGTCCTAACGCTGCTTTTTCTTTTTCCTTAATTTTCCTCAATTAATAAGAGCAATAGGTAAAGAGAACTGACGAAAGCGTCAAATATAACCAACCAAACAGCAAATTTAAAGGTCATCGACAAAATAAACCAAACAACCAGCATACCTTACATCTTATGCAACCCTTGAAAGTTATGAACACAAAAAGTTATGTAACCTCTTGCTGGGTTTGTCATATTAAACAAGAAAAACCAAGTCGAAATTATATGATATCCCAAATGATACCAATAAGCCAAGCTAGCAGCAACTCACAATAAATTAAAATATTGGTTTGTCTTTAACAAGGTTAATTACATTACATTACTACTCCAAGCACAATTCGCAGCAATTAGATCATAGTATGGGTTTGTCTTGAAAAAGGTAAAATTATATTACATTACTACTCCAAACTATGGGTTTATTTTTATTTTCATGGAATGGTAAGAGCACAATAACTTTGACAAACATAATTCCCAGCAATTCCCAGCAATTATATTACATTACTACTGACAATGACTAGCACAGACTCTTCCAAGAGCAGCTCAGCAACACATTCTTAGATGAAACTAAACAACACTTTTCAAATTGTTCGAAAAAACAAATTCTTAGAATAAATTGACAATGACTTAACAAAAAACACAATAGCACAACAACATAAGACCACAAGAACAGCCTAACACTTGTACATTACCATATCATCATCTTCACACTAGGACAAACTCTTCAATTAGAAGGCATACAGTAAAAACAAAATTTCAAATCATACACAGCTACAACAAGGCCATAAACATTGCACACGTTTAGATAACCATTGCACATCAACAACTCCACATGTGATCATCAATTCCACAGGACCTAGCAAGCCCAATGTGTGAGAGAAAGAGAGAGTGTGAGAGAGAGAGAAGAGAGAATGAGAGAGGAAAAGAAGAAGAAGAAGTGGGGTCAGGAAAAAACATAAGGGGGATGAAGAAAGTTACCTCAACCATTTATTGTGGAATATAATGTCTTATGAGATCAAAGAGCTCTTGTTTAATATTATTCTCCTTCTTAATTACTTCTTGCTTCCATTTGTTTTCTCTCTCTACAGCTTCCTTCTGCATATGCTCTATGTTTGTTTTCAGCTCTAAGTTGGCAGCTTTCAGCTCACCAAGTATACCCCGCAATGTAGCCTCCTTCTGTTACAGTCACTGTAACTACGTAGTGAGCTCTGCTCTTATCTGGTTGGATTCCCCTCCATTTCTACCTTTTCTAGGTGGCACCGGTCTTGGCCCAAGTCCTTTATGATAACTAGGTTTCCCTTTGAGAATTTCAGCATAAGCCTCCTTTAGAGAGAGATTGTCAATACCATGCTTATGAATCTGATCCTCATGTAACTTCTTAAATTCCTCATATCTGACTTCTCCTTTAGGATCCCATTTTCCATGTTTATGCCTAGTTTACAACATAAGGTAAATAGTGCCTATGTTATCTCCTAATTTCTCATGTATGGGAGGGGGTAATTGTACAAAAAGATAAAAAATGCAGACTTTTTGGTCTTCTCCCAGAGCTGCACATATGAAGGATCTTGCGGAATTTATGTAGTTTGCTCTTTAGTTGGATCTTGTGTTCAGTCTTTGGCTAGAGTATACAATGGCATTAGCTACACAACAAACACTTAAGTTAACAAAATTTAATGGTGTATAATCATAAGGAAATAAACAAGACATGGCAAACACACCTCGTCATGATAAATTCTAGAAGTTGACTTTGCACCATTTGAAGGCTTAACATCTTCAGACTCAACCTATTACTTCAATTTTTTTTCACTTATATGCTGCAATAGTGAATATATTAAAATCATAAGCAAAGACCCAAGCCTGTATTGACAAGTAATGTTGGAAACATATTGATCAACACTGATCATGCGCTGACCCCCAAAAAAGAAATTCGATCATGCAAAACCTGTTGCTTCCGATTAGCTCAATGTTTAACTAGCCAACTCCATTTATCTCTATTCACTTCTGAAGGCTTATTCTTAATTGCTTCAGTTACAGTCTTTCCTGCAAAGTGTTCCTCCTTCAGCATATATCACTAATCTCTAAACAACATCATGCATTGTAATTCCACAACACAAGCCACATCAATGCCTTCAGCTTCTGGTAGAAAATTCCACTCTGCCTGCATATTATAAATTCATTACATAGCAGGCATTGCAATTCATTATTATCCAACCTTAGTTTTCTTGCGTGAGTTGTATAAAACTATCTGACTGCGACAACATTACAATTTATCGAAGTACATATAACTACTCATTGTTACCTGAATTTTATCAAATAGCCTTTTCTTAACATGTTTCTCCATCCTTACCCAAT
>JACYFF010031959.1:63747411-63759517 GCA_017589665.1 Selenicereus undatus | reverse complement strand
CGCATAACTCCATCACTCATTTGCTACACTCACCAATAAAGCGGTTGGCATTTTTACGAACAACGCATAACATATCCTCTGTGATTGTAGGAAAAGGCTTAACATTGGGGGTTTTATCCCATTCACAAAGGGATTGCAGACCTCTTGTTGGCCTGCGCTTGCGACCTACATAGTTATAAATAAAACAGTTAGATTTCATTAATTCAAACTCAGAGGCAACAATGGAGCTTTCTCCTTCTATAATTCGCTTGGTTAGCTTCTTTGGGTTACTACAGTCAAGTTCAATAGTATATAGCATTAGGGAGGGCTTTGCAAATCAGATGACAAGGACAAGGAAAAGGAAGCAGGAATAAGCACCTTTTCAAAGAGCTTGCTCAGCCCTACGCTTATGTCAATAAGTGAGACAGGGTTGGGAAGCATGCAATTCATTGTCTCCCCCATGTGTCGCCATTGCCCTATATAATCCATAGTTAATCATCCACATTATAAAAAAATTATGACAAATTTAAACACTTATGGTAACAAATGTATGCATATACCTCTTGGCAATCCTATTCATTATCACTATCATTTTCGGAATCACCCTCTTCAAGGTCCCTGTCAAGGGAATCTATGTCTGATTCTGTATTTGAAAACTCGTCCTCTTCATCCTCACTCACATCAACGTCCTCGCCTTGAAAATAAGTATGTTGGGTAATCGCAGTATCCACCAAATCCACATCAATTAAGTCTGGCTCTACATCATTTCTGGAGGGATTTCTTCATTGACTTCCTCTTGAACCATTCTTCATTGTGGTTAATTATCCGTGCTTTCCCATTAATGGTTCATCCATGTTGTCAACGTCCTTTATATTAGGAAAATTAAAATAGTTGTGCGGATTTATTTTGATAACCATTCTCCATTGTGGTTCATTATGAACTACAACAAAGAACACTTGACAACTTTGGTAAGCCAATGCAAAAGGTTCATTTGTTTGTAACCTACGAGTGACATTAACAAGTGTTGCACCAAACTTGTCCCTTTTTATCCCTCTACCCTCAGTGTAAGCATCAAACCATTTACATTTGAATAATGCAACTCTAGGACTTGTTCGATCTTTAAGGGCATCATACTCTAGCACTATTATCTCTTTTAACACACCATAAAAGTCCTTCTCACGTCTTTCAGTTTCCCCTTCAACTACAACACCACTATTTCGAGTTTTTCTTTTTCTTTGATGCGTTTTGGTATGGAAGCTAAATCCATTAATCACATAGCCTTCATAACTACATATACCTTTCATTCGACCTCCTGCTAAACACACCAATTCTTCTATCACTCTTTCATCCCTTTCATTCCAAAGCTTTACAACCTAGAGATAAATACAAACATTACGATAAAAATATTGACATATGTCTAAAAATAAAATTTTTGGTTATGTCAGATTGTCTTACTTTGTTCTCAAACCATTCAGAAAAGGTAATTCCTTGCACATCAACGGCATTTTCATATTCATTGATAATTTAAACTCAAGGTTAGTAATTATGAAATTAAAAGAATTTCATATTGTAGTAATATATTATTTGAACTTCTTGTCTACTAAGCAAACTTACTCAAAAAAAGGTTTAGCCTCATTATAATTTTTCAGGACATAAAGTCGAGCCAATTCCCAATCTTCAAAGCTCAATTGTCTAAAAGTTGTCTTCCCAAATGGCTTTCCCACCTTCCCAAAGATAGATAACTGATAAGTGAAGTTTACCTCCTCAACCTCATTATGGTCCAAACAATTAAATTTGCTCTCTATCATGGTCAAATATCTAGAGCAGAAGGTTAAACACTCATTTTGAATATAACTCTCTACAATACATCCTTCGTGATCAGCTATGTTACGCACATCACCTTCATATGTATGCATTTTCCTAGCAAGACAAAAACCCATTAAATTATTTTTACCTTTAAATTAACATAAATTCATGTGGGAATTTAAGGACTGTTAAGCCATTAATCATGCATCGTTTTATTAATTATTTTAATTATATTTTACACATGATTGCGTCTAATTTAGTTTATTTTATATATTTTCCAGGTTAGGCACTAACAAAATTAAAAGGAGAAGACAAGACGTAGAAGCTCCGATTTTACACGATTTGCTGAAAAAACGGTCCAATAATAATTATGGAGAGTACTATTTCCATAATTATTTAGTTGGGTTAGGGTTTCAAGAGTTGGAGAAGAGTTAGAAGTCTTGACGAAGAAGATGTTTAAGGAAGAAAGGAAGAAGGGAACCCTATTTACTAACCCTAATCACACCCCTCCTTTCTTCCCCATATATATCATCATAAACCATCATCATATGGAGACACACACATCTCACGGCAGCCACCTCACAAGCCAGCCCACTTCTCCACATACATCCTCGCGGCAGCCCCTCTTCCATCCTCACCACAATCATCATCCATCATCTTGATCATCACCATCTCACGCCTATCCCCATCTTTCATCAACCTCCCCACCTCCTTCCATCCCCATCATCATCCCCTACACACCATATCACGGAAGCCTCCTACCCATCACCTTCTTCTTCCACACCTTCAACCTCACTAAATGCCAGCAACGTCCTTCAATCACCCCACGGCTGCTTGATCCTCACGCCAAACCTAATTCTTTTTTTTTTTTACTTTTACTTTGATTTTTTTGTTTTGTGTTAGTTTATTATTGAATATGAAGTATTTGGTTAATTTGTGTACTTTAATTTTTAATATGAGTGAGTAATTTTTATGCTTAGTATAATCTTCTTGAAGCCATGCTAAATTTACTATTTTGAAACAAGTTTTATGCTTTATTGCCTAGTTAATTCTTATTCACGATTCTATACCGATTAGCGTTTATCGTTTATGATATTCGTGTTAAATTAATTAGAATGCATGCTAGTTAGTTTAATACGATTTCGATTTATAGTTTAGAAGACTATAATACGTAAAAGTTATAGTCTTTTATGCTTAGGTATCACCCTAATTAATCATGGATGGCTCAAACCCATATTTTTTAATTAAGTAATCGCTTTAGATATTTATTACATCGATTTGTTGGTAAATTGGTTACAAAGTGTCAGATGATGTTTTTCTAATACGTAATGCTCTAGTCTGGTTAAATTCTTTCGCTGGTGTAAGGGTTATCAAAACTAGTAGGGTTTATATTAGGGCTGGACCTAATTAAACTAGAATCTGAGGAAAAACGGGGAAGAACCGCTGGTGGATGTCTTCTACAGTTTAACTCATGAATGAAATTAACTTGTGTGTTAATGATAAATACTAATTTTCATGGTGGATTGAGATTATACTAAGTATTGTCCAGAAATTTGACAACTTTTAATCATTATTTGTTGCTTAGAGTTAATTTGATTAGTTTGTTAATTTTTGTTCTATTTTTATTAGCTTCAATATTAGTTCAATCGATCCCCCCCAAAAGTATAGTCTTTTAGGAGTGTCTTGGTAATTTTAGATAGTTTAGATTTTGATTTTTCGAGTTGTTATAATTTTAGATTGATTTATATTCAGTTTTAGTATTTAATTACTACTTTGTTAGAAATAAGATTAAAAATAGTTATCTTTGTTCTTTTCGATTTTTATCAGTTCGTAGAGTGTATAGAGTGTCCTAGTCTGCCCATTTTTAATTTCGTAGTTTTTGGAAGTTAATTGATAATTTGTTCAGAATTATTTTGTAAAATTGATATGTGTAGGTTTTTAGGTTATTAATTCTGAAAATTTCAATTTTAACTTTAATTTACGATTATTAGGTGTGCTTAAGTCTAGAAAATTGTGTCCTAAAATCAGGGTAATTTTTGTGATTAATTTCGTATTTATATTAATGCAGATTATTTTATTTCTAATTTCAGATTTATTGTTCTGCTTGATATTCTGTGCTAATTTTTTGATCTGATTTTTCTGAAATTAATTTGATGTAATTTAGAATTTATAAGCTTATAGACCTGAAGAATAATATTTTAGGTTACTGTTTGACATTTTGAATATTTATTTTCTGATTATTATTTGCTGTTATTGATTTTTAATTAGAATTTCAGATACTATTCTGTTTTTACTTTTCTAAATTATTTAGGGAATCTTTTTACTGTTTTATTTCCAGAATATGTTCTAGAATATTTAGGAGCATCATTGGGTATTTTTCTAGATTTGTGTTCATTAGATTTTAATTATTTTAGAATTATTAAGATTAGACTTAATAAATTGAATTAGTAAAATCATTTAGGATTAAGCTAGCCTTTTACAACAATCTTTCCTCGTGGATCGATCCCTACTTTCCTATGCTATAAAAAGTGTTTAATAACCGAAGCAGTGGTTAAATTTGTAAGCTCCACGACAAGCTTAACAGGGACTTATATTACCTTTCGCCTCACTACATCGAACGATATTGCACAGGCCTCATCAATATAGCTTCAGTTGCCAAATGGGCAGCCAAGTGGACCATAGCATCAAAGAATGTCGGAATAAATATATGCTCTAGCTTGTATAGAGTGATTGCTATACTTTTCTTCATTTGCTTCAACACATCCACAATTAAAGTCTTAGAACACAACTGCTTCAAATACCTACTAAGTTGCATAAGGGGTTGAAGGACTTTATCATCCACAATACCTATACAAGCAGGCACAAGTAAGTCTTGCATGAATACAGGACAATCATGACTCTTCATTCCCAAAATCCTTCCATCCTCAGGTGTCACACATCGTGAAATATTAGAAGAGTATCCATCAAGAATAGATAACTTCACCAAAAAAGTAGCCACTTGTCTCATTTCGCTCAAGGTTAAGTTGAATGGTGTTTAGGAACTTCGTACTTGTCTCCTACCAACTTAGCTCTTAATTTTTCATGCATTTTCATGACAACAAGATCCAATCTAGCATTCAATAAGTCCTTATTCTTACTAGGTATGTCAAGCAAAGTTCCCAGTACGTTGTCACAAATATTCTTTTCTATATGCATTACATCTAAGCTATGATGAGTTAGAAGATGCCTCCAATATGGAAGTTCAAAGAAAATGCTCTTTTTTTCTATTGGTGTACCAAATACCTTTCATCCCTCTTTCTCTTTCCCTTCGCATCTTTCCCGAACACATTCTCAACACCACTAAATTCATCCAAAATGTCATGCCTGGTCAGTGGAACAGGAGGAGGCCTTCTCTCTACACTCTTCTTAAAAGATGTCTTATTAACCCTCCATTTATGATCTGCTTCTAAAAACCTATGCTGACCCATATAGCACCAATTTTTCCCATGACACAATCTTTATGAACATGTATCTCTATGACAGTTAGGACAAGCAAGAAACCCTCTTATGCTACAAACTAGATACATCTATATATCCTGGAAAATCTTGAACAGTCCATATCAGCACCCCAAACATATCCAACAATTCTTGGCTATAGGCACCAAATGTTTTCACTCCTACCTCCTACAACACTTTTAGTTCATCTATTAATCATTGTAAAAACACATCCATGTTGTTTCTTGAAGCCTTGGGCCCTGGAACTAATAGAGAGAGCATGAAATTTGCACTGTCCCTACACATCCAATGAGGCAAATTATATGATACCAACATTACTGGCCAAATACTATACCGACTACTAATTTGTGCCCTGGATTAAATCCATCAGTAAGGAAGGCCAACCTTACACTTCGTGGATTTGAGGCAAAGTTAGCATATAATTCATCTAAATGCTTCCATGCCTTGGAGTCTGCTGGATGTTTCATTTCCCCATCATCAGAGCGTCCCTGTTTGTGCCATCTCATAAGCTCCATAAGCTTTGAGGACATGAACATCCTTTGAAGCCTAAGGATTAATGGAAAATCATGAAGGACTAATTGCGGCACTCTCCTCACCTTTGACGTGTCATCATCATTAGTGCCAATATGATTGTCACCTTGGACACTGACCTTTTCTTTCCATCTTGAAGTATCACATTTAGGGCACTTATCTAAGCCTTTATTCTCCTTCCAATACAAAATTTAATGGTTAATGCATGTATCAATCTTAACATAATCCAACCCTAGACTTGTCGTATACTTCTTAGCTTCGTAAGAATTTTGAGGAAAGTTTTCATCATAATTAAGTGCTCTGTGAAGTGCCTTAAGCAACATCGAAAATGAATTATCATTCCATTTACAACTTACTTTAATATGAAGCAATGTGATAAAAAAACTCCAATTTGGTAAATGTCTTACAACCAGGATATAATGTTGCCTTAGTATCTTCCTTCAGTTTATAAAACTGCTTAGGAACTTCATTGCTACCTTCTCCACTCTCTGAATTGTTCGCAGTATTCTCGGGGTTACCATAAGTAAACACGTTGCCTCAGATACTAGTGGAGCCATAATAAACCATCACGAGCAAATAAACCATCACCTTTATCTAACAATTCATCATCCATCTCATCATCACTAACATTAGCTTGTTCCTCACTTTCTCCATGATGTATCCATGGATTATAGACCATTACTACACCTCGAACTATCAAGTCATTGTGAATTGTGCTTTGATTTTGGAAGAAACACTAATTACAATGAGCACATGGACACCTCATCTCTGTTCCCTCTTCCTTACCACTGAAAGCATACTCCAGAAATTGACTGACTCCCATTATATACTCGGGCTTTTTCCTATCACCCATCCCGCTTTGATTCATCCAACTTCGATCCCTATCCATCTTTTAAGTAACTGTTACAAAATCAAAAGCAAACACATCATCTTAAAGTTGAGCAAATTTCATAATATTTGTCTCTTTACCTCTTTAATACGAGCAAGAATGCAAGCAATTACAATTAATAATGTAACGTAAGATATCATTAATAAGGCTTCACATGTTATTAGCCAAGAATATAAGCATATAAAGAGTTTTAAAGTTAAATGTAAATTTATCATTGCTTTATTAGGTGTGAATTAAGCATAATTACCTAGACTAAATGCCTAATAGGGAATATATTATAAAAACTAGCTATTCTCAAAACAATAATACGTAAAAGCGTAAAAGTGTGCTTGGTTTTCATAAGGAAAATCAAAATTCAATTATCACTCAATTATGTGGATGTGAGGGCTTATCCATTGAAAGAGTGCTAGTCATTAGGAAAGTCATAAATAATAAATAAAAAAAATTTGTTTTGTTAAAAGGAGCTAAGTTATAAAGGTCAATACGATATAATTTCAATACAACGAGAGAAAGAGTACTAGAAGCTAAGATCTAACATACTCAGAACCCCAATTATAACCACGAGGATAGAATCATATTAGCTTATTCTATAAGCAGCCCACATGATGAATGATTGACTTGTTGGGCCCAATTTTGTCATATTATAAAGGATAACTCACTGAAGCTTGAATATAAAGGCTAAAAATTAAAATTAGGGTTATGAAAAATATTGTTTTCCAAATCTAAATCCCCTAAAATAGTAATGCTAGTGTTAAGATCAGTTAAACTTGGAGAAGCAAGTATTTTCAAATAGGTTTAGATTACAGTATGTACCTTCATCACTCGTTTACCTTTATTGAGCTAATAGTTCATAATAATGATGATAAATTGAACATATGATCTAGTATCAATATATAATTTCTAGAACCATATATTCTCTTATTCAACAGGAATAAATTACATACATATATGTACCTTATTACTTGATTAAGTTGATGGAGATAGTATATTAGCCCTAATGAAGGGGAGTCTTGGAGCAACGGTAAGGTTGTCTCTGTGTGACCAAAAGGTCACGGGCTCGAGCTGTGGAATCAGCCACTGACAAAGTTAGGTTAGGTTGCCTACAATTCACCCCTTGCCGTGCGGCCCTTCCCCGGACCTGCATAAACACAGGATGCTTATGCATCGGGCTGCGCAGTATATTAGCCCTAATTTTAATTTTTTAGTAGCCCTAATTTTAATTCTCCAATGTATAATTTCTAACTCGAGCTAGGTACTTAGATAATTCCAAAATGACTACATCACTTAGAGATAGTTTAGAGTTCTTGGTAACTAAGATAAATCTAACATACATATTATACATTAATGTCTTCTTAATCGAAAGGGAAAATTTTTACCACTCATTCACAAGCCCTCTCAACTATTTGCTTCCAAATCTTATACTATAGTTTTATACCATATTTCAAATCTTCACAAGGTTTTAAACAATCTTTCCTCTAAATTTGGAACCCCCCTACAGTCAATTTGTGGATTGATGTTGATTTACAAACCCTTACTTTTACATGTTATAATTTTAAACAAAGTGAAATTAACGTAGTCAATAATAATGCTTCTAATTTGAAGAGATGGAAATGCAAAAGTAAGAATAAATTTTCCTACGAAAAATGTATTATCTAAAATATGTGCTTACATTACACAAGGTAGGTTACTTCATGAAATATCAACTTAAATAACAAGGCCCTATAGACATTCAACCACGCTAAACACCTATTATGTACATTGTACCTCAATATAGCAAGATCATCTTATTTAGTAATTAAGGGAGACAATAATGGGGTATTAATCATTGCTTACTTCTTGAGATTTCCTAGTAAGACTAGCTAGAACGTTATAAAACTAATTATGCATATGCATGCATGGATTTCTCTCTAATATTGAATTAGAGAAGGTAATATATAAAACATATATATTCTATTGGAAGTATAGAGCTATGCAGGTCCCAAAAAAAAAGAAAAATTACAAGTTTAGGTTATTAGAATAGTACTTTTTCCTAAAGGATATAAAGATGGAAGAAGGATCTCGAGTATATATATTCTAGTTGCTGAGATTTCACTCAGTTGACATCATTATATATTGTTTAATGGATAAGATTATATGTCTTTATACTATATGACACTTTGTGCTCACAGTATCAGTATTCACATATTGCCAACACCTAATGTAGTTAATCTAACAATAACATCATAACATAAATTGATTACCTTTATATTAATAAGTGATTTTTTATAATGATTTTGTGTCTGAATTTACAAAAATGCATCATCTGTAGCAGGAGTTTAAGAAAGGAATGTGGCAGAACATACAAAATATGAAATTAAACAAAGAATAACAGGATTCTAACTTAATCTACATATAACTAATTACATGTATTGAACACAGGTTCAACATTTCATGCTCTTCGCAGATCTAACTAATTAAGCACCAATAGCACTTGATGATTCTGCTGAGTACTAATCGAAATCTTTTATTGAATTTCTTTAGTATCATCATTATGATCAATTGACACATATTCTAAATGACTCATAAGTTTCTATATTCTAAAAAAACATATTTTCAATAAGAAAGTAAACACATAAGCTGGACAAGTGCCCACAGAAAACTAATAAAGAAATGATAACTAAAGTGACAGAGGTCAAAAGTCCGATAGAACAATGACGGATGTGCGTAAGGAGAAGTAGAACACAATGGAGACAAGGAGCCGCAAAATGCAAGTAGACAATATGCTATAAAGGTCAAAGGAGAATACTAGCATGATTAATGGACCAAAATGTCCACAAAGAAAAAGGGTACTTACCTTTTCCAGACTTACTACTGATGGAAGCTGCAAACTAGGACCACCTTGCACCTATATCATAAAGAACAGAAATCACTAGTGAATTCATAGCAAATTTATCATTTTAATGTAAAAGACACATGACAAATTGCATACTAAGGCTAACATATCATCCATGTGCAGATAATTACGCAAACGATCTTGTAATGACTCCAAAAATTATGGAGGCCTATACACATCTCAATAATAGTCCATCTGGATATCCTACAAAGTCTCCTTGGACCAAAGCAAATGCAGCCAAATGTTCTCTGTTTTGGTTATTCCTCTTGTTATGAAATAATTTTCCCAAAAGAATACGACTAACATAACATTGTGGATACTAAGGCAGGGCCCGCTAACCACCCAACGGTCCACCCACCCAAAAGAACATTAGTGAACTTGGTACTCTTCTATATAGAGGGAAAGTTCCTGATGTTTTACACCACCAAATAGGAAACAAGATTTAGTACTGTTGGGGTACTATGAAACAAAAACGGCTATGCTTGCAAATTTTGGGTTGACAAATAAGGAGTTCACATAATCAAGACTCTCTGAATCACCAACTAGCCACTTTCAGATGATTTATCAAGAAACTTCAACTGATCGAAGCTTAATTCTTTTATTCTCAGTCAAAACGCTCATTATGCATCAGAAATTGAAAAACCCAACTGAATTCATAGAGCACCCACATAACGAGACTACCACTGGCATATTGTTTAATCTGATTTAAACTTTATCACACTGGAAGAAACTTAATTCGAATAAGAGCTCAAACCAAATAACAAAACACCCAAATTCAAGATCTTCGTGAATCAAGAAGTAAATAAATCAATCAGAGACTTCATCTGAAAAAAAACAAAAGGGTTTCATTCAACCACAGAACAAAAACCAACTGAAAACAATAAACATAAAAATAAAATAACATAAAAATGAAATAGCATGAGTATTGTTCACCCTCATGAACTCCTTCAGGCCGAAATCTAAAGACACTTGGTGATCATCCTTCAAAATTGAACAAAAATGAACAAAATCGAACAAAATCGAACAAGAATGAGCATTATTTAGGAAACACCTAAGAATCGAAGTGAATGAGCTTTGGTGAATGAGTGACCCCTTCAAACAGTTGCACTAGGCTTGAACGTCAGCCTTCAATAGACAGCAGACTTGTATGCCTTCAGGGCGGACTTCAGGCGCTGCCCGACAGGACTTCAGGCAAGGATTAGGTTAAGGGGACTGAGTGAGGGTATCGAGTGAAATAAACAGGGAGACTAAGTGAAGGTGTTGAACCAAATAAAGATGGTTTGAGCGAGGGTTAGGTCGGGTGAGGGTTTAGTGACCTAAATTTTCATTCAAAATTTTGTGAAAATGAGACGGGGAAACTGAGCGCCTGATTTTTTATTTTTTACTTTTTGCTATAAGGCCATGAAATATAAAAAGCGACGTCTAATTTAAATTAAAGGGTTATGACAATATCCTTTTGTCGCCTTAATTATTGACAGAGACCACAAAATTATTCTCATTGCCTTTTATTAAGTTAAAGATGTTAAAATTAATTTTGTCGCCTTTTAATAAAAATTTCGTGGGCCAATCCTATTTTTCTTGTAGTGCTTTAGCTCTTATGCCTTTAAGTGCTACATCAGATGCATCTGTTTCAAATTCCCATAAGAAGGACTCTTCTGCTTATGACCCATCTTATTCCTTTCCTTCTGAATGCTTTGCCTCTTCTAATGGAAAAGTAACCCTGAAAGAATTAATTAAAGCAATGGACGATCATGAAAATCGAACTTCCATAATTGATGACACAACATTAATCAATTTGGGGACACTTGATGAACCCTAAGGACCCAAAATAGGACAATCATGAACCCTCTACGAGCAAGAAAACTTTATTGCTGAAGCGGATGCCATGACCATACAAGTCCAAGAGAGCTCTCAAGTCCTCCTTAATGCTCACGAGCTCCATCAACGGGGACTTGGCCCGTGTGCGGTTTTGGAACTCCAATTCCAACCTCATCCCGAACCATTGGGATGCGTGCCACACCTATTTTGGGAAGGTCAAGAGGCCTTCTAAAGGGTTTTGTGCATCAAAATGAATTCAAACCCTCGGAAATAATAAAGGAAGCCCAAAACAGCAAGTTGCCTTCTAACGGCAAGGTTACCCGGTTTTTAACCCGGTTTTGTGGGCTTAATTAACCAAGCTTAGAATGGGTTTAACTTGCTGCAAATCCGCTTTCTAGGAACCTTCATATGTCAGCTAAAAGGGCATAAAGAGAGTTCTAGGTGAAGGCATTAGGGCATAGGTCAAGAGGAGGCTTTTTCCACAAGCAGCAGAATCTGCCCCAGCCTGATATGTCCTCACGTTTTGCATGATATCTCCCAAACGAGTGATCCAAATTGCCTGCAAGAGGATGCTCTGTAAAGGTTACTTCTAGATATGTCCAACAAGTACTTTTTCAGCTCATTTGGCCAACAAACCTAGGAGATATATCCTTTCAAAGTTGACCTATATAAACTGAAAAGTGCTGACATAAAGTAAAAAGCACTTTTCACTTTTG
>JACYFF010031959.1:63673724-63747401 GCA_017589665.1 Selenicereus undatus | reverse complement strand
GCGTGATCCAAATTGCCTGCAAGAGGATGCTCTGTAAAGGTTACTTCTAGATCTGTCCAACAAGTACTTTTTCAGCTCATTTCGCCGACAAACCTAGGAGATATAGCCTTTCAAAGTTGACCTATGTAAACTGAAAAGTGCTGACATAAAGTAAAAAGCACTTTTCACTTTTGTTTGTTGCTTTTTGGTTCCCTTGCTTGCTTTATGGTCGTCCAAGGCCTTGTATGCTGCATTTTGAAGCCTTGTGAAGCTCTCCTATATAAGGGGAAGCCTTAGGAAGTAGAAAGGGTTGTTGAATGTTTATGAAAGAAGCTTATGCTTTGAATTCTCTCTAAAATCTTGAGTTCTCTTTATCCTTTTTGCAAAGGTGGTGAGTCTTGAGTGGAATCCTTTATAGAATTGTTGGTGGCATTGCCTTTATGCAATTCTTGGTGGATCCTTAGGCTTGATTGGTGGCATTGCCTTTAGATCAAGTCATATCTTCTTCCAAAGTGGAAATTTGCAACTAAACTCAAGCAATCTACATTCTGGCCCATCACCACACGCTCCAATTGCACTCCTCAAAGAGTTCATGAAAGTCTTGGCATGGTCCTTCAAAGATATGCCGGTCATTGAACGAGACATTACAGAGCATAAAATTCGTCTCTATTACAATAGCCTAACCCTAAATCATGTTTATTTATTTAATTAAGTTATGTTAATTAAAGTCCCCACATTTATTTATCGCATTTAATTATCCCGGTTAGAAAAACTTTCACTTGGGCCCCACTGTGCAATTCAGGTTCTATTTATTGGAAATGTTTGGTGAATCTATAGTAGACCCTGAAAATTATGGATTAAGAGACTAAGTTATTTTTCATATCATCACAAAATTTTAATTTTGAGTTTCGAAAAATCTAATCGTGTAATATTTAAATTTTTTTCCAGGCCCAAATCCATTTAAACCCAATTTAGGCCCAACAAGCTACTACATTTACTTAGCTAATTATCATCAATTATGTTTAATTATAATTAGCAAAGGGTACTTTTTGAACGATGATAAGTGCTTAATGCACACAACATTTTAGGGCCAGTTTGCAACATTTTTGGAAAATTATGTGCGTAATGTCATAATCTATACTCCAACTCTCGATTTATGCTTGGATATGGTTGTTTGATGTGTTTTGCAGAATTTTAGACCTTTTTACCCAACATTTGACCCTTGTTGGATGTATTTTGACCTCCCCCATGGACAACCATGTGCTGCTACACCCGTGGAGCATGGAAAAAGCAGAAAATCTGTTCCAGCCAAGACCACGGTCAAACTGTGGTGCTTGTCACGGACCATGGTAAGAGGTGAAAATGTTGCCTCTTCGTTTTCTTTTAGCTATGTGGTTGAAAACATCCAAAATTTTCTGTGAAAGGCGTTGTTTAGGAGCAATGGAGAAGAAACAAGGATAATATAGTTCATCTTCTTTCTCAAATTTTGTTCTTTTTAGATTCTATGTTTGATTATTATTTTAGTGAGAAATCTTGAAAGTCTGTGTTTGAGTTAGAGGCGGTTTGAAGCCCTTGGTTGAAAGGCTATCTTAGTCAAGCTCTTCCTCTCAGATTTTGCCAAAACATTGGTTAGTTGTTTAATATTTTATCATGTGTGAGTAGTTTTATCTTGTCTAGTGATTTAGTGGTTTATGAAAGTGTAGTTGGATCATGTTTTAATCTATAGAATTGTGCTTATTTGATTATTGGTTTGATTTTGTTATATCAAGTTATTATCATGTTGTGAGTGAATTTTTTGCCAAAGTTTGCTCGCACACTTGAAACAATTGAGTGAAAAACTGAAAGGTGACATTTGATGGTGAGACTGCTTAATAAAACCTGGCATAATGTCCTCTCGAAAGAAAGATTAGCATGTTAGGAGGACTAGAGAGTAAATGAAGATATTCAACTTGGATTAAGATAAATTAGTTTGAAAGAACAACTTTCGCATAGTTTAGGCAAATTTAGTTGATTTCGAAGGAATAAACTAAATTTTATGAGAGATTGCAATTCCTCAAGATTAACCGATTAGAGGAAAACACATGCTTATCATTTTGATCCAATCAATTTTCGTAACTGCATAATCTCCTAGGCATCTTTCCTTAATTAATTTAAAATTAGTGAATTTGAAGTTATTAAATTAAACCCTCTTGAATTAGAATTTTACTTAGCATATTTTGATAGACAAAACTCGATAGATTACATTGGTTCCTGAGGAGTGATCTTTTTATCCATACTACAACTACCTGATCCTGAGATTGAAATGACTTTCCATTTAAGGAGGAAGAAGCAAAGAATTGAAGAACAAATATGCGAGGGAAGAAGGAATTTAACAAACATGGCAGGAGGAGAAGGTGACCAAAGGACACTTCGAGATTTCGTTACCTCTAGAGTTTAAGTGATCGCCTTAAGCATCGCTCGCCCTACTGTTGATACCAACAATTTTGAGCTCAAACCGGCACTCATCTCCCTAGTGCAACAATCCCAATTTGGAGGAACTCCTTTGGAAGACCCGAATCTACGCCTCTCAGTCTTTTTAGAGGTGTGCGACACGTTGAAGCTTAATGGAGTCTCTACTGATGCCATCTGATTGCGCTTATTTCCCTTCTCATTGGGAGATAAAGCAAGAGCTTGGTTAAACTCTTTTTGCTATCGGGATGTATTACCACTTGGGATGAGTTAGCAAGAGTCTTCTTCGCCAAGTTTTTCCCTCCGAGCAAAACGGCCAGCTCAATAAATCAAATCACCAACTTTACGGCAAAAAATGAAGAGACGCTCGACGAAGCTTGGGAGCAATTTGAAGATTTGTTGCGCTTGTGCCCCCATCATTGTCTTCAACGTTAGATGATTATCCAAGATTTTTATAATGATGTGACCCAATCTATAAGGCTTACTATTGATGCGGCGAAGGGAGGAACCTTGATGAACGAAACTGAGGATGAAGCCTATAACTTAATTGAAGAGATGACACTTAACAATTTCCAATGGTCCACCGAACGAGGCCAACCCAAACAGGTTGGAGGTAAGCTTGAAGTTGGATGTGCTTACTTTGCTTTCTGCTAAAGTAGATGCTATGACTAAAAGATTGGACCAAATGAATGTTAATGCTCTGAATTCTAGTGTGTCTTCCCCTTGCGAAATTTCTGGATCTATTGAGCATGTGACTTTGAATTGTCAAGTTAGGAGCCATTTTTTCCAAGACCCTAGTAAAGTTAACTACGTTCAAAACTTCAACCCGGGACCGACCAATGACCCTTATTCTAATACCTACAATCCGGGTTGGAAGAATCATTCGAACTTCTCATATAAGTTTAATCCAAGCCCTTCGAATATGCCCCCAATGAATGCTAGACCACCTCCTGGTTTTCAAAGACCTCCTTTCCTTTCTCAAGTACCCCAAAAGTCTAATTTAGAAGCAATGATGGAAAGTATGCTTATGGCACAACAAAAGCAGGATGAGTACATTAAGCAATTAGCCTTAAAATTTGAAGTGCTTACAACTCATAATAGTTTGTTGGAAGCCCGAATTGCCCAAAATGCTAGCTTTTCATCTGCGTCCCTAGATAGACTTCCTATCAAGCTCGAACCTAACTCTGGTGAGCAATGTAATTGTGTTACCTTGAACGAAGAAGACTTTACTAACCTTGAGGATATACCAATGGAAGAGGGTAGGGAAATAATCATGGCTGGAAGTAAAGAGAGGAATAATGGTGGTAAAATTACCACATTGTTGGAGAATGACACTATAGAGATCCCCATAATTTTTCCACTTAAGCTCCTTCACCCAGGTAGTTTTTCTATCCCCTGTATTGTGGGAAAGGTGGAAATTGAAAGATTTTTATGTGATCTAGGTACAAGCATTAGTATAATTCCATATTCTTTGTTTCACAAGCTTCACCTAGGATTATTACAAGTCGCACTTTTTTCACTATAGCTAGCAGACAGTTCTGAGACACAACCCATAGGCAGATCGAATAATATGCCAGTCAATGTGGGAGATATTTAGGAATTGGAGGACTTTATCATAGTTGATATGCCAGAGACTGATAATGCTCAAATTATCCTAGGTCGGCTCATTTTGGCCACAACTAGTTGCCATATTAATGTAAGAAAGGGACGTATAGCTTTTGAGGTGGAAGGACGGTAAGCTGTGTTTTGTCATATGAAGAAGAAAGTAGTTTCTCCTAAGTCTTCTATATTGGATGAATTTCCTCCTTCCCCTAAGATTGATATGGAGGATGTCTTGAATTGTGAAGATCCTCCTGACTTTAACTAGATTTTTTCATGAGGACCTCAACCAAAGGTATGTTAAGGTGGAGTTTGGTACTCCTATGCCACCTAACATGTCCAAGGTTGACGTCTATATGTCTAATGAGTCTTCTATGAGAGACTATTGCAGGTTTCCCAGGCTGTTCTCTGTTTGCTCCATATGGAAGACTTTGATGCAGATTTTGATTTGGTGGTTAAACAAGACAATAGTAGCCTGTCTGATGGGTTACGAGTGCGCTTTGTTTTGTACACCGATAATGTGTTATGGCGTCAAGTTATGGAGACGAAGGACCTTAAACATGAGCATTTGTGATGGTACCTTCGATTGAATAAGTTTGACTTTGTGGTCCGTGATAAGGCCAACGTCCATGCACTTACTGATCCTGAACACGCATAGAAGAAGGGTCAAGCTCTTGACCTTAAAATAGCGCTTCTTGGGAGGAAACCCAAATTCTTTTCCTTTTTCCTTCATTAGCTTTGATTTTTACTATTTTTGTAGTTTGAAAGAAAAAAAGTAAAAAAACAGAGAAAACAAAAACTATGGAATAAAATGTTTTGGCACCACGACCAGGGTACCCAGCACTGCGGCCGTAGGGTGCCAAACTAGAAAAATTGAAAAAAAATAGAGTCAGCAGACACCACAGTTGTACCGTGGTGAACGCCACGGTTCGCGGTGACTTGCTACGGCCCGCGGTCTAGGTCTTTGACCATGGTACCCCCTCATTTTCCCTCAAACTTCATCTTCTTCACGACACTATCTCTCTCTCTCTACCTCCATTTTCTCTCTCTAAACCTCCATAACTACAACCTCCATTCTTACCTCAATTCTACTCAATTTTTTACCCATTTTCACCCAAAATCATCCCTTTTCACTTAGTCTTTTCTCTTTCCCCACAAATTTAATCTCTTTCTTCATCTTCGTCTTCAAACTCATCTCAGTTCACTCATCCACTACACCCATCTTTGTTTCTCTGTTATTCATCTTCTTTTTACATAATTTCTTCATTTCTCTTCTTCAAATTTTCTTATTTAGGTTTTAGCTTTGGTTTTTGGTTCATTTTGCAAGAATGACACTAATAAGTGCTCAATATGTATATCATTTTAGGGCTATTTTGTGTCATTTTTAGGAGAATACTGTACTTATTGTTGTTATTCACTCTCCTATTCTCGATTAATGTTTGGGTATAGTTGTTGGATGTGTTTTATAGGATTTTGAGTCTTTTTATCCAGCATTTGCCCTTCAATGGCTATATTTTGACCTCCCTCATGGTCATCCATGCTATGCCATGACCGTAGAGAAAAGAATGAGCAAAAATCCGATTCCAACACAGACCACAGTCGAAGCGTGGTGCACCCCATGGGCCATGGTGATCCTGTAATTGTTGCCACATCGTTTTCCCTCGGCTATGTGGCTGAGATTGACCGAGATTTTCTATATAAGGCAATGTTCTGCAGCAGCAAAAGAAAATCCAAGATCATTCTAAGTAAAGCAAAGTGTAGAGTAGCATAGATTAGCGCTTTATTTTCTCAAATTTTGTAGTTTTTAGTTTGATTTTTGTATTGCTATGAGTCTTGAGTGTGAGAATTTGTTCTTAAGGCGGTTCCGAAGCCCTTGGTTGAAGGCCATCTCAGTCGATCCCCTTTACACTCAGATTTCATCAATTGTTGGTTTGTTTATTAATCTCTTATCATGTCTGAGTAGTTTTCTTTAGTCTAGGGACTCAGTAGTTTGTGGAATTGTTATCGGATCATGTTTTAAGCCATACAATTGTGCTTATCTTCATGCTTGGTTTGATTTTGTTTTGTGTTTTGTCAAGTGTTTGGATTGTTGTGAGTTGATTTTTGGCCGAAATTACTTGCACGCTTGAAACAAACGAATGAAAAACTGAAAGGTGACATTTAGTTGTTGGACTGCTTGATCAGACCTAACGTAACTTCATCTCGAAAGAGAGATTTATATGTTAGGAGGGCTAGTAAGTAATCGAAGCCTTTTAACTTGACTTAAGGAAAATTAGTTCGAAAGAACGACTTTTGCTTAGTTTAGACAAATTTAGTTGATTTCGAAATAATAGACTGAGTTTTTTTTTAGGAGATTACAATTCCTCGAATTTGACCAACTAGAAAAAGCATATGTTTAGTATTTTTGGTCCAATTTCCTTTCAGAACTACGAGAATTCCCGGACGTTTTGCCCTTATTGATTTAGAAAAGTTTATTTTGCTATTAAATTGAATCCATTTGAACCAGAATTTTACTCAACAAATTCCGATAGGTAAGACTCAGTAAGTTACAATTAGTCCCCAAGAAATGATATCGTTTATCTATACCAAAACTATCCGTGTCCTTGCAGTAGTCTACACATCAAGTTTTTAGTGCTGTTGCTGGGGATTAAAATAGTTAACTATTGAGTTAGTCTTGCGAAAGTGACTAAGTATTTTATTTATTTTATTTTTATTTTTGCTTTTGTTTCTTTTCTTGTTTAATCTGCGCTGGTAGTGTTGGTGAAAGTGCTTGTAGGAACTTTTCGCCTAAGGACGAAAAACCAAAGGATTGAAGAGCAAAGGCGCGAGGCAAGAACGAATTCAAGCATGGTAGAAGGTGATGAATGAAGGACTCTTCCTGATTTTATTACCCCAGGAGTTCAGGGGATCGCCTCAAGCATCGCTTGTCTTGCTGCAGATGCCAACAACTTTGAGCTCAAACTGGCACTCATTTCCATGGTGCAACAATCTCAGTTCAGTGGAACTCCCTTCGAAGACCCAAATCTGCACCTCTCGGTCTTTTTAGAGGTGTGTGATATGCTGAAATTAAATGGAGTCTCTAGTGATGCGATTCAGCTACACTTATTCCCTTTCTCATTAAGGGACAAAGTGAGGGCTTGGTTACACTCCTTGCCGTTTGGATGCATAACTGCCTAGGATGGGATGACAAGAGCATTCCTCGCCAAGTTCTTCCCTCCAAGCAAAATAGTGAGCGTAAGGAATCAGATCACCAACTTTCTACGAAGACATGACGGGACACTCTATGAAGCCTGAGAGCGTTTTAAAGATCTACTACGTTTGTTCCCCCATCATGGTCTTCTGCGTTGGATGATAATCCAATCCTTCTATAACGGTGTGACCCAACCTGTGAGGTTCACTATTGGTGCGGTGGCAGAAGGAACTCTGATGAGCAAGATTGAGGATGAAGCCCATAATCTGATCAAAGAAATGATGCTTAACAACTTCCAATGGTCCACTGAACGAATCCAACCCAAGCAAGTTGGGAGTAAGCATGAAGTTGATGCAATTACTTTACTTTATGCTAAAGTAGAAGCCATGACTAAAAGATTGGACCAAATGAAAGTTAATGTTGAAAGCTCTAGTGCCCCTCCCCCTTGTGAAATTTGTGGTTCAATTAAGCATATATCTTTGAATTGTTAGGTTGGCAGCCCTTTTTCCCAATGACCCTTACTCTAATACCTATAATTCGGGTTGGAAGAATCATCCAAAATTTTCTTCTAGGTTGAATCCAAACACTGTGAACATGCCCCTATGAATGCTAGTGTACCCCCTGGTTTTCAAAGACCCCCATTCCCTTCTCAGATGCCCCAGAGGTCTAATTTGGAAGTAATAATGGAAAACATGCTTATGGCGCAACAAAAACAAGATGAATATATTAATTAATTATCCTCAAAGGTTGATGTGCTTACGACTCATAATAGGATGTTAAAAGCCCAAATTGCCCCAAAAGCCACTTTTTCATCTACGCCCCTAGATGGACTTCCTAGCAAACCTAAACCTAACCCTAGAGAGCACTGTAATTGTGTTACCATGATGGAGGAAGAAGATGACTGATAGCCTGTCTGATGGGCCAAAGGAGTGATTTGTTTTGTATGCAAACAGTGCATTATGGCACCATGTTATGAAGACAAAGGACCTGCAGCTAGAACTTTTGTTGTGGTACCTTCAATTGAATAAGTTGGATTTTGTGGTCCGAGACAAAGCCAATGTCCATACACTGTATGATCCGGACCAAGCCTAGAATAAGGGTCAAGGTCTTGACATTAAAAGAGTGATTCCTTGGAGGCAACCCAAGCTTTTTTTTTTCTTTTTTATAGTTTTGATTTTTATTACTTTTCGTTGTTATATTTGCGAGAAAAAAGAGCAAGGAACAGAAAAAAATATATATGAATAAATTGTTGGCACCACGGTTAGTACCCCAGAAATACAACCATGGGGTGCCAACCCTGGAAAACCAGGAAAAAAAAACGAGTGCTAGAAGACACCACGGACGGACCGTTGTGAACCCCTGGTCCGTGGTGGTCTGCTACGGGTCGCGGTCTAGATTTTTCACCGCGGCGTCTCTTCCCTTGCCCCTATCTTCTTCAACCTCTCGACATACACCCTCTTTCTACCCCCATTTTCTCTCTCTAAACTCCATAGCCAAATCTCTCTAATCTCCCCTCATTTCTTCATCATTTTCACTCTTTTTCATACCAAATCCTTTCTTTTCACTACATCTTTCATTTTTCTCCTTAAAATCCATCTCTTTCTTCTTCTTTTACTTCAAAATCATCTAACCTTCGTTCATCCACCATACCCATTGTTTTCTCTCTCTTATTTTTCATATTTTAGCTTAATTTCTTTAATTTTCTAGGTTTTAGTTCTTACTTTTGGTTTTAGTTTTGCTTTTGTTTCAAGTTTGCAGCAATGACACCAAACAGGACACAAAGGAGCACCAAGGAGGTTGGTTCTTCAACTCAAGCACCACCCCAACCTCAACGGGCATCCCAAACATCAAGCAATGCGTGTGCTAGAGGTAACATTCCTTACCCCCTTAGTCTAACGCATCTTGATCATGTTGCTAGGTATAATTGCTTGAATTAACGTATGGTTGCAGCAACTAGATATTATAATGCGGATCTGTTAGCGTCGGTTGAGAATTTTGGATGATATTCGTTGGTTGTTTGTCAAAGGTGGTATGGGCCACTTTCTAGAAATCAAAGAGCATACATATAGGGAGACCTGACTCTAGAATTCCTTAGTACACTCCATGTCGAGGTCACTAGAGGACCTCCATGTCAAGCCGGATATATATCATTTTATTTGCATGGACAATTGTATGAACTGAACTTAGGTACCTTCAATAGTATTTTTGGTTTTCCCCCTAGCATGGACTTATTGCACCATCAAGTCCCTCGTGAATTGAACCCGAACGCGTTTTGGGGTAAATGTTCGGGGAGTAATAGGTACAGTACCAGTTCGTCAAAATGTACGCATATTCGAAACCCCTACATTAGGGTTGCTCAGCATATTTTGGCTTGTTCTTTGTTTGGTTGGAACGATAGTCTGAATGTCCCGAGGCTTTCTGAGTTGTACTTTCTGTCCTGTATGCTCGATGGAGACCAACTTGACCGAGGTTTATTCTTAGCTCGGCAATTACATAGTGCTGCTGTTAGCACTAAAGGTAGGATAGTCATTGGTGGGATAATAACTACTATTGCTAGATTCTTAGGTGTTGAGCCCAATCCTGAGGATAGAGTTTCTAGGTCCGGACGGCTTGATCCAGCTGCTTTTGAGATTATGAACTTCTGTAAAGTTGAGGCTGGCTGTTTGTGTTGGATTTACCCCAGGAATTGACTTTTACTGCTTCCCACTGTCGATCGCACCACCCTTCTTAACTGAGTTAACCTTTATTCGGTACATGGTGATGAGGAGGTTGTTTAGCCTGTACTCCACCAACCAGCCCCTCAATCTATTCAAGTAGGACCTTGTTCTTCCTCTCATCCACCCCCACTTGTCTATTCTAACCTCCAAGCCACCCTTCGGTCCATTTAAGAGGAGCAAGTTTCCCTCCGAGAGTTTGTTGCTTTAGAGAGCGCCGCTCTTCGGGACTTTGTCCAAGAGCACCGCGATGAGCTTCGTGGGTTGCTTGCTTCCCAGACCCATTATTTCCATAACTATAGGACATGTATAGAGACCTGGCAAGACTGACACATCTCCTATAGACAACCATCCCATCCTCATCCACCGGCTCCTATCTGATCTTGTTTTCTGCTACTTTTCTTCCCTTTTTTCTTATGTGCCCACATTGAAGGCAATGTGTGATTCAAGCATGGGGGAGTTAGTCATTATATTTAGCGTCTGATGACTGTTTCTATGAGCTTCAAGCAAGAGGGAGTTAGTCATTATATTTAGCGTCTGATGCCTGTTTCTATGCGGTCAGTTTTTGCATTGTATATATTTTTAGTGGTAGTTTTTGTAGTTATTGTTTTAGTTTTGTTTAGTAGTGCATTTCGTTTTCTTCTAGGTTGCATTTTAGTTTGCGTTGTTTATGGGAGCATGCATGCATAACCATAAAAAAAAACAAATAAACAAAAAGAAAAAAAAAACAAGGAAAAAAATTCCCCGATGATGATCTTTGTAGATTTGGTAGCCTTCTTTGGTTTAGTTTGATCCTTTGATTCACTCGAACTGTGTGTAAATGTTTACGAATGAGTTTTCAAAATGAATTCCACGTTTTGAACACATGTTGGATGCGGATTGATTTTTTCCATTAGTCTTCACAAGATTTTGGCATGTGTTTACTAGTGAACTAGTTTTGATATTGGTAGATGTCCTATGAGACTTTGAGCCTTTAGAGACTGTTCATCTTTTTAGTCTCATATTTCTTTTATGTGCGACTCTTCCTTGACGCTATTCTCTATAACTTGCTTTGATTCTCGTTCAAGATCACATTTCGCATATGCATTTAGGCAATATGATTGAGGCATTGTTCTTTCTTTTATTCGTTTAACACCATGGCCAAATAGCCACCATGTTTGTGTATTGTATCCCTTGTTATCCCCTCTGAGCCTGTATATGTTTTTCTTGATTTGAACCTCCTATTATAACCCATGGTCAAATAGCTGTCTTACCTTTAAGCCAAGGCTAGAGGAGTGTTCTATTCTTTTGCGTCAAGTTTGATAGGGTGTTAGTAAGATGGAATGATAACTTATGGTGAATTTTGGTGGTTTGGTGCAGGGTTATGAGATATTAACTAATCCCTTGTTTTATTGTAAAAAATTTAAAGAAGAGTTGGAATTTAAAGTTCGCTATGGATTTCCCCCTTTGCTATCCCTTCAGGAAAAAAAAATAGTGCTGATGAGAAAAAAAAAAGCGTACAAAAAAAATTACAAGAAAACAAAAGAAAAAAAAGAAAAATGAGAAAAAAAAATAGAAAAAAAAGAAGGAAAGAAAGTGTTAGCCTTGTTGGGAATGTAAGCTATTTGTGATTTTCGACTCTTTCTCTCTTCATTTGGGGATTTATTTTGGATTGATAAGGTTTAAGAAGGATGTTGACTGATGCAGTGAAATTATTTAGCTCATAGTCTTTGGCTTTTACCTCCTCATTTCCAAAAACATTTGTTCCCCTCTTACCTTTACCTTTAGCCCCGTTACAACCTTATTAAAGTCCTCACGATTGTCTGATGTGTTTGCATTTTAAGTGATGGAGAATTTAGAGAATGTTGTCAAGCTCATGGTAGATTTGCGTCTAAGGATGAGATTTGAGAGAACCTTCGTACATATGTTTTAACCAAATGACTGAATAGTGCCACATAACTATAGTGAGGTTCTACTAGCCTTACTAGTTTCACTTGTTTTACATGTTGAATGACTGCATTTTAACAATTGGGGGAGATTTTGATGCAGATCAAGAGCCAGTTCAAGACCCCCAATCAGAACTAGAGAAGAAATTGCTATTTAGTCACCAACAAGGCCTATTCTGTGAGGCATTGTAGTTCAGTCTGGAAGCAGCCTTGGGAAGATCTTTGCTTTATTGGATACCCTAGCATGACTTCTAGCCAAACCAAGTCTTTTGAGGCTCATACAGCAGCCTTAGTTTCAGTTTAGTGTAATAAAGTCCACCTACAGTAAGAATGATCAAGGTTATTTTATGCTTGCTTCTAGTAACTCAGTCATGCCAAAAGAATTCCTTCACTTTTGCATCAGTACCCTAACTCATTTACCAGCTCACATTCAGCTCCTAAATGATAAAGGTTACTTGAATTTTGCCATGGAATTTGTTTATGTTGGCAGCAGTTCAGCAGTAGGTCAGTAGCAGCAGCAGTTTTAGAAAGGATTTTGCTCCTCTGAGTTGGCAGTCCATTTTGGTCAATCTAAGGGCTTGGGAACGTGTCTAAATAATTATCCAACAAGGCCCTAGAGTTGCATATTCATCTCCCTCAGCCTCGGCTTTTAACCAACATTTGAATGCAAGGAAATCCTCTTTGTCCATTGGATTTCAGTGTGTTTGTACGTGCTGGAAGGCTTGGCTATGCTCGAGGTAATCAACAGCAAGTCCCATCTCAAAACCATCATTAGCAAGTACTTGAAGCCCGTAGGGGTTGACACCTCAGTAATGGAGACAAGCAAGGGTTCAGGTGTCAAACATCCAGCCAGCTGCTGCTTAAGCTAGTGTTTTTCAGTTTTGATTTTCTGTTTAGCTGAAATCAATTGCAACCGTTGATCTTTTGATTATGGCCAAGTATATAAGGCTTGTTCTTTACCGTAGTAGTCAGATCAAGTTGAATGAAAACTCCCTTTGCTGGTTTGAAGCAAAAACTCTATCAAATCTCTCTAACTTTAGCCTATTCAAGTGGTGTCTGAGAGTGGTCCTTTATCCTATCCTCCTAGTGCCTTCTTCTTTTAAGGGGACTGGTGGTGAATCTCTGCAATTCTGGTTGGTGGAACTAATTCCTTTATGCCAGTCCATATCTTCCTTGTTAAGTTGCTAACTGTTGTTCAATCCAGTTTGCAGTTTCAGCATACATTAGCTGGTATCAGAGCCCAACTTAATTCTTGGTGAGTTGCTTCTGTTATCCTTTTGTTGTTTTCTCCCCTAGCTTGTTCACTTATCGTTCAAACACAAGAAAACCCTGTCATACCAAACACAATTCTATCCATAAAGAACCAAGCTCCTAAAACAGCCACAACATTATTAATTTTCTCACCCAGCACCATGGCAGAAGGGGAACACACTTCTTCCTCACCACAGCAACCTATGAGAGTTCCTAGAGGTCTCTGTCTTGAACAGGCTCATGAGCTTAGGACAGATAGGGCTATTCTAGAAATGCAAGAAAGCATGCGCATCAGCCTAGAGGAAGAGAAAGGGGACCACCTCAGGACCTTCCTGGAGGTTTTGATTCCCCTCCTGATTCTCAATATGGTAGTGAGTCTTCCACTAGAGATGTTCGGCCAAGGAGGAGGATAATACACAGGGATGACCTCAAGGACCTTAGAATAGGGGCCCCTGAATTTGATGAGACTTTAAAACCTGATGATTACTTGGAATGGGTTTAGGCTATGGAAAGGATCATAGAAATCAAGGGATACTTTGGAGAAAAGGCCTTCAAGCTTACTGTTTTGAAGCTAAAACAATATACTTCACTGTGGTATGAGAACTTGAAGAGAATCAGGGCATTAGAAGGTAAGCCTAAAGTCAAAACATGGGTGAAACTGAAAAAGCATATGGACAAGAGGTTACTGCCAGCCACCTACAAGCAAGAGGTGTACCTAAAGGTTACTTCCTTGCACCAAGGGAGTATGAAGGTTGAGGAATATATTAGGGAGTTCAAGGAGATGCAAATAAGATGTTCCTTGAAGAAAAAACCTGAACAAACCGTTGCCAGGTTTCTCAAATGCTTAAACTCTGCTATTTTAGAGAGTGTTGAATTGCAGCCTTTCTGGACATTTAAAGATGCCTGCAAACTTTTTGTGAAGGTAGAAAAACAACTTAAATCTAGAAGACCTTACTCTACTACCCCTCCTAAACCTACTGTGCCAGTGAAACCTTTCAATTCCTACAAGCCAGACCCTACCCCTAAGGATGACAAGGGAAAGGGAAAGGAGGTTGCTAGAGAACTTCCTAAATGTCAGAAGAAATATTTCAATTGCCATGGCTATGGCCATTTTCAGGCAGATTGCCCCAACAGAAGGGTACTCACAAGCAGAGAAATAGAAGAGCTAGATCACATGGAGGTAGAAGAGGAAGAAGAAGCAGACTTTACCGGGTAAAACCTCTTACCCACCACCTGAAGAAGGTGAGATGCTCATGATCAGAAGGGTCCTTCATGCTTCTTAAACCACACCTGAAGCTAGCCAAAGAAAGCAAATATTCAAGCCCAGATACAAGGTAGCTAACAAAACACGCAACCTGATTGTAGATGGGGGTAGCTGCACTAATGTGGCTTCTACTGAAATGGTCAACAAGCTGAATCTGGTCACCATTAGCCACCCTAGACCCTATACCTTGTAGTGGCTTAAAAAACAAAATGAGGTAACAGTTTCCAGACAAACCTTGGTTCCTTTTTTAAATGGGAATTTCAAGATGAAGTTCTGCATGATGTCTTGCCAATGGATGCTTGCCATTTACTCCAAGGCAGACCTTGGCAGTTTGATGGGGATGTCATTCATTATGGCCAGTCCAACACTTATTCCTTCAAACTGAGAGGCAGAAAGATGACACTGACTCCTTCCCCCCCCCCCCCAACCAAACACAAAAACCTAAAACTGGGAAGGTTGCACACAAAGAGAG
Source organism: Selenicereus undatus (assembly GCA_017589665.1). NCBI lineage: Eukaryota > Viridiplantae > Streptophyta > Magnoliopsida > Caryophyllales > Cactaceae > Selenicereus > Selenicereus undatus. The sequence continues at coordinate 63,732,559 of JACYFF010031959.1, read as the reverse complement.
TGCCTTGCTTGTCAATGGGGGAAGAGTGGAAAGGGTTATCACTAAGGGCAAGCCTATTTTTGCTGTACTGATGCTGGAATCTGCTCCTAACTCAGATACAACAGCCTTGCATCCTTCTGTTCAACCTTTGATAGAGTAGTTCCAGGAGTTTGTTCCCCTAGACCTACCACCTGGCCTCCGTCCAAAAATGGGTGTAGAGCACCAAATTAACCACCTCCCTGGAGCCCCATTGCCTAACAAGCCTGCCTACAGATGCAACCCTACTGAAACCATGGAATTGCAAAGGCAAGTCCAGGAACTGCTTGATAGGGGTTTTGTGAGGGAAAGCATAAGCCCATGTTCAGCCCTAGCATTGGTAGTACCAAAAAAGGATGGTACCTGGAGGATGTGCATAGACAGTAAGGCCATCAACAACATCACAATCAAGTACAGGTGTCGTGTACCTAGACTTGATGATATGTTGGATGAACTGCATGGTTCCAAAATCTTCTCCGAGATAGATTTAAGAAGTGGTTATTATCACATCAGAATAAGAGAGGGGGATGAATGGAAAATTGCTTTCAAGACAACGCAAGGGCTTTATGAATGGCTTTTCATGCTATTTGGGTTATCTAATGCACCTAGCACCTTCATGAGACTGATGAATGAAGTGCTTAGGCCCTACATAGGTCTGTTTGTGGTTGTACACTTTGATGACATACTTGTATACAACAAGACTGAAATTGATCACATTCAGCACCTGCAGTAGGTTTTCACCACCTTTAGAAGCCAAAAGTTGTATCGAAAATTGGAAAAATTTTAGTTTTTAGTGCCAAAGGTTATTTTCCTTGGTTATGTGGTGTCCTGTAATGGGATTCAAGTGGATGAAGCCATGATTGAGGCCATTAAATGCTGGCCAGCACCTAACTCAGTTACTGCAGTCAGAAGCTTCCATGGATTGGCTTCCTTTTACAGGAGGTTTATCAAAGATTTTAGTACAATCATGGCTCCCCTTACTGAATGCATGAAGAAAGGCAACTTTTCACGGCCACCACCAGCGTAGAAAGCCTTTGAAGTCATTAAGAGGAGGTTATGTGAAGCACTAGTGCTGGCCTTTTTAAGAGCTATTTTGTCATGCCAATGGGGTGGGCATTTGAGTTGTTCTTACACAACTCAAGAAACCACTGGCCTTCTTCAATGAGAAACTGAGTGTTCTAAAACTCAACTACTCAACCTATGACAAAGAATTCTATGCCACAGTTAGAGCTTTGAGTCACTAGAGTCATTACTTGAAGCCTAAGGCTTTTCTCCTGCATTCGGATCATCAAGCATTAAGGTATCTTAATGGCCAACCTAAACTCAATGTCACGCATGCAAAATTGGTAGAGTTCCTGCAAGCTTTCAGCTTTTCTACCAAGCACAAGAAGGGAAGTGAGGATGTGCTGGCATATGCACTCTCACGGAGATATGTCTTGATCTCTGTCCTAGGTGCAAAGCTACTGGGGTTGCACTCCATTCAAGACAATTACCTTCAAGACTCAACTTTCTAGGAGTTAGTCAGCAATCCAACTCAGGGGCCTTATGAGATGCAAGATGGATTTTTGTTCAAGGGGAACAAATTGTGCATTCCTGCATGTCCATTGAGGGAGTTGTTGGTAAGAGAGGCCGCTGGGGGATCACTTGCTGGGCACTTTGGGATGAATAAGACCTTGGACATTCTTAGAGAGCACTTTCACTACCCTAAGATGGGGGAAGATGTGCACAGGGTAGTGTCTAGGTGCTCCATTTGCTATAAAGCCAAGAGTCAGTTCCATCAGGGTCTTTACACACCCCTTCCTATCCCATTAAGACCTTGGGAGGATGTGAGCATGGATTTTGTTGTTGCTTTACCTAGGACACAGAGTGGTAAAAATTCAGTCATGGTAGTGGTAGACAGGTTCACCAAAATGGCACATTTTGTAGCATGTCACAAGGCTGATAATGCTTCCCATATTACTGATTTGTGCCTTAGAGAAATCATCAGACTGCATGGAGTCCCCGAAACCATTGTAAGTGGCAGGGACACTAAGTTTTTGTGTCATATTTGGAGAAGCTTATGGCATCTGTTCGGTACCAAGCTACTATCTAGTACAACCTACCATCCTCAAACTGATGGCCAAACTGAGGTCACCAACAGAACCCTGTCCACCCTCATAAGAACCAAGGCCTAGAAGAACCTGAAGGAATGGGATGTCAAATTGCCTCATGCTAAGTTTTCCTACAACAGAACACCTATTAAGGCTACTGGTTGTTCACCTTTTGAGGCACTGTATAGGATTAACCCCCTGACGCTTATTGATCTTATCCCTCTACCTACTGACTGTAATGTCAGTTTTGAGGCTAAAAAGAGGGCAAAGGAAACGAAGAGGCTCCATGAAAAGATTAGATCACACACTGAGAAGGTTAATGAAACCACCAAGGCTAAGGCCAACCAAACAAGAAAGGTATGGAGTTTCAGCATGGACACCTTGTTTGGTTGCACCTTAGGAAGGAAAGGTTCCCCACCAGAACAAAAAGTAAGTTGATGGCTAGAGGGGATAGACCTTTCAAAGTTCTGGCAAGGGTGGGAGCCAATGCATACAAACAGGAACTCCCAGGGGACATAGCAATTTCAGCCACCCTCAATGTGGGTGATCTAAGTCCTTACATAGAGGATGAAATAGATTTTGAGGATTTGATGGCAAATCCTCTCAAAGGAGGGCAGGATGATGTAGATCAAGAGCCAGTTCAAGACCCCCAATTAAAACCAGAGAAGAAATTGCTATTCAGTCACCGACAAGGCCTGTTCTGTGAGGCAATGCAGTTCAGTTTGGAAGCAACCTTGGGAAGATCTTTGCTTTGTTGGATACCCTAGCATCACTGCTAGCAAAACCAAGTCTTTTGAGGCTCGTACAACAGCCTTAGTTTCAGTTCAGTGTAATAAAGTCCACCTGCAGTGAGCTTGATCAGGGCTATTTTATGCTTGGTTCTAGTAACTCAGTCAAGCCAAAAGAATTCCTTCCCTTTCGCATTAGTACCCTGACTCATTTATCATCTCACATTCAGCTCCTAAATGATAAAGGTTACTTGAATTTTGCCATGGGATTTGTTTATGTTGGCAGCAGTTTAGCAGCAGAAGGTTAGCAGCAGCAGTAGTTTTAGAAAGGATTTTGGTCCTCTGACTTGGCAATCCATTTTGGTCAATATAAGGGCTTGGGAACGTGTCTAAATAATTATCAACCAAGGTCCTGAAGTTGCAGATTCATCTCCCTCAGCCTCAACTTTTAACCAGCATCTGAATGCAAGAAAATCCACTTTGTCGATACGATTTCATTGTGTTTATACCTGCTAGCAGGCTTGGCTAAGCTCGATGTAATTAGTAGCAAATCCCATCTCAAGACCATCATTAGCAAGTACTTGAAGCTCGTAAGGGTTGACACCTCAGCAATGGAGATAAGCAAGGGTTTAGGTGTCAAACATCCAGCCAGCTGCTACTTAAGCTAGTGTTTTGCAGTTTTGATTTTCTATTTAGCTTAAATCAATTGTAACCGTTGATATTTTGATTATGGCCGAGTATATAAGGCTTGTTCTTTACTGTAATAGTCAGATCATGTTGAATGAAAACTCCCTTTGTTAGTTTTAAGCAAAAATTCTCTCAAATCTCTCTAACTTTTGCCTGTTCAAGTGGTGTCTGAGAGTGGTTCTTTATCCTCCTAGTGCGTTCTTCTTTTAAGGGGATTGGTGCTGAATCTCTACAGTTTTGGTTGGTGGAAGTAATTCCTTTACGCCAGTCCACATCTTCCCTGTTAAGTTACTAACTGTTGTTCAATTCAGTTTGCAGTTTCAGCATACATCAGCTGGTATCAGAGCCCAACTTGATTCTTGGTGAGTTGCTTCTATTATCCTTTGTTGTTTTCTCCCTTAGCTTGTTCACTGGTTGTTCAAACACAAGAAAACCCTATCAGACCAAACACAAGTCCATCCATAAAGAACTCAGCTCCTCAAACAGCCATAACATTCTGAATTTTCTCACCCAGCACCATGGCAGAAGGGGAACACACTTCTTTCTCGCCACAGCAACCTGTGAGAGTTCCTAAAGGTCTCTCTCTGTAACAGGCTCATGAGCTTAGGAGTGATGGGGATATTCTTGAAATGCAAGAAAGCATAAGCAGTGTTACAACTCCGATTCTGTTGCTTATGAATCAGCCTAGAGGAAGAGAAAGGGGACCACCTCAGGAAGCTCCTACAGGTTCTGATTCCCCTCCTAATTCTCAATATCGTAGTGAGTCTTCCACTAGAGATGCTCGGCCAAGGAGGAGGAGAATGCACATGGATGACCTCAAGGACCTTAGAATAAAGGCCCTTGAGTTTGATGAGAGTTTAAAACCTGATGATTACCTGGAATGGGTTTAGGCTATGGAAAGGATCATAAAAATCAAGGGATACTTTGCCAAAAAGGCCTTCAAGCTTACTGTTTTGAAGCTAAAACAGTATGCTTCACTGTGGTATGTGAACTTGAAGAGAACCAGGGCATTAAAAGGTAAGCCTAAAGTCAAAACATGGGTGAAACTGGAAAAGCAAACGGACAAGAGGTTCCTGCCAGCCACCTACAGGCAAGAGTTGTACCTAAAGGTCACTTCCTTGCACCAAGGGAGTATGAAGGTTGAGGAATATATCAGGGAGTTCGAGGAGCTGTAAATAAGATGTTCCTTGAAGGAGGAACTTGAACAAACCGTTGCCAGGTTTCTCAAAGGCTTAAACTCTGCTATTTCAGAGAGTCTTGAATTGCAGCCTTTCCGAACATTTCAAGATGCCTGCAAACTTACTATGAAGGTAGAAAAACAACTTAAATCTAGAAGACCTTACTCTAATACCCCTCCTGAACCTGCTGTGCCAGTGAAACCATTCAATTCCTACAAGCCATACCCTACCCCTAAGGATGACAAGGGAAAGGGAAAGGAGGTTGCTAGAGAACTTCCTAAAAGCCAGAAGAAATGTTTCAAGTGCCATGGCTATGGCCATTTTCAGGCAGATTGCCCCAACAGAAGGGTACTCACAATAAGAGAAATAGAAGACCTAGATCACATGGAGGTAGAAGAGGAAGAAGAAGAAGACTCTGCTGAAAAGGGTGAAACCTCTTACCTACCACCTAACGAAGGTGAGATGCTCATGATTAGAAGGGTCCTTCATGCTACTTAAACCACACCTGAAGTTTGCCAAAGAGAGCAAATATTCAAGCCCAGATACAAGGTAGCTAACAAAACATGCAACCTGATTGTAGATGGGGGTAGCTGCACTAATGTGGCTTCTACTGAAATGGTCAACAAGCTGAATCTGGTCACCATTAGCCACCCTAGACCCTATACCTTGTAGTGGCTTAAAAAACGAAATGAGGTAACAGTTTCCAGACAAACCTTGGTTCCTTTTTCAAATGGGAATTTCAAGATGAAGTTCTGCGTGATGTCTTGCCAATGGATGCTTGCCATTTTCTCTTAGGCAGACCTTGGTAGTTTGATAGGGATGTCATTCATTATGGCCAGTCCAACAGTTATTCCTTCAAACTGAGAGGCAGAAAAATGACACTAACTCCTTTACGCCCCAACCAAACACAAAAACCTAAAACTGGGAGGGTTGCACACAAAGAGAGTGCCTTACTTGTCAATTGGGGAAGTGTGGAAAGGGTTATCACTAAGGGCAAGCCTGTTTTTATTGTACTGATGCTGGAATCTACTCCCGACTCAGATGCAACAGCCTTGCATCCTTCTCTTTAGCCTTTGATAGAGTAGTTCTAGGATGTTTTTCCCCTAGACCTACCTCCTGGCCTCCCTCTAAAAAGTGGTGTAGAGCACCAATTTGACCTACTCCCTGGAGCCCCATTTCCTAACAAGCCTGCCTACAGATGCAACCCTACATAAACTAGGGAATTACAAAGGCAAGTCTAAGAACTGATTGATAGGGGTTATGTGAGGGAAAACATGAGCCCATGTTCAGTCCCATCATTGCTAGTACCAAAGAAGGATGGTACCTGGAGGATGTGCATAGACAGTAGGGCCATCAACAACATCGCAATCAAGTATAGGTGTCATATTCCTAGACTTGATGATATGTTGGATGAACTGCATGGTTCCAAAATCTTCTCCAAAATAGATTTTAGAAGTGGTTGTCATCAGATTAGAGTGAGATAGGGGGATGAATGGAAAACTACTTTCAAGACAAAGAAAGGGCTTTATGAATGGCTTGTCATGCTATTTAGGTTGTCTAATGCACCTAGCACCTTCATGAGATTGATGAATGAAGTGCTTAGGCACTACACAGGTCTATTTGTGGTTGTATACTTTGATGACATACTTGTATACAACAAGACTGAAATTGATCACATTCAGCACCTGCAGTAGGTTTTCAAAACCCTTAGAAGCCAGAAGCTGTATCAAAAATTGGAAAATTTTTAGTTTTTAGTGCCAAAGGTTATTTTCCTTGGTTATGTGGTGTCCTGTGATGGGATTCAGGTGGACGAAGCAAAGATTGAGGCCATTAAATCCTAGCCAACACCTAACTCAGTCACTGCAGTCAGAAGCTTCCATGGATTGGCTTCATTTTACAGGAGTTTTATCAAAGATTTTAGTACAATCATGGCTCCCCACACTGAATGCATGAAGAAAGGCAACTTTTCTTGGCCACCACCTGCATAAAGAGCCTTTGAAGTCATCAAAAGGAGGTTATGTGAAGCACCAGTGTTGGCCTTCTGAAGAGCTATTTGAAGTGGAGTGTTATGCCAATAGGGTGGGCATTAGAGCTATTCTTACACAACTCAAGAAGCCATTGGCCTGCTTCAGTGAGAAACTTAGTGGTCCAAAGCTCAACTGCTCAACCTAAGACAAAGAATTCTATGCCATAGTTAGAGCTTTAGTCATTGGAGTCATTACCTGAAGCCTAAGGCTTTTGTCCTGCATTCAGATCATCAAGCATTGAGGCATCTTAATGGCCAACCTAAACTCAATGTCAGGCATGCAAAATGGGTAGAGTTCCTGCAAGCTTTTAGCTTTTCTACCAAGCAGAAGAAGGGAACTGAGAATGTGCTGGCAGATGCACTCTAAAGGAGATATGTCTTCATCTTTGTCCTCGATGCAAAGCTACTGGGGCTGCACTCCATTCAGGTCTATTACCTTGAAGACTCAACTTTCCAGGACTTAGTCAGCAATCCAACTCAGTGGCCTTATGTGATGTAAGATGGAATTTTGTTCAAAGGGAACAAACTGTCCATTCCTGCATGTCCATTAAGGGAGCTGCTGGTAAGAGAGGCCGCTGGGGGATCACTTGCTGGGCACTTTAGGATGAATAAGAACTTGGACATTCTAAGAGAGCACTTTCATTAGCCCAAGATAGGGGAAGATGTGCACAGGGTAGCGTCCAGGTGCTCCATTTGCCATAAAGCCAAGAGTCAGTTCCATCAGGGTCTTTACACACCCCTTCCTATCCCATTAAGACCTTGGGAGGATGTGAGTATGGATTTTGTTGTTGCTTTACCTAAGACACAGATGGGGTAAAGATTCAGTAACGGTAGTGGTAGACAAGTTCACCAAAATGGCACATTTTTTAGCCTGTCACAAGGCTTATAATGCTTCCCATATTGCTAATTTGTGCCTTAGAGAAATCATCAGACTACATGGAGTCCCCAAAACCATTGTAAGTGACAAGGACACTAAGTTTTAGTCTCATTTTTGGAGAAGCTTATGGCATCTGTTGGGTACCAAGCTACTATCCAGTACAACCTGCCATCCTTAAACTGATGGCCAAACTGAGGACACCAATAGAACCCTGCCCACCCTTCTAAGAACCATGGTCTAGAAGAACTTGAAGGAATAGGATGTAAAATTGCCTCATGCTGTGTTTGCCTACAACAGAACACCTATTAAGGCTACTGGTTGTTCACCTTTTGAGGCACTGCATGGGATTAACCCCCTGACCCTTATTGATCTTATCCCACTACCTACTGACTGTAAGGTCAGTTTTAAGGCTGAAAAGAGGGCCAAGGAAACGAAGAGGCTCCATGAACAGATTAGAGCACACATTGAGAAGGTTAATGAAACCTACAAGGCTAAGGGCAACCAGAACAGGAAAGGTATGGAGTTTCAGCCTGGAGACCTTGTTTGGTTGCACCTTAGGAAGGAAAAGTTCCCCACCAGAACGAAAAGTAAGTTGATGGCTAGAGGGGATGGACCTTTCAAAGTTCTGGCAAGGGTGGGAGCCAATGCATGCAAACTGGAACTCCCAGGGGACATGGCTATTTCAGCCACCTTCAGTGTGGGTGATCTGAGTTCTTACATAGAGGATGAAATAGATTTTGGAGATTTGAGGGCAAATCCACTCAAATGAAAGGAGGATAATGCCGATCAAGAGCCAGTTCAAGACCCCCAATCAAAACCAGAGAAGAAATTGCTATTCAATCACCAACAAGGCCTATTTTGTGAGGCAATGCAGTTCAGTTTGGAAGCAACCTTGGGAAGATCTTTGCTTTATTGGATACCATAGTATCACTGCTAGCCAAACCAAGTCTTTTGAGGCTCATACAACAGCCTTAGTTTCAGTTCAGTGTAATAAAGTCCACCTGCAGTCAGCATGATCAGGGTTATTTTATGCTTGCTTCAAGTAACTCATTCATGCCAAAAGAATTCCTTCCCTTTTGCATCAGTACCCTAACTCATTTATCAGCTCACATTAAGCTCGTAAATGATAAAGGTTCCCTGAATTTTGCCATAGAATTTGTTTATGTTGGTAGCAGTTTAGTAGTAGGTCAACAACAGCAGTAGTTGTAAAAGGATTTTGGTCCCCTGACTTGGCAGTCCATTTTGGCCAATCCAAGGGCTTGGGTACGTGTCTGAATAATTATCCAACAAGGTCCTGAAGTTGCAGATTCATCTCCCTCAGCCTCAGCTTTTAACCAGCATCTGAATGCAAGAAAATCCTCTTTGTCCACTGGATTTCAGTGTGTTTGTACCTGCTGGCAGGCTTGGCTAAGCTCGATGTAATCAGCAGCAAATCCCACCTCAAGACCATCATCAGCAAGTACTTGAAGCTCGTAAGGGTTGACACCTCAGTAATGGAGATAAGCAAGGGTTTAGGTGTCAAACATCCAGCCAGCTGCTGCTTAAGCTAGTGTTTTTTAGTTTTGATTTTCTGTTTAGCTAAAATCAATTGTAACCATTGATCTTTTAATTATGGCCGAGTATAAAAGGCTTGTTCTTTACTGTAATAGTCAGATCATGTTGAATGAAAACTCCATTTGCTAGTTTTAAGTAAAAACTCTCTCAAATCTCTATAACTTTAGCCTGTTCAAGTGGTGTCTGAGAGTGGTTCTTTATCCTATCCTCCTAGCGCCTTCTTCTTTTTAGGGGATTGGTGGTAAATCTCCGCAGTTCTAGTTGGTGGAAGTAATTCCTTTATGCTAGTCCATATCTTCCATGTTGAGTTGCTAACTGTTGTTCAATCCAGTTTCCAGTTTCAGCATACATCAGATTGCTTTCAAGATTTGACATTGCGGTCTATTAAAAGTATCTGAAAATGTCATTCCCTATTTTGTTTATTAATGATTTTATACCTTTTTGGGCTACCTTTGGATCAACTTTGCCATTTCAATGTTACTTACATCTATCCTAAGGATGCTGTGTATATTTTTTTATCCTTGCATTGCTTAAGAACAAGCAACAGTTTAAGTAGGGGGGAGTTTGATAAGTGCTCAATATGTATATCATTTCAAGGCTATTTTGTGTCATTTTTATGAGAATATTGTGCTTATTGTTGTTATTTACTCTCTTATTTTCGATTTATGCTTGGGTATAGTTGTTTGATGTGTTTTGTGGGATCTTTAGTCTTTTTGCCCAACATTTTCCCTTTAATGGCTGTATTTTGACCTCTCCCACGGTCATCCATGTTATGCCACAACCGTAGAGCAAAGAATGAGCAAAAATTCAATTCTAGTACAGACCACGATCAAACCGTGGTGAACCCCATGGACCTTGGTGAGCCTGCAACTGTTGCCTCTTCATTTTCCCTCGGTTGTGTGGCTGAGATTGATCGAGTTTTTCTATATAAGGTGATGTTCTGCAGTAGTAGAAGAGAATCCAAGATCATTCCAAGTAAAGCAAAGATTAGAGTAGCAAAGATTAGTGCTTTAGTTTCTCAAATTTTGTTGTTTTTAGTTTGGTTTCTGTATTGGTGTGAGTCTTGAGTGTCAGAGTTTGTTCTTGAGGCGCTTCTAAAGTCCTTGGTTGAAGGCCATCTCAGTCAATCCCCTTTTCGCTCATATTTAATAAATCGTTGGTTAGTTTGTTATTCTTTTATCATGTTTGAGTAATTTTCTTTAGTGTAGGGATTTAGTAGTTTGTTGAATTGCTATTGGTTCATGTTTTTATCCATACAATTGTGCTTATCTTTGTGATTGCTTTGATTTTGTTTTGCTAAGTTTTGGATTGTTATGAGTTGATTTTTGGCCGAAATTTGCTCGGACGCTTGAAACAAACGAATGAAAAACTGAAAGGTGACATTTGATTGTTGGACTGCTTGGTAAGACCTAACGTAACTTCTTCTTGAAAGAGAGATTTATATGTTAGGAGGGCTAGTAAGTAATCGAATACTTTGAACTTGAATTAAGGTAAATTAGTTTGAAAGAACGACTTTTGCTTGGTTTAGGCAAATTTAGTTGATTTCGAAATAATATACTGAGTTTTTTTGAAGAGATTACAATTCCTCGAGTTTGACAAATTAGAAGAAGGCACATGTTCATTAATTTTGATCCAATTTCCTTTCACAAATTATTTTTGAAGAGATTACAATTCCTAGATGTTTTTCCCTTATTGATTTAGAAAAGTTTATTTTGCTATTAAATTGAATCCACTTGAACTAGAATTTTACTTAGCATGTTCTGATAGGCAAGACTCAGTAAGTTATGATTAGTCCCTGAGGAACGATATCTTTTATCTGTACTACAACTATCCGTGCGCTTGTTGTAGTCCACACATAAGACACCTACCAAAAGGAGAAGGAGTATCAAGGAGGTTGGATCCTCAAGTCAAGCACCAACGTGACCTCAAAGGACATCCTGAACCTCTACCAATGCGCGAGCTCAAGGTAATAGTCCTCACCCCCTTGGTTTAACACATCCTGATCATGTTGCTAGATATACTTGTTCGAATGAATGCATGGTTGTGGCAACTAGATATTATGATGAGGAATTGCTTGCTCGATTAGGAATGTTAGATGATATTAGGTGGTTATTTGCACAAGGTGGTATGGGAAACTTTTTAGAAATGAGGGAGCATACATACCGGGACCTGACCCTATAGTTTCTGAGTACACTCCATGTCGCGATCACTAGAATGCCTCAATGTCAAGCCGGGTACATATCATTTTATTTACAGGGACAATTTTACGAGTTGAAGTTAGGTACCTTTAACGGTATATTTGGTCTTCTAGCTAGCATCAATTTACTGAACTGCTAAGTCCCCCGTGAATTCAATCCAAGTGCATTTTTGGGTGAACTTTTGGGGAGTGTTAGGTACAGCACTAGTTCATCGAAATGCACTCATATCAGGAGCCCTTGTATTAGAGTAGCTCAGCATATCTTAGCTTTTTATTTCCTTTCTCAGGATGATAGTCTAAATGTCCCGAGATTGTCTGAGTTGTACTTTTTATCCTATATGCTTGGCGGTGTCCAGCTTGACCCCGGTTTCTTTTTGGTCAGGCAGTTTCATAGTGCTACTGTTAGCACTAAAGGGAGGATAGTCATAGGTGGTGTTATGACTACTATTGCTAGACTTTTGGGTATTGAGCCCAACGTTGAGGATAGAGTTTCTGAGTCCGAGCGGCTTGATCTAGCTGCTTTTGAAATTATGAACTTTTATAAAGTTGAGGCTGGGTGTTCATGTTTGATTTACCTTGGGGACCATCTTTTTCCGCATCCTAATATCGATCGAACCACCTTACTTCACCGGGCTGCCTTTATTGGGTACCTGGTGACAACGAGGTTGTTCAACCCACACCCAATCATCCAGCCCCTCATTCTAGTGAAGCAGGACCTAGTTCTTCATCTCAACCACCTCCTCCTGACTATATTGACCTCCAAGACACCCTTAGATCCATTCAAGAGGAACAAGTTTCCCTTCGAGCATTTGCTGCTTCTGAGAAAGCCACTCTTCAAGACCTTGTTGAAGAGCGCCATGATGAGCTTCATGGAATGCTTGCTACCTAGACTCAATATTTCCAGTACTATAAGCCATGTCTAGAGACCTGGCGAGATTGGCATATCTTCTATGGCCAACCACCCCATCTTCCTCTACCACCTCCTTTCTGATTTCTTTGTGGTACTCCCCTTCCCTTTTTCTTCTGTGTGCCCACATTGAGGGCAATTTGTGATTCACGCATGGGGGAGTCAATCATTATATTTGGCGTATGATGCCTGAATTGGTTTGGTGTGCTTGTACTTTGTATATGTTGTTTGTGATAGTTTTTAGAGTTTTTGTTTTAGGTTTTTGTTCTGTTTAGCAGTATTTTAGTAAGTGCATTTAGTTTTCTTTTCATTCTAGGTTTCGTTTTAGTCCCTTTGCATTTTTGCTTGCATTGTTATTAGGAGCATGCACGTACTAACAAAGTTTTTCAAAAACAAACAACAAAAATGCAAAAAATTAAAAAAAATTAAAAAATTCTCCGATGATGATGTTTGTAGACTAGGTAGACGTATTTGGTTTAGTTTGATCCTTTGATTCGCCCAAATTGTGCATAGAATATTCGAGATTGAGTTTGCGAAAAAAAGATCCATGTTTTGACCATATTTTGAGTGTGACTTGATTACCCCATGAGTCTTTACATGAATTTTAGCATGTGTTTACTAATGAGCTAGTTATGACCTTGGTAGATGTCCCATGAGGCTTTGAGCTTTTAGAGACTATTTATCAATTTAGTCTCATATTTCTTTCATGTGTGACTCTTCCTTGACATCATTTCTCTAGAACTTAGTTTGATTCTCATTCAAGATCACATTTTGTATATGCATTTAGGCAATATGATTAAGGCATTATTCTTTAATTTGTTAAACCCAACAACTAAATAGCCACCTTTGTTGTATATTATATCCCTTGCTAGCCCCTTTGAGCCTATATCTGTTTTTTTATATTTGAACTTCCCATTATCGCCTATGGCCAAAAGATTATCATACTCTTGAGCCAAGACTAGGCGAGCATTTCATTCTTTTGCATCAAGTTTGATAGGGCACTAGTAAGGTGGATTGCTTTCTTTCAATGGGTTTTGGTTGTTTGGTGAAGGGATGTGAGATCATGATAAATCCCTCGTCTAATTGTACAAAGTTTAGAGGAGAGTTGGAATTTAAATTTTGATATGAATTTCCCTTCGCTAACTTATTTCGAAAAGAAGAGGCAAAAACACAACATAAAAAGAGAAAAAAATGAAAACGAAAAAAAAGAAAGAAAGAAAATGTTAGCCTTGTTGTAATTGTAAATTCTTCTGATTTTCAACTCTTTTTCTCTTCAATTGATGATGTATTTTATTGATAAATTATAATGGTTTAAGAGGGATGTAGTATGATGCATTTGAATAATTTAACTCTTACTCTATGGCTTCTAGCTCCTTATTTCCAAAACATTTGTTCCCCTTTTACCTTTACCCATAGCCCCATTACAACCTTATGAAAGTTCTCATGATTGTCTAGTGTGTTTGCATTTTAGTGATGGCGAATTTGAGAGTCTTGTCAAGCTTAGGGTAGATTTGAGTCTAAGGAATGAGAATTGAGGGAACCTTTATGCATACATTTTCAAACACATGAGTGATGAGTGCCACATAACTATAGTGAGGTTCTACCAGCCTTGCTAGCTTCATTTGTTTCATATGTTGAATGACTGTATTTGATGATTTGGGGGGAGATTCATTCAAGTTTGACATTGTGGTCTATCAAGTGATTTTCGAAATTTTCATTCCCTAATCTGTTTGATAACGATTTTTTGAGCCACCTTCGGATAAGCTTTGCCATTGGAATGTTACTTATATCTATGCTAAGGAGTTTTGTATCTTTTTGGTTTTAGCATTGCTTGAGGACAAGGAAAAGTTTAAGCATCGGGGAGTTTAATAAGTGCTTAATGCATACATCATTTTAGGGCCATTTTGCAACATTTTTAGGAGAATTATGTCGCAATGTCATAATCTATACTCATATTCTCGATTTATCCTTCGGTATGGTTGTTTGATGTGTTTTATAGGATTTTAGGTCTTTTTACCGAGCATTTGACCTTTATTGGATGTATTTTGACCTCCCCTATCGACACCCATGTGCTTCTACGCCCATGGAGCAAGGAAAGAGTAGAGAATCGACTCTAAGCAAGACTACGGTCCGGTCATGGTGTCTGTCACGGACAGTGGTGAGAGGTGAAATTATGGCCTCTTCGTTTTCCTTCATCTGTGTGGTTGAAAACATCCAAAATTTTCTGTGAAAGGCGTCGTTCGGCAGCAATGGAGAAGAAGTAAGGATAACATAGTTCATCTTCCTTCTCAAATTTTGTTCTTTGTAGATTCTTCATTTGATTATTATTTTGGTGAGAAGTCTTGAGAATGCGTGTTTGATTTAGAGGTGGTTTGAAGGCCTTGGTTGAAAGGCTATCTTAGTCAACCTCTTCCTCTCAAATTTCGCCAAATATTGGTTAGTTGTTTAATATTTTACCATATGTGAGTAGTTTTGTTTTGTTTAGGGATTTAGTAGTTTATGAAAGTGCAGTTGGATCATGTTTTAATCTATAGAATTGTGCTTATTTCATGGTTGGATTGATTTCGTTCTATCAAGTGATTTTCATGTTGTGAGTGGATTTTTGGCCAAAGTTTGCTTGCACATTTGAAACAATTGAGTGAAAAACTGAAACATGATATTTGGTTGTTAGACTGCTTGATAAAAGCTGACATAACGTTATCTCGAAAGAGAGATTTGTATGTTAGGAGGACTAGAGAGTAATCAAAGATATTCAACTTGGATTAAGACAAATTAATATGAAAGAATGAATTTTGCTTAGTTTAGACAAATTTGGTTGATTTCAAAAGAATAGACTAAATTTTTGGAGAGATTGTAATTCCTCAAAATTCATTGAATAGAGAAAAGCACATGCTTATCATTTTGATCCAATCAACTTTCATAACTACATAAATTCCTAGGCATCCTTCCTTAATTGATTTAAAATTAGTGAATTTGGAGCTGTTAAATTAAACCCCCTTGAATTAGAATTTTACGTAGCATATTTGATAGACAAAACTCGATAGATTACATTGGTCCCTGAGAAGCTCTTTTAATCTATACTACGACTACCCGTGTGCTTGCGGTAGTGTTCAAAGGATAAAACTCGACCAAGTAAATTTTGAAAGATTAAAATCACTTTTCAACCAAGTAAAAATTACAAAATATCAAGTCTAATCTCTCTCTTTCTTCTTCCTCTCCCACGGCAGTCATGCCTATTTTTGCTGCCATTGTTCATAGCTGAAACAGCCAGCTA
The DNA here is from genome assembly GCA_017589665.1 of Selenicereus undatus. Classification (NCBI taxonomy): domain Eukaryota; kingdom Viridiplantae; phylum Streptophyta; class Magnoliopsida; order Caryophyllales; family Cactaceae; genus Selenicereus; species Selenicereus undatus. Next base: position 63,717,026 of record JACYFF010031959.1, on the reverse strand, counting down.
CTCTCACCCACCACCTACTGTCAGCCACCTCCAACACCCCTTAGCCACCAGCCACCACCCCACACCCTTCAAATATCACTCATAGCTCCTTTTTCAAGCCCAAAGTGAGTAAACCCTATCACCTATCTTGTTGATTTTTGGTTTTGATTCCTGTTTTTATTGATTTTAATTGTTGAACATGCTATTTTGATAAGAATAAGAGCTATTATGATTTATTAATTTGTTAGTTGAGCTTGGAAGCATGCCAGGGTTGAGGTTATATAATGGCATGCAAGCTTAAGTTTGAAATCATGGATTTGGATTGTTTTGTATTTGGTCTAGTAATATTTAGCATTGATAATGATCATGATGGTATTTGTGATGAATTTGGATGAGTTTAAATGCAAACATAAGTCGGTCATAGGCTAGGGTTTTGGTGATCATGCATGGTTTGGCTTATCCTTAGCATCAAGTATGCTATATGTATATGACTAGATGGAAAATGAAGTTTGGATGTGTTGTGGACATGGATTATGCTTTGTTGTGATATTTGCTAAAAGGGGTGGATTATGGAAATCCCCTATTGAAAGAAGTCATTTTGTTCATTTATGTGAGTAAGTAACATTATAGAAGTGTTTAAGTGTTTTGTAATGAAAAGAAAAGTTGAAAAAAAGGGGAGAATGTTTATGGAGTAATTTTGAATAATATGGTTATGTAAGGTGATGTTAAGAAACAAACCATTGTTTAGTGATTTTACAGGACAATTATGTGAAGAAAAGATTGAAAACATGGACACTAGGGCTATGAACAGACCCAAAATGGGGGTCCTTTTGCGATTAAACTGGTATTGTTTGGTACATCGAAAAATTACAAATTTTGGTGGCTAGAAAGACCAATGAGTTGCTTTTAAAATTCCTCCTGAATTACTTCATTCCAAGTTTTGTGGAAAAAGTTATGGCCGATTTCCTAAGTCTACGTAGGATAAACTAGAACTGTGCATGGTTTTGTTTAAGCTCAATTTTAGGAGCCACGCTGTCGTAGTTGTGTTTTACACTGTAAATAAAAGTGTTGCGGGACTTCATGATCTTTTCATATTTGGGGTTTAGGTCTCAATTTGGGGTCGGGAGTGTAAGTTATGAATTACTTTCCTTTACTTCTATTAAGCCTTTACTTTATAACCTAAATTACTTGCCTTGGTTTATTTTACTTTCAATTGTATTATATTATCTTTATTTAAACTGAATTTCTATAGTATATATAGCTTGTATCATCTTAGTTTAACCTATCTTACATTTATTCATTAGAGTCTGAACACCATTTAGTAAACTAGTACTATTAAAATTATAGGTTATAAGAATAAGTTCATTTGTCGACGAGATGTACCGATAGTGACAATTTAGAGCAGAATCAGGGCCTAATCTATTGTTTCATCCCCCTCTTATGCATAAATATTATCCTTTGATATTTCATTAAAAATCTCCAATATGTTTATTGCCTGTATCTTTAGAAATCAGAACATATTTATCAAAATTATAATGTTTTGATAAGTACATCAATGAATTAGTTTAATCAGTTATTTGTCACATAATTAGTGACCCTATCAGTTATCAACTTTAGGGCATTCGCCCTTCAGTGACACATGCGGCGTCAGGTCAGGTCACGCCGATCGGCTTGGCAGATGTACATCTATCTACAGATCGTATTAGTTCTCAGGGGTTTACTACCAGATAATAACTGGCAATGCAGTTTTACATTCATCTCATTCCCTATTTTAAATTAAAAGGAATTGCAAAGTAGGCCCAATCAATGTTTTAATGATCATTTAACAATACAGGAATGCATGTACTGAGCTTTGGCTCCCATTGCAAAATATTTGCTATGTTTTGTTTTAGACAAGTGCTCCATGAACCACCCCCATGCTAGCAGACCTACTGACAATGATATGTGTCGGACTATTAATGGCGTGCTCAACTTATGTTTTTGCGGATGTGTTTTGAGTTATCTGATGGGTGGAATTGTAACAACAATGGTGAACTATCTGATATGATGTAAAAATCATATGTTTCTTATCACCTACACATGTATGATTTTTGGATGACGTTGATTGTTTATGGGCTTGAATTATGCTCAACTACAATATGTCTAGTGTAATGGCTTTAAGCCTTGTCCTTTTTGAGACGACAATAATACCTAGATCATTGGGATTATTACTCCTAATCAAAAGAATTAGTTAAGAAACTGCAAATAGTGTAGCATGTTTATCTTAGAGTGTTACATCTATGCAGATGCAAAACCGATAAAACAAAAACTCCGAAGCATGAAGCCGTAATGGGCCTTGAAAACAAAGGATGTGTAGAAGCAATTATATGTAGGATTCATTAAGGTTGTGCACTACGCATGTAACGCCCCCAAAAGAAACATGTTTCACTGTTTACGTTCTTTATAAATCCCTGAATTGAATAAATTCGATGATAGAGGTGATAAAACCAATGATCGGGGCGTTACCGTAGTCCGAAAAAAAGATAAGCTTAAAGCAAATACTCTAGATAGGATATAGTTGAGCATAAATCAAACTCATTCACATTTAACATCACAACTAAGCAATTACCATAAAGTTTACATCTCCATCAACTAAATATCTCAAGCTCCAAACTATACATGGACGACATTACTTTTGATCCACCCAGATCTCTTGCTTAACTTATTTCTCTAGCTGGCTTGCTATCATGAAGGCATTCACTGGTCATTTGCCTAAAATAAAACATGAAAAACATTTCGAACTGTGAACTGAAGCTTAGTACATGCATTCCCATATGGTCAAATGATCATTGCATAAATTGGTTAGGCCCACTTTGCGATTCAATTAAATTTATAACAGTGATTAAGATAAATGTAAAACCGCATTGCTAATTATCATCAGGTAGTGAGCCCCTTGTAACTGTTACAATTTATGGATAGGTGTACACTTGCCAAACTGATCGAGGACTTGGCCTGAAGCCGTGCGGCTAACTGAAGGGCAATGCCCTGTAACTGACAACTGATGGGGTCATTAATTATGTGATAAATCACTTATTAAACTGATTCATTGATGTACTTATCAAAATATTGTAATTTTGATAAATACGTGCTGGTTTCTAAAGATACAGACAATGAACGTAGTTGGAGCCTTTAAAAATTCAATCTCACTTGATAATACTTATGCACAATATGACATGATAGATTAGGCCCCGAATCTGTAACACCCCAGATGTATATAAATCACTGTTTGCATTTCTTTCATTAGTTTCCCTAATTAGAAATGATAACCCAAATGATTAGACTTTACCGCCATCCAATAAGGACAACACCTTGCTTGTACATGATAAACTTAGCCATAACAATCAATGTTTACCATCAAAGGCATTCACACCATCACAACCCATCAGACCATTTACATAAATATAGAAATTGTTCCAACATCAAAACCATTCAACCATCTCAAGGATTTCACCAAAATTTAAAATTCTGATAAAATATACAGACTCAACACCAAATATATATAACAATACGATGTTATCAACATCTCAGTGATAATACACCACCATTCCACATAGACTTCTCGACTCACTTGTCATCTTCAGCCATCCTGCCCGCCAGATGGTTATTCACTGAACACTTTTCTAAAACAAAGCATGAAAATATTTCGAACTGTAAGCTGAAACTCAGTACATGTATTCTTGTATTGTTAAACATTCATGGAAAAACTAGTTGGGCCCATATTGCAATTCATTTTTAATTAGAAATAGAGAATGAGATAAATTTGAAACTACGTTGTAAATTATTATTTGATAGTGAACTGCTAGTAACTGATACGATCTTAAGATAGGTGTACACCTGCCAAGCTGATCGGATAACCTGGCCTGAAGCCGCGTGGGTAACTGAAGGGCTATGCTCTGCAACTGATAACTGGTGGGGTCACTAATTATGTGATAAATTACTGATTAAACTGATTCATTAATGTACCTACCAAAGCATTATAATTTTGATAAATACGTGTTGATTTCTAAAGATACAGACAATGAACGTACCTGGATTTTTATATGTAAGCTAACTAAATAATATTATGCACAATATTGAAAGGAATGATAAATTAGACCCTGATTCAGTACAAAATTATTATTGTACGAACATACGGTTAGCAAAAATATTTATTTCATAGCTAATAATTTAGTAAAAGAAAAGTAAGAGCATAACTAGGGGTTAGAAAAAATGACTCAAAACTTAGTCATCCGACCTCCGATCGAGACTAAAAATGCCAATATGGAAAGCTTAGGAAGTCCCAAAAATCTTTCATTTAGAACAACAAGCTTGAATCTAACAATACAATTCCCAAAATGAGGCTATAACACAAACATGTCAGTTTTGGTCCATTCTCCCCAATTTTGGTAAAACGACCATAACTTTTTCCAAAGACCTCGGATTAAGGCGATTCAAAAGGCATTTGAAATCTAACACACTTAACGATCTACCCATTAAAAATCATAATTTTCCAATGGACTGATCACTACTAGTTTAATCGCAAAGTCTATCCTGTTTTCCTGAAATTTCCAGCCATCACCGTTTTAGATTTTCCGTCTCTTTTTACACAAATCCTCAACTTAAACCGTTCCTTAAAGAATGTAAACAAGGTTTGGTCCTTCCCAACAACATACAAAGTCACCACACTCAAGTTCACTTCATAATCATATCCAGTAAAGATCATTTTTCAATCAAATACACACACAAACCAAGCTTAAAGCTAGTTTAATCCAAACCATATATTATTTGCCAAAACCCTAGTTTATGGCCAACTTAGACTCACTCCAACTCATTTCAAATCATCAAAAACATCTTCATAAACACCAATAAGTCAAAAGATGACCAAACCAAAGATAAAACAATCAAAATCCAACACTTTATCATCAAGGTCGCATGATTAAGGATTAACCCTAACCCTAGCACAATCCCACCTCAACTCCACCATGATGAACACAAAAATAACTCTTATTTCTTATCAAAATATGATGATAAAAGATCAAAACATCAAACCAAGAATCAAAACTAAAATAAAAAGCAAAACCAACAAGATCAAGTTTCAATATTACTCACTTTGCTTGGGGATAAGTAGAAGTGGAGGTGGTGTTTAGTTGTTTTGATGATGCAGTATGGTGGCTAGGGGTAGAAGGATGTCGGTTGGGGGGGGGGGGGGTCAGTGATCACTGGACCTAGCTGAAAAACTGGCCGGAAAACCCACAGAACCTGTTGGAGGCTAGCTATCGTAAGGGAAAGAGAGAGAAGAGAGAAAGTAGAGTTTTTGGATTGAGTTGTGATTTTTTGACTAATCCACAACTTGACTGAGTTTTTAACTAAAAAAGTAATTTTTTTTGGGCTAACCATCGTGGTAATTAGTTAGATTAATAACAAAACTTGTTGGGCTTCAAAATGGCCGAAATAAGTTGGGTTCGGGGAATAAAACGCTTCGTAACGATACTGTTTTTACGAAACTCAAAATTAAATCTTTGCAAAGTTACGTAAAACAAAATAAATTACTTAGATTAAACTCGTTAGGGCCTACTATCAATTCTTCCAAAGTTTTCGCTAATCAATTAAATAAACAAATAAAATCTGAATTGCCAAGTGAGGGCCCAAATTAGATTTTCCCCACCGGGGTTAATAAATGTGATAAATACATATGAGAAAAAAACTCATGAACATGAGGTAAATAAATAAACATAATTAAATAATTTAGGGTTATGCTCTTACAACCTTTCCCCCTTGTTGAGTTTCGCCCTCGAAACTTCTGAGTTTACCATGTAATGCAAGATTACCTCAAATAATTATGGGTCTTTGACTTTCATTTCCTCTTCAGTCTCCCAAGTAGCTTCATAGGAGGTATGATTTGACCATAACACTTTGACTAGAGGTATCTGCTTATTGAGCAACTGCTTAACCCTGCAATCTAGTACTTGGATTGGTTGGCCTTCATATACTAAATCCGCAGTGATTTCAATAGATTCAGATACAGTGGTGTGGTTTCGATCTGGGGTATACTTTCTAAGCTAAGAGATGTGAAATACATTATGCACATGTTCTAGTTCTACCAGCAGATCCAAACGATAAGCTACAGAATTCAACTTTTCAATGATTTCATGTGGTCCAATATATCTTGGACTCAATTTGCCTCATACCCCGAACCTCTTGATACCGTTAGTTGGCGATACCTTCAGAAAAAATTTATCGCCTACTTGAAACTCCAAAGGTCTCCTTCTCTTGTCTGCATAACTCTTTTGCCAACTCTTGGCAACCTTAATATGCTCTCGAATCCTTCTTATTGTTTGCACAATTTCCTGGATCATTTCAGGGCCTATAATCAATGCCCGATCCGAATCACTCCATCACAGTGGGGTTCTACATTTTCTACCATATGGAGCCTCAAATGGGGCCATTCTGATGGAGGACTAATAGCTATTGTTATAAGAAAACTCCACCGAAGGTAAATTGTCTTCCCACTTCCCTTGGAACTCCAATTCACGAGCTCTTAACATGTCCTCTAGAATTTGATTCACTTTTCAGATTGCCCATCTGTCTCATGGTGATAAGCGTTGCTAAAGTTCAATTTGGTCCCAAAGGACTTTTTAAGTGCTTGCCAAAAACGGGCTTGGAATCTTTGATCCCTATCTGATACTGTATCTAAGGGTATTCCGTATAGTCGGACTATCTCTTTAACATACAACTGGGCTAGTTTTTCAACTCCCCATGTATCTTTGATCGGCAGAAAATGAGCCGACTTGGTAAGCCGATCGACTATAACCCAGATAGCATTCTAGGCACCGCAATTCACCCACGAGACGCTGAGACTCTACTTTAACTTTTTAGCAGGTCAGACACTTGTCTACATATTCTGCAACCTCCTTTTTCATATTATTCCGCCCAAAGTATTGCCTTAAATCTTTGTACATCTTAGTGCCTCCTGGATGCACCAAGTAGCGAGTATTATAAGCGTCCTCTGGGATCTGTTTCCTTAATTCCTCATTTCAGGGCACACATAGGCGATTCTGGAATCGCAGGATCCCATCCTCATGTACTACAAACCCGGGAGACTTTCCTCTCTCTAAATTTTGCTTTATCCTTTGGAGTTCAAGATCACTTTCTTGGTTCACTCGAATTTCCTCCACCATGGAAGCCTACAAGGTACGTGCTGACAATTGAAAATGTGCTTGCCCGTGGAACACTAGTTGAATTCCCAAGTCCTCAAGTTCTTTCAAGAGACTCAATTGAGTAATCACCACAGTATTTGAGCTATGTTGCGCTTTCCTACTCAAGGCATCTGCTACAACATTCACTTTTCCTGGATGATACTGATTTTGCAAATCATAATCCTTAAGTAACTCAAGCCAACACCATTATCCCAAGTTGAGCTCCTTTTGGGTGAATATATACTTCAAACTTTGATGATCAATATAAATGTTGCATAGTACTCCATATAAGCAGTCTCTAAATTTTTACTGCAAAGACCACGGCTGCCAACTCTAAATCATGGGTAGGATAGTTTTTCTCATAGGGCTTGAGCTATCGAGAGGCATAATCTACTACCTTATCTTCCTGTATCATAACACACCCCAATCCATTCTTTAAAGCATCACTATAAATGGTATACTCCTTACCTTCCATTGGTAGCGTTAGGATTGGGGCGGTAGTCAGTCGCTACCTTAGCTCTTGAGAAGGTTTTTCGCACTTCTCTGTCCACTCAAATTTATTCACTTTCTTCAGCAGATTGGTCAGGGGTGAAGTGTTAAGTCAAAAATCATGCATCATTTTTATAATTATTTCGAGTATATTATATATATTATTTCGTTTAATTTGTTTTGTTTCATATATTTTCAGGAATAAAGTTAATTAAATAAAGAATAGAAGATATGATGTCGAAGTATGAGTTTTGCACGCCAGGCTATCAAGACGGTCCAAGAATAATAATTTATGAAAAATATTATTTTCATAATTATTTACTTGGCCTAGGGTTACAAGAGTTGAAGAAAGGCTAGAAGTCTTGGGCAAGAAGAAACCTAAGGTGGGAGGAGAAGATAACCCTAGAAGCTAAATCCCCATCCTATAAAACCAGCTCCCTCTTCACCTTCATGAATCATCTCATCTCCACCTCTCCTCCTCCTATTCACATACAACCCCTCTTTTTCTTCTTCTATCATCACACCCCACGTTACATCAGCAGCTCCCCCATCTTCATCAGCCTTCATCTTCCTTTCTTCCCCCTCACGCACGCAGACACACCTCACGCACAGCCCAGAACCTGCTTCTTCTTCACATCATCTTCAACCCCTTCACCTCCTCTTCTCCTTCACACAAACACGCTACATCAGCAGCTCCCCCATTCATATATTCTCCATCATCTCCATCTCACGCATAGCAACCATAAAACCTCAACCATCTTCTTCATCTCCTCGGCTCTTCTTCTCACGCAGCCTAGCTTCCCCATCTCTTCTCCTTCGAAAATCATCAACCTTCAGCCATATTCTCCATCCCACGCACAATCCTATTCTCCTCCTCTCTACAGCCCACGCAAGCTTCATCTGATCATCAATCATCACCAAAAGTAGGACTTTTTATTTTATTTTATTATTATTATTTTTGTTAGTATTAGTATTCTTACTTTGTTTATTTATTTTTGTGTTTAGTTTATTGATTGGACATGAAATATTTAAGTTATTATTGTAATTTTAATTTTTACATGAGTGAGTAATTTCTTGTGCTTAGTATAATCTTCTTGAATCCATGCTAAATTAATTATTTTGAAACAAGTTGTGTGCTTTAATGCCTAGTTGAATTATATTCATGATTCTTTAGCGATTAGCGTTTATCGTTTATGAAACTTGTGTTAAATCGATTAGAATGCATGCTAGTTGATTAAATACAATTTCGATTGATAGTTTAAAAGATTGTAATACGTAAAAGTTATAATCTTTTAAGCCTAGGTATCACCCTAATTAATCATGGATGGCTCAAACCCATCTCTTTTAATTAGGTAATCGCTTTAGATCTTTGTTAAATCGATTTGCTGGTAAATTGGTTACAAAGTGTTAAATGATGTTTTTCTAATTCTTAATGCTCTAATTTGGTTAAATTTTTGCGCTCGTGTAAAGGTTATCAAATTAGTAGGGTTTATATTAGGGCTGGACCTAAGTAAATTAGAATCTAAGGAAAAACGGGGAAGAACCGCTGGTGGATATCTTCTACAGTTTAACTCATGAATGAAATTAACTTATGTGTTAATGATAAATATTAATTTGCATGGTCGATTGAGATTATACTAAGTATTCTTCATAAATTTGATAACTTTCGATTATTATTTGCTACTTAGCGTTAATTTGGCTAGTTGTTAATTTTTGTTCTATTTTTATTTGATTCAATATAATTTCAATCAAACCCCCGCCCCGAAAGTATAATCTTTAGGAGTGTCTAGGTATTTTTAGATAGCTTAGAGTTTGATTTTTTGGAGTGGTTATAATTTTAGATTGAGTCTTAGTAATTAATTACCGGTTTGTTTGAATTTAGACTAAAAATAGTTATTTTCATTGTTTTTCGGTTTCAATAAATTCCTAGGGTTTATAAAGTGTCCTAGTCTGTTCATATTCAGTTTCGTGATTTTTGGAAATTATTTGATAATTTTCCAGAGTTATTTTTCGAAATTGATATGTGCAGGTTTTTTGTTTATTAATTCTGAATATTTCGATTTGTAATTTTAATTTACGATTATTAAGTATTTTTAGGTCCAGAAATTTGTGTCCTGGGATTAGGGTAATTTTATTTATTATTTTCGTATTTTTATTTATGCAGAATATTTTATTTCCAATTTAAGATTTAATATTCTGTTTGATTATTCTGCAGTAATTGGCTGATTTAATTTTCCTGAATTAAATCTGAAATTATTCTGAAGATATATGCTTATAAGGTTGCAGAATATTAGTTTAGGTTACTGTTTGATAATTTTAATATTTATTTTTCTGATTATTAGTTGTTGTTTTAAGTTTTTATCAATATTTCAGTTAATATTCTGATTTTATTTTTTCTGGATTAGTTAGGAAATATTTTTTACTGTTTTATTTCCAGAATATGATTCAAAATATTTAGGAACATCATTGGGTAGTTTTTTTAGATTTTATTCATTAGATTTCAATTGTTTTAGAATTATTAAGAGTAGGTTTAATAAATTGGATTAGTAAAATCACTTAGGATTAAGCTAGCGATTTACAACAATCTTTCCTCGTGGATCGATCCCTACTTCCCTACGCTATAAAAATTATATAATAACCGAAGTAGTGGTTAAATTTGTAGCCCTCGACAGGCTCTACAAAAGCTATTTTTGAAAAATCCTTAACGAACCTTTGATAATAGTCTGCTAAGCCCAGAAAGCTTCTGATCTTAGTGATGTTAGTAGGCCTTGACCATTCTGTGATTGCCTTCACCTTCCGGGGGTCAAATTTGATTCCTTCGTTTGTAACTACATGTCCCAAGAACGCCATTTCCTCCAACCAAAACTTGCACTTCTTTAATTTGCTATAAAGTTGATGCTATCTCAGGGTTTGTAACACCATCCTCAAATGATCAACATATTCGTCTCTATCCTTAGAATAGATAAGAATGTCATCTATGAACACCACCACAAACTTGTTTAGGCAGGGTCTGAAGACTCTATTCGTAAGATCCATGAAGGCTGTGGGAGCATTGGTGAGGCCAAATGACATCACTGTAAACTCATAGTGACCATACCTAGTCATAAACGCAGTCTTGGGAATGTCTTTAGGTTTAATCCTAAGTTGGTGGTGCCCTGACCTCAAGTCAATCTTAGAGAAGACTCCTGCTTCTTGCAATTGATCAAACAAGTCATCTATTCATGGCAAAGGATATTTGCTTTTGATGTTGATCTTGTTCAACTCCTTGTAGTCAATACATAGTCTGAAGGTTCCATCCTTTTTCTTTACGAACATTACTAGGCACCCCATGGTGAAACAATTGGCCTAATAGAGCCCTTCTACAGTAGCTCATCTAATTGAAGCTTCAGTTCCTTAAGATCAGTTGGGACCATATGACATGGCGCTTTCGAAATAGGTAGGGCATCAGGGATTAATTCAACTTCAAAATCCATTTCCCTTTACTGGGGTAATCCTAGTAACTATTGAGGGAAAACATCCTCAAATTCACAGACTATAGGAATATTTCCAACTTTCTCTTCCTTTAATTGGGTGTTAATAGCATAACACCAATATCTAATACACCCTCGACATAATAGCTTACTTGCTTTCATTCATAGGAGAAATCAAGGAACAAGATTCTTCCTCTCTCTGCCCATAGAAGAGTACTTCTCACCTTTTTTCATTCTTCAAAATAACCTTAAGATCCTCACAGTCAATCTTAACTCCATAGGTGTGCAACCAATTCATTCCCAGAATGATGTAAAAATCAGACAAGTCAAATTGAATCAAATCCACAAGGAAGGTAGTTCCACCAATGGTAATGGGAACAAGTTTATAGGAGATGGGGCATTCAATCATAGAATCATTGGGTAGCTTGATCCTATAATTGGTTTTCGTCCTCCTATTCTCCAGGTTCAATTGCCTGGCAAATCGGATGGATATAAATGAATGAGTAGCACCCGAATCAAATAATACACAAAATGACTTTGAATTTAAAAAGGGAGTTCCTATGACTACCATACCAGAGGTGGTAGCTTCCTTCTTGTTCATTATGTAAGCCTGTCCTACTGCTGCAGGCCTTGGTGGTGGGGCCCCTTGGCAAGGTAGGGCCAAGGGTCTTGCTGCACCTTTATCTACGACCTTCAACCTTTGGGGGCATGCGGCAATAAGGTGTTCAAGGCTTCCATAGCACTTGCACTTATTAGGTCCTAGTCGGTGTTCAGGGGTAGTGTGACTTGTTCTTCCGCATTTCTCACAGCGCGTTGTCGAGCCTGTAAGACTGCTCTTGGGAGGAGCAGGAGAAGGTTTCTTCTTATTCACACTCTCCCTCGAAGTTCCTCAATCAAATCCCTTTCTCCTTTGGTTGATTAGATTCAGTGCTCTCAACTCTGTCTTCACTCACTCTACTTCAGCCCCTTGCTCATATAGTTCTTGGTAAGTTAAAATTGGTTGCCCAGCTAACTAATTCCGAATATAGAAAGCCAAACCCTTTTCAAACCTTCTCATCTTCAACCTTTTAGATGATACAAACTCAGGAACAAACCTGGATAATTCTGTGAACTTACTTGCGTACTGCATCACAGTCATGGTGCCACTTATCTTCAACTCCATAAACTCTTTCTCCTTTTGCCTTTAGACCACAACTTGGTAGAATTTTTCCCTGAGCTCACTTAGGAATTTTTTTCAGGTGAATGCAAGCCCTATGAACTTATCCTTAACAGTATTCCACCAAATGTCAGCTTCACCGGTCAAATAATATGTCCCAATGTTTACTTTCCCTTCTTCTGGCACTTCTACCACTGTCAAGATTTTCTCCATTCCCCTCATCCATTCCTCCAATACGACTGGATCATAAGTTCCATCATAAACTTTAGGGTTGCGTCGTGCTTCCCTATCCGCTAATTTATCCTCTTTATGAGGGGTTTCAGTAGGTACTTGGGGAATCTGCTTCATCAATTCAACTACTAAGGCTGGCCAGCTATTCGAGTCCCTAATGTTGTTAGCTAACTCAGAAGGAATTGGTGGCATTTTGCCAAAATTTGGTGGCACATGATGGGAGGCTTGATCACCTAATCCCTGGCCATGATTCGAGATTTCCTCTATATGAACCTCTTCATTGTGGTGCACTGATTCGAACATTCTGATCATACATTAAAGGAGATAATTCAATCATTGGAATACTCATGCATATAAGATAAGCATGTTCAACAAATACATTTAATATAACTCAAAGATTATTGAAAACAAACCCAAAGCTTCATTATATCATTTCATAACTGATTTTTTTTTACATACATAACTGCCTGTTTATATACATGATCAGCAAAACATATTACATCTAACTGACTAGGCAAAGTCAGTTTTGACTCCCACCTCAACCCCAAACACTAACTAGCCCGAAGAAACTAGGTCCGTCACATGACCAAAAAGAGATACGAACCATGTCATTACTGTCAGAGAGGATCTAACTAACTATATACAATGTGATATCCTACACAAAATACATCCATCCAAACCGACCATGCTATAAACAAATAGGGCTCAAAAAGAAAACTACTAACACCAACCCCTAGAACCACCTAACTATCCTTAGATGGATCGTAATTCGGGTTGGACTAATCATCAGCCTCTTTGCTTGAATCGAAGCTGCCAGTCGATGCCTCTGACTCGGCATCACCAACCTCCTACTCAACTTGTTGCCATTGCTCAACCTGTTGCTCCACTATCATCTCGTCAATCTCCTCATCCCACTGTTGCTCTACCACTGCCTTATCAATGTCTTGATTCTCCTCGGGATCCTCATCCTCCTCCGGATGACCCTCGTCCTCAGAACTAACCACCACTATCTCTAGCGTATCAGGGAGGTCTATCACCACATGAGCCTCCTTAGGACTGCCTGGCATCAGTGGGGTACGTGGTGTGGGTGCGGAGGGTGGTCCCTGTGCTGGTGCTGGGCTGTAGGAGGGGGATGTGCCTGATGTAACGGAAAGGCATGCTGTAGAGTTTCCATGGTAACCCCCCTCTGCTTAAACTTCTGCCTCAATAACAACTCTGTAGTGATAGTCGTCCAAACCCCCTGGGCTTGAAACCTAGGCACGTCCCAAGCTGGGTTCCCTGTTATCATTAAGTGATGATAACTGAGCCTAAACTCCACCCATGGATCAACTGTGGGTAAGGACCAGAGCAGTCTGTGTGCACGGAACGTAACACTGTGAAACTCAGAAAAAGGGTCCTATGCATGAGCCTCTATACTAACATCTAGTAGCGCTATATGAGCAGCCATAGATGCACCCAACATCATGTTAACACCGTTAGGGTCCATCTAACACAGAAAACACATATATGAGAAGCATACATAACCGTAATTAAGGAACATGCAAATGTAAGTAACCTGCATTTCTAATATCGTTACTACACTTCTAATATCACTCTAGTAGTATACAATGGCCCTCACTACCAACCATTCTCACCTTCTTATTTACAAACTCCACATTCTACAAAGAAAATCTCAACCTAGCTCAGATACCAAATCTGTAACACCCCAAATGTACATAAATCACCGTTTGCATTTCTTTCATTAGTTTCCCCAATAAGAAATGATAACCTAAATGATTAGGCGTTACCGCCCTCCAACAAGGACAATGATCAACTTATCCATAATAATCAATGTTTACCATCAAAGGCATTCACACCATCACAACCCATCAGACCATTTAGATAAATATAGAAATTGTTCTAACATCAAAACCATTCAAACATCTCAAGGATTACACCAAAATATAGAATTCTGATAAAATATACAGTCTCAACACCAAAATATATGACAATACGGTGTTATAAACATCTCAATCATAGTACATCACCATTCCACATAGACTTCCCGGCTCACTTATCATCTTCAACCATCCTGCCCGCCTGAGGGCGATTCACTGAACACTTTCCTAAAACAAGACATGAAAACATTTCGAACCGTGAGCCAAAGCTCAGTACATGTATTATTAAACATTCATGAAAAAACTGGTTGGGCCCAAATTGCAATTCATTTTTCATTAAAAACAGAGAATGTGATAAATATGAAACTACATTATCAATTATTATCTAATAGTGAACTTCTAGCAACTGTTACGATCTAAAGATAGGTCTACCCCTACCAAGATGATTCAAAGAACTTGGCCTGAATTCATGTAGGTAACTTAAGGGCTATGCCCTGCAACTGATAACTGATTGGGTCACTAATTATGTGATAAATTACTGATTAAACTGATTCATTTTTGTACTCATTTTGATAAATACGTGCTGATTTCTAAAGATACAGACAATGAACGTACCTGAAATTATTAAATGTAAGCTCACTGAATAATATTATGCAAAACAGTAAAAGGAATGATAGATTAGGCCCTGATTCTGTACAAAATTATCGTTTTAGTAACATACGGTTAGTAAAAATATTTATTTCATAGCTAATAATTTAGTAAAAGAAATGCAAGAGCATAACAAAGGCTTAGAAAGAACGACTTGAAACTTAGTTATCTGACCTCTACTCGAGACTCAAAAACACAATATGGAAAGCTTAGGAAGTCCCAAAAATCCTTCATTTAGAACACCAAGTATTCCCGTAATAGAATTCCCAAAATGAGGCTAGAACACAAACATGTCCGTTTTGGTCCATTCTGCACAGTTTTGGTAAAATGACTATAACTTTTTCCAAAGACCTCAGCTTAAGGAGATTCAAAAAGCATTTGAAAGATAACACACTGAACTATCTACCCACCAAAAGTCATAATTTTCCAATGGGCCAATCATTACCAGTTCAATCATGAAGTATGTCCAGTTTTCCTAAAATTTCCAGCCCTCACTGTTTTAGCTTTTCCCTCTCTTTTTACACAAATCCTCTACTTAAACCATTCCTTAAAAGCATGTACACAAGCTTTGGTCCATCCCAACATCATACAAAATCACCACACTTAACTTCACTTCATAATCATATCCAATAAAGATCATTTTTCAATCAAATACACACATAAACCAAGCTTAAAGCTAGTTTAATCCAAACCATATATTATTTGCTCAAAACCCTAGTTTATGGCCCACTTGGACTCACTCCAACTCATTTCAAATCATCAAGAACATCATCATAAACACCAATAAGTTAGAAGATGGCCAAATCAAAGATAAAACAATCAAAATCCAACACTTTATCATCAAGCTTGTATGATTAAGGATTAACCCTAACCCTAGCATAATCCAACCTCAACTCCACCATGATCAACACCAAAATAACTCTTATTTCTTATCAAAAAATCAGGATTAAAGATCATAAACATCAAAACAAGAATCAAAACTAAAATAAAAAGCAAAACCAACAAAATCAAGTTTCACGATCACTCACTTTGCTTGAAGATAAGTAGAGATGGAGGTGATGTTTAGTGGTTTTGATGATGGAGGGTGGTGGCTAGGGGTAGAAGGATGTCCTGGGGGGGTCGGAGGTCACCAGGGTTGACTCGAAAACTGGTCGGAAAACACCCAGAACTTGTTATAGGCTAGTTGTCGTGGGGGAGAGAGAAAGGAGAGAGAAAATAGAGTTTTTGGATTGAGTTGTGATTGTTTGACTAATCCACAACTTGGCTAAGTTTTTTAACAGAAAAGTAACTTTTTGGGGCTAAACATGGTTAATTTTAATCATGCTCATTAGTTAGATTAATAAGCAAAATTGTTGGGCTTCAAAATGGCCAAAATAAGTTGGATTCGGGAATAAAACGCTTTGTAACGATAATGTTTTTACGAAACTCAAAATTAAATCGTTGTAATGCTATGGAAAAAAAATTACTTAGATTAAACTTGTTACGGACTACTATCAATTCTTCCAAAGTTTTCGCTAATCAATTAAATAAATAATAAAATTCGAATTGCCAAGTGAGGGCCCAAATACAATTTTCCCCACCGGGGTGAATAAATGGGATAAATACATATAAGAAAAGAAATCACAAACATGAGGTAATTAAATAAATAAACATAATTAAATAATTTATGGTTGGCCTCTTACAAATTTTGTTTAAGAAATGTAATTATAGATATATGTAATTAGTAAACATCGTTCACTTTCATAATTATAACTGTAACAGAAATTCGTTAAAAGGCATCCATAATTCAAATAATTCCATAGATGATAAGCTACACCAAAATTATTTGAAACCTAATGAATTGGGGTAATTTAGCTCAAAGTGAATAATGTGAAGTAAAATTGATCAAGGTAGAATAATTGGGATCATAAAAGAAAGACTTTGATGGTTACAATTGAACGTGGATTTTTGTTTTGACATTCTGAGATGGATAATCAAGGTTTAAGGGAAATTGGAGTGGTGGTAGTTTCAAAATAACTTTAAACACACCAGTTTGGACCATTAAACACTGATCTTGAGTTATCAATCTTCCTACTTCTCTAATTTCTTCACACATGCCATACAACTTAGTTTTCCAAATCAAATGAGCTTCTACGTACATTCAAAGGTGTTACCGATTCAAGGTTCACCTTAGAAAATTCATAACTTTCACCCTTAGCCTCAAATGGAGACCTAAAATCCCAATATGGAAAGCTTAAGAACTCCCTAAAAACTTTCATTCATAGTACAAAATACAATTCCCTCAATACCATTCCTAAAATTGGGCTAAAACACAACTGCGCACAACTTCAGTCTATCCTGCACAGTCTTACGAAAACGGTCATAAATTTTGGCACACACCTCGGATTAAGGCAATTCAAACTGCATTTGAAAGCTAACCATTGATGTATCTACCCACCAAAAATTATAAGCTTTGGCTGGGCCGACCATTACCAGTTTATTGGCAAAGTGACCCCTGTTTTCTGCCAGTTCACAGCCACACTGCTTTTTCTTTCTCCTTTCTTTTCACATAAATCCCCATCTAAAATCATTCCTTAAGATCATTTAATATAGCTTGGGTCCTTCCCATCACCGTACAAATCCATAATACTCAATTTCACTACATGATCATCTTTATATATTTTACAATCATTCATTCCACAAAAACACTTAGAATGCTTCCATAACCTCACTTATTTGCATTAATAATTCAAACAAGCTCATTTGGCCACTTATGGAATTTTCCATAATCCACAAAATTTGACAAAACTCACATACCATCATCCTTTTAAGTCAATAACACATCCAACCTTTAAATTACATCTAATTCAGTCTAAATAACATACTTGATTTCAAAAATCAAGTTAAACCATGTATAATCATGAAATCCTAGGTCCTGACACATTTAAGTTTCCATCCAAATCACCATAAATGGATTTAATAAGATCAACAACAACTTTAAATCCATTTTTCATGCCAAAGATCACAACATTAAATTCAAGAACTCAAAGTTCAACATTTTCACATCAAGTTTGCATGATCATGTATGATCTCAACCTTTACATGCTCTCAAGCTTAGCCAATAATTAAAACATACAAATAACTCGTATTTATATCAAGATCACATGATCCATAACCAAATCCAACATAAATCCAAGAATTAAACAAAGTTGGGTTAAGAATTACCTCACTTGAATCTTGAAAGAAGAGATGAAAGTGGTGTTGGGTGCTTACGGGAGCCGGTGGGGGATGGTAGGCTGGGGGGTGGGTAGCCAGCGACTGGTGGCCAACAATGGCAGCAGCACCACCACCAGCACCACGCAACCAGGGAGGAGAGAAAAGAGGAAGAGAAGATGGACAAGGCTTTGGCTAACTTTTTTTTTACTTATCTTCATAAATTTGGCTGATATTTATCCTTCCATAAAGCAACTTTTTGCTAATGATAATTAGGCATAATGATAATTAGGCATAATGATGGTAGTCAACTTAATTTAATCATACCAAAATTTTCAGGCATAATGATGGTAGTCAACTTAATGAATTGGGTCTAAATTTTTGCATGGTTAAAAATTAAATGTTTATGACATTATGAAAAATAACTTATCACCTAATCATATTTACTGGGCCTAATATTGATTCACCTGAAATTGTTACGGTAAATGCAACTCGAATTGTAAAGTGGGGCCCAAAATGAATTCTCCCAATCGGGATGATTAAATGAGATAAATAAAAGTGAAAAATTAATAACATTGCTTCATTAAACAAATAAACATGATTTGGGGCCGGGCTATTATAGCCTTCCCCGCTTAACGACTTTCATCCTTGAAACTGATGAGCTTTGAGAAAACATGCAAGTTTATTTTAAATAAGTATGGGCACTTGCCTTTTGCTTCTTCCTTAGTTTCCCCAAGTGGCTTCTGAGGAGGTATGATTTGGCCAATGTACTTGGATTTAAGGAATCTGCTTAATGCGTAGCTACTTAATCCTGCGATCTAGTATCTGGACTTGGTGCTCTTCAAGCACTAGACCCTCATAGACTACAACGAGTTTGTTTAAGAGAGTGTGATCAGTATATGGAATGTCCTACCAGTGTTGTGGGGTAAAGAGCACATTAGACACGTGTTTGAGTTATATAAGCAGATATAGTCGACAAGCTATGAGATTCAATCTTTCAATAAACTTGTATGGTCCAATAGATCTTGGACTCAATTAGCTCATAGTTTAACCTCCTTATACCCTTAGTTGGCAAAACTTTCTAAAAAACCTTAGCATCTACTTGAAACTCAATGAATCTCCTTCTTTTATCAGCATATCTTTTTTGCCAGTGCCAATAGTCTGTTTTTAAGAGTCACCAGATATATGCCACCCCATTGAAGGTTGGAAAAGATATTCACAACCTGAAAGATGATTTTGTCATCAATGTCTGTGTCATTTTACCCTGATATTTCATGTAAATTTCTCTGCTAGTACTTTCACAACATCGACCGCTAAGAGTTCCATGCTTTCTTCAAATATAAATGTTGGTCCTAAGTCGTAAAGTACTACGGGCTTAAACTAAAAAGAGTTGGTTACATTTATATTTTTAGATACTTTCCCATATAATAACAATTGAACATTCAAGTTCTCAAGCCCTCTTAAGAGATTCAATTGAGTAATGACTGCAGTGTTAAAGGTATGTTGTGCCTTCCTTGTCAAGGCATCTCCCACTTTATTCTCCTTTCTTAGGCAATATTAGATCTGCAAGTTGAAATCTTTAAGCAACTCTAGCCAACGCCTTTGTCTCAAATTGAGCTTCTTCTGAGTGGAAATGTACTTCAAGCTTTGATGATCAATATAGATCTCACACGATACTCCATACAAGTAATGTTTTCAAATTTTCATTGCAAAACCACAACCGCTAGTCCTGGGTCATAGGGTGATTTCTCTCATAAGGATTGAAGTATCAGGAGGCATAAGCTACCACTTTATCTTGTTGCTAACTTAGTAGCTTCCTTCAACAAATTGATCAGGGAAGATGTTATCTTTAAAAAATCTTTTCCAAACTCAATAATATCTAGCTAAACCCAAAAAGTTTCTAATCTTGGCAACATTGGTGAGCCTTGGGCACTTTGTAACTGCTTTCACCTTCTGTAAATCGACCTTATTCCTTTCCTTTTAAATCACATGTCCCAAAAACTTCACTTCTTCCAACCAAAACTCATGCTTCTTGTATTTGCTATGTAATTGATGCTCCCTCAATGTTTGCAACCCATTCTCAGATGTGTAATGTCTTTGTCTTTGTCTTTGTAGTAAATAAAGATATTATATGTAAATACCACCACAAACTTGTCCAAATAGTGTCTGAAAACTCTATTCATAAGATCTATGAAGGCAGCGGGGGCATTAGTCAAGCTAAAAGGCATCACGGTGAATTCATAGTGACCAAATCTAGTCCTGAGTGTGGTTTTGAGAATGTCTTCAAGTATAATCCTATGTTGATGGTATCCTGATCTCAAGTAAATCTTGGAGAATATTCTGGCTCTTTACAGTCAATGAAAGGAACCATCTATTCAGAGTAATGGATATTTGTTCTTAATGGTAGTCATGTTCAGCTCTCTGTAATCAAGACATAACCTCGAGGTTCCATCTTTCTTTTTTACAAATAGAACTAAGGCACCTTATAGTGACACACTTGGTCAGATAAATCCGGTTTGTAATAGCTTATCTAATTGAATCTTCAGTTTTCTAAACTCTATTGGGGCTATACAATATAGAGCTTTAGAGATAGGTAGGGCACTAGGGATTAATTCAATCTCAAAATAAATTTCTCCTTGTAGGACAGTCCTAGTAACTCTTTAGGAAAACAACTCTAAATTCAAAAACTATAGGGATATCTTCTGCTTCTTCTTTCTGTGGTTGGGTGTCAATAGCATAACACCAATACCTAATATATCCTTGACATAAGAGCTCACTTACTTTCATAACAGAATTTAAAGGACAAGGTATTTCCTCTTTTTGCACATAAAACATATTTCTCTCCTTCGTTCATCCCTTGAAATAGCCTTGAGGCATTCAGAATTTATCTTAACCCCACAAGTACACAACCAGCTCATTTCTATAATGATATCAAAGTTTGACAACTCAAATTGAATTAAAACTCTGGGGAATACTATCCCACCAATAGTAATTGGAATAAGTTTATAAGAGATACGACACTAAACTCTAGAGTCATTGGGTAACTTGATTCTCTAATTGGTTTCTATCATCTTACCCTCCAGGTTCTTTTACATGGTAGATCGGGTGGATATAAATGAATGAGTAGCACTCGAATCAAATAATACACAAAATGGCTTTGAATTTAAAAAGAAAGTTCTAGTGACTATCGTACCAGGGGTGGTAGCTTCTTTTTTGTTCAACACAAAATCCCTTTTTGCACCTGCGGGCGTTAAAGGTTGGAGCCCTTGTCTATAGGCTTCAGTCTTTAGGAACAGGCTATAATGAGGTGCTCTAGCTATTGCACCATAGGCATTTGTTGGTTTCTAGTCGGCATCCAGAGGTGGTGTGATTTGTTCTTCCGTATTTCCCACAGGGCTCTGCTGAGCTTGTAGGATGACTATTGGGAGGAGTGGGGGCAGACTTCTTCTGGTTTATACTCTCACTTAGAGCTCTCCCTATTCGGCCCACTTCCTTTTCTGATTGATCGGGTTTAATGCCCTCAACCCAGTCTTCACTCATTCCACTTCACCTGCTCGCTCATATAACCCTTAATAGGTAAGAATCAGTTGACCAACTAGCTGGTTGCAAATACAGAAAGTTAATCCCCCTTCAAATCTTCTCATCTCCAGCCTTTCAGATGACACAAACTCCAGATCAAACCTAGATGGTCATGTAAATTTGCTAGCATACTACATCATAGTCATACTACCACTCATCTTTAGTTTCATAAACTCTTTCTCTTTTTACCGTTGAACCACAACTGGGTGGAATTTAGCTCTCAATTCTTCTAGAAATCTATTCCAAGTGAGGTCAGGCCCTAAGAGCCTATCCTTAGCGTTCTTCCACTAAATATCAGCTTTGCCAGTTAGGTAAAACACCCTAATGTTCACCTTTTTATCCTCTGGAACCTCTACTGCAGTAAAAATTTTCTCCATCCCTCGAATCCATTCTTCAAGTTCCATTGGGTCATACATTCCATCATGGACTTTGGGCTACAGGGCCACCCTATATGCTAGTTTACCATTATTAGGAGCAATTTCAATAGGTACTGGGGGAATTCCTTTCGTAAGCTCAGGCACCAATGCATGTCAATAATTAGGGCTCCCAATGTTATTAGCCAACTCATAGGGAATGGCGGGTATTCCACTAAGGCTTGGTGGCATATTACATAAAACTTGGTCACTTGACCCCTAACCATGATCTGAATTTTCTTCCATGTCGGTTTCTGCATTGTTTTACACATATTCTAACTATCCATTCAGCTAAGTAATTCAGTCAATCGACTATAAGCAACATATACAATACATATACACAATAGATACAACTAGCACGACCTAAGTACTATTAAAACATAACACCAAGCTTCATTATATCATTGCTCGCACACATACATATACATGGTTCCACAAAGAATATCACATTCAACTAACCACCCAAGGTCAAGCTTTACACCTTCCTTCTAACTAAAATACTATTTATCCCCAATAGACTAAGTCCTCCACATGCCCAAAAGTAGGCGAGATTAGTCAATACAATCGAAAAGGCCTGTCTAACTTATGAAATGTCATACCCTGCACAAAATTCATCTATCCAACTGGCTATACTATATACCTATGGGCTCAAAAAGTAATCTATCTGAGATGTCAACATATACAATATAAATCAATCTAATGATCCCTAGATGGATCATAATCTATGTCATACTTATCCCCAGGGTCTCCGCCCGAGTTAAAACTGTTGTCCGAAGCACCAATCTCTACATTCTCATCAACATGATCAAGCTGATGCCCTTTCCATTTCTATTCCTTCTCTGAGTCTTCCATAAGGCCACCATCAGAGCTAAACTATGGTATATCAGGGAGATCCATAACAATGTGGACCTCACTTGATCCATCAAATAAAAGGATCCCCTCTCTACGTCATCATGGCTTTGGGTTGTCAGGCGGCTGAGAAGCGCCCGGTACAGGTGGTGATGGTGGGGGAGATACAAAGTGTAATGAAAATATGTACTGTAGAATGTCCATGTTGTTCCCTCTCGGCATAAACTCCTCCTTGAATAACAACTCGGTGATAATGTTAGTGGTAAGTGCTCAATACATATATCATTTTAGGGCTATTTCGTGTCATTTTTAGGAGAATTTTGTGCTTATTGTTGTTATTTACTCTCCTATTCTCGATTTATTCTAGGGTATAGTTGTTTGATGTGTTTTGCAAGATTTTTAGTCTTTTTACCCAGCATTTGCCCTTCAATGGCTGTATTTTTACATCCCCCACGGTCATCCATGTTATGCCACGACCGTAGAGCAAACAATGAGCAAAAATTCGATTCCAGCCTAGAACATGGTCGAACCGTGGTACACCCCACAGACCGTGGTGAGCTTGTAACTATTGCCTCTTCGTTTTTCCTAGCTTGTGTGGTTGAGATTGACTGACCTTTTCTATATAAGGCAACGTTTGGCAGCAGCAGAAGAGAATCCAAGATCATTCCAAGCAAAGCACAGTGTAGAGTAGCATAGATTAGTGCTTTAGTTTCTCCACTTGTGTAGTTTTTAGTTTGGTTTTTCTGTTGGTGTGAGTCTTGAGTGTAAGAGTTTGTTCTTGAGGCGGTTCCAAAGCCCTTGGTTGAAGGCCATCTCAGTCAATCCCTTTTTCGCACAGATTTCATCAATCGTTGGTTAGTTTGTTAATCTTTTATCATGTCTAAGTAGTTTTCTTTAATCTAGGGATTTAGTAGTTTGTGGAATTGTTATTGGATCATGTTTTAATCTATACAATTGTGCTTATCGTCATGATTGGTTTGATTTCATTTTGCCAAGTGTTTAGATTGTTGTGAGTCAATTTTTGACCAAAATTTGCTTGCATGCTTGAAACAAACGAATGAAAAACTGAAAGGTCACATTTTGTTGTTAGACTGCTTGATAGGACCTAACATAACTTCTTCTTGAAAGGGAGATTTATATATTAGGAGGGCTAGTAAGTAATCGAAGACTTTGAACTTGAACTAAGGCAAATTAGTTTGAAAGAACAACTTTTGCTTAGTTTAGGCAAATTTAGTTGATTGAGAAAGAACAGATCGAGTTTTTCGAGAGATTACAATTCCTCGAATTTGAGTAATTAAAAGAAAGCACATGTTCATTATTTTTTATCCAATTTACTTTCACGATTACAAGAATTCCTAGACCTTTTTCCTTTATTGATTTACAGAAATTTATTTTGCTATTAAATGGAATGCACTTGAACAAGAACTTTACTTAGCACATTCAGAGTTAGTCTTGCGATAGTTTTTGGCGGTAGTCTACACATCAAGTTTTGGGCGCCGTTGCCGGGGACCAAATCTGTTAACCATTGAGTTAGTCTTACGAAAGTGACTAAGTATTTTATTTGTTTTTATTGTTATTTTTGTTTTTGTTTCTTTTCTTGTTTAATCTTCGATGCTAGTGTTGGTGAAAGTGCTTGCAGGAACTTTTTCTAGTTTATGCGAAGTCGGATCTTGTACGAACCCAATCCAGAGATTGAAAGGACTTTTCGCCTAAGGAGGAAAAAGCAACAGATTGAAGAGCAAAGGCATGAGGCAAGAACGAATTCAAGCAAGGCAGAAGGTGACCAACGGCGGACTCTTCGTGATTTTGTTACCCCAGGAGTCCAGGGGATCGCCTCAAGCATCGCTCGCCCTGCTGTAGATGCCAACAACTTTGAGCTCAAACTGGCACTCATTTTCATGGTTCAACAGTCTCAGTTCGGCGTAACTCCCTTAGAAGACCCAAATCTGCACCTCTCGATCTTTTTAGGGCTATGTGATACGCTGAAATTAAATGGAATCTCTAGTAATGCAATTCGGCTACACTTATTCCCTTTCTCCTTAAGGGACGAAGCGAGGGCTTGGTTGCACTCTTTGCATCTGGATGCACACCTAGGATGAGTTGACAAGAGCATTCCTCACCAAGTTCTTCTCTCCAAGCAAAATAGCGAACCCAAGGAATCAGATCACCAACTTTTTGCAAAGAGATGACGAGATGCTCCATGAAGCCTGGGAGCATTTTAAAGATCTGCTACATTTATGCCCCCATCACAGTCTTCAGCATATAATCCAAGCCTTCTATAATGGTGTGACCCGACCTATGAGGTCCACTATCGATGCAACGGCAGCAGGAACTCTAATAAGCAAAACTGAGGATGAAGCATATAACCTGGTCGAGGAGATGGCGCTTAACAACTTCCAATGGTCCACTGAACAAACCTAACCCAAGCGGATTGGAGGTAAGCATGAAGTTGATGCAATTACTTTACTTTCTACTAAAGTAGATGCCATGACTAAAAGACTGGATCAAATGAATGTTAATGTTGTGAACTCAAGTGCCCCTTCCCCTTGTGAAATTTGTGGTTCAATTGAGCACATATCTTTGAATTGTCAAGTTAGGAGTCCTTTTTTCCAGGACCCTAATAAAGTTAATTATGTTCAAATTTTCAACCCGAGACCGACCAATGACCTTTACTTTAATACCTATAATCCGGGTTAGAAGAATCATCTAAATTTTTCTTATAGGTCAAATCAAACACTATGAACCTGCCCCCTATGAATGCTACAGTACGCCCTGGTTTTCGAAGACCTCCATTCCCTTCTCAGATGCCCTAAAAGTCTAATTTAGAGGTAATGATGAAAAACATGCTTATGGCACAACAAAAACAGGATGAGTATATTGAGCAATTAGCCTCAAAGGTTGATGTGCTTACGACTCATAATAGGATGTTAGAAGCCCAAATTGCCCAAAAGGTAGTTTTTCATCTATGCCTCCAGATAAACTTCCTAGCAACCCTGAACCTAACCCTTGAGAGTATTATAACTGTGTCACCATGAAGGAGGAAGAAGATGACTTAACTAACTCTGACAAAGTATCAGTGGAAGAGGGTAAGGAGATAATTGTGGCTAGTAGTAAGGAGAGAAACAATGGTGGCAAGACTACCACTTTCAAAGAGAATGGCACTGTTGAGATCTCGATCATTTTTCCCCCTAAGCTCCCTGACCTAGGTAGTTTTTCTATCCCCTGCATTGTGGGAAATGTAGAAATTGAGAGAGGTCTATGTGATCTAGGTGCAAGTGTGAGTATAATGCCCTATTCTTTGTTTCATACGCTACACCTAGGACCATTATTGTCGCACCCTTTTCCTTACAGTTAGCGTATGGTTCTATGATGCAACCTATAGGCAAGTTGGACAATGTGCCAGTCAATATAGAAGACATTTGGGTGTTAGAGGACTTCATTATAGCTGATATGCCTGAAACTGCCCAGATTATCCTAGGTCGGCCCATTTTGGCAACAGTTGGTTGCCACATTGATGCAAGAGAGGGCTAGTTATCTTTTAAGGTGGAAGGACAATTTGTTGTGTTTAGTCATAGGAAGGAGGACATGGTTTCTCCTCATTCTTCTATATTGGATGCATTACCCCGTTCCCTTGGGATATGGAAGACGTCTGGAATTGTGAAGATCCTCCTGATTCAGATTGGATTTCTTATGAGGACGCCAACCAAGGGTATGTTAAGTTAAAGTTTGCTACTCCTATGCCACTGAACAAGCCTGAGGTTGAGGCCCCTATTTCTAATGAATCTTCAATGAGTGATTACAACAGGTTCGTACAAACCGTTCTCTCTATGCCCCCTATACAAGGTTTTGATGTAGATTTTGATGTAGGAGTTGAATGAGTTGCTGATAACCCGTCTAATGGGCCAAAGGAGCGATTGGTTTTGTATGCAGACAGTGCCTTGTGGCACCAAGTTATGAAGATGAAGGACTTGCAACCAGAACTTTTATGGTGGTACCTTCAATTGAATAAGTTTGATTTTGTGGTTGTGGATAAAGCCAATGTCCATAGATCATCTATTCCAGACCAAGCCTAGAATAAGGGTCAAGCTCTTGACCTTAAAATAGCGCTTCTTGGGAGGCAATCCAAACTTTCTTTTGTTTTCTCCTTTTCTATAGTTTTGATTTTTAGTACTTTTTGTAGTTATATTTGCCAAAAAAAAAAAGAAAAAGAGAAAGGAACAGAAAAAGTATATATATGAATAAATTATTGGCACCACGGTCAGTACCCCAAAAATACAGCCATGGGGTGCCAACCCTGAAAAACCAGAAAAAAACGAGTGCCAGCGGACACCACAGACAGACCGTGGTGAGTGCCACAGTCCATGGTGGTCTGCTACGAGCTGCGGTCTAGGGTTTTTATCATGATGCCTCTTCCGTTTCCCCCTATCTTCTTCAACGCCTTGACATACACTCTTCCTCTACCCCCATTTTCTCTCTCTAAACTCTATAACCAAATCTCACTCATCTCCCCTCATTTTTTCACCATTTCCACTCATTTCAACACCAAATCCTTTCTTTTCACTCAATCTTTCATTTTTCTCCTGAAAATCCATCTCTTTCTTCTTCTTTTACTCATATTCATCCCACCTTCATTCATCCACCATGCCCATTCTTTTCTCTCTCTTATTTTTCATACTTTTGCTTAATTTCTTCAATTTTCCAGGTTTTACTTCTTACTTTTGGGTTTAGTTTTGTTTTTGTTTCAAGTTTGCACAAATGGCACCAAACAAGAGACAAAGGAGTACCAACGAGGTTGGTTCTTCAAGTTAAGCAGCACCCCGACCTCAACAGGCATCTCGAACATCAACCAATGTGCGTGCCAGAGGTAATATTCCTCACCCCCTTGGTTTAATGAATCCTAATCATATTGCTAGGTATAATTGCTCGAATGAACGTATGGTTGTAGCAACTATATATTATGATGTGGATTTGTTAGCCCGGTTGGGAATTTTGGATAATATTTGTTGGCTGTTTACCAGAGGTGGTATGGGCTACTTTTTAGAAATCAAAGAGCATACATATAGGGAGCTGACCTTAGAATTCCTTAGTACGCTCGATGTCGAGGTCAGTAGAGGACCTCAGTGTCAAGTTGGATGTATATCATTTTATTTGTAGGGACAATTATATGAACTAAACTTAGGTACCTTCAACAGTATTTTTGGTTTTCCCCCTAGCATGGACTTATCACACCGTCAAGTCCCCCTCGAATTCAACCCGAACACATTTTGGGGTGAACTTTCGAGGAGTGTTAGGTACTGTGCCAGTTCGTCAAAATGTACGCATGTTAGGAACCCCTACATTAGAGTAGCTCAGCATTTTTTCTCTTGTTCTTTGTTTGCTCGAGGATGATAGTCTGAATGTCCCAAGACTTTCTGAGTTGCACTTTATGTCCTGTATGCTCGATGGAGTCCAACTTAACCCAGGTTCATTCTTAGCTAGGCAATTACATAGTGTTGTTGTTAGCTCTAAAGGTGGGATAGTCACTAGTGAGATAATAACTACTATTGCTAGATTTTTGGGTATTGAGCCAAATCCTGATGATAGAGTTTTTGGGTCTGAGCGGCTTAATCAAGCTGCTTTTGAGATTATGAACTTTTGTAAAGTTGAGGCTGGTCATTTGTCTTGGATTTACCCCGGAGACCGGCTTTTGCCGCTTCCTAATGTTGATCGCACCACCCTTCTTCATCGAGGTAACCTTTATTGGGTACTTGGTGATGAGGAGGTTATTCCACCTGCACCCCACCAACCAACCCTTCGATCCAGTAAAGCAGGACCTAGTTCTTCCTCTCATCCACCCCCACCTAACTATTCTGACCTCCAAGGCACCCTTCGGTCCATTCTAAGGAGCAAGTTTCCCTCTGAGAGTTTGTTGCTTAAGAAAGCCCAAGACTTTGTCTAAGAGCACCACGGTGAGCTTCGTGGGTTGCTTGCTTCCCAAACCCATTATTTCCATGACTATAAGGCATGTATAAAGACCTAGCGAGACTGGCACATCTCCTATGGGCAACCACCTCATCCTCCTCCCCTCTGATCTTGCTTTCTGCTACTCCCTTTTGCTTTTTTATTATGTGCCCACATTGAAGGCAATGTGTGATTCAAGTATGAGGGAGTTAGTTATTATATGTGGCGTCTGATGCCTGTTCCTATTTGGTCTGTTTTTGCTTTGTATATATTTTTAATGGTAGTTTTTGTAGCTATTGTTTTGGTTTTGTTTAGTAGTGCATTTAGTTTTCTTCTAGGTTGCATTTTAGTTTCTTTCTTTTATTTGTTTCTTTTGCATTTTACTTTGCATTGTTTGGAGGAGCATGCATGCATAACAAAAAAAAACCAAAAAACAAAACAAATAAGCAAAAAAAAAAGGAAAAACAATCCTCCGATGATGATCTCTATAGATGTGGTAGCTTTCTTTGGTTTAGTTTGATCCTTTGATTCACCCGAATTGTGCGTAAAATGTTTGGGAATGAGTTTTTGAAATGAATCCATGTTTTGACCACACGCTTGATGCAAATTGATTTTCCCCATGAGTCTTTACAAGATTTTGGCATGTGTTTACTAGTGAACCAGTTTTGACCTTGGTGGATGTCTCGTGAGACTTTGAGCCTTTAGAGACTGTTTATCATTTTAGTCTCGTATTTCTTTTATGTGTCATTCTTCCTTGACGTCATTTCTCTAGAACTTGCTTTGATTCTCATTCAAGATCACATTTTGCATATGCATTTAGGCAATATGATTGAGGCATTTTTCTTTCTTTGATTCGTTTAACCCCACGACCAAATAGCCCCTCGGGTTGTGCATTGTATCCCGTGTTGTCCCCTTTGAGCATCTATCTATTTTTCTTAATTTGAACCTCCTATTATAACTCATGGCCAAATACTTGTCTTACCTTTAAGCCAAGGCTATAGGAGTGTTCTATTCTTTTGCATCAAGTTTGATAGGGCATTGGTAAGATGGAATGATATGTTGTGGTGAATTTTGGTTGTTTGGTGCAGGGTTGTGAGATATTGATTAATCCTTTCTTTTTTGTAGAAAATTTAGAGAAGAGTTGGAATTTAAAGTTCACTATGGATTTCCCCCTTGGCTATCCCTTCTGAATGAAAAAAATAATAATAATAAGTGCTTACGAAAGAACAAAAAAGCACACAGACAAAAACAATTTTTGAAAAAAAAAACCACAAAAAACAAAAGAAAAAAAAAAGAAAGAAAGAAAAAAGGAAAAAAAAAAGGAAAGAAAGTGTTAGCCTTGTTGAGAATGTAAATTATTTGAGATTTTCGACTCTTTCTCTCTTCATTTGGGGATTTACTTTGGAATGATAAGGTTTAAGAAGGATCTTGTTTGATGCATTGGAATTATTTTGCTCTTAGTCTTTGGATTTTAGCTCCTCATTTCCAAAAATTTTTGTTCCCCCCTTACCTTTACCCTTAGCTCTATTATAACCCTATTAAAGTCCTCATGATTGTCTGATGTGTTTGCATTTCTGGTGATGGTGAATTTTGAGAATCTGATCAAGCTTATGGTAGATTTGCATCTAAGGTTGCGATTTAAGAGAACCTTCGTAAATACATACATTCCATACACTTGAGTGCTAAATGCCACATAACTATAGTGAGGTTCTACCAGCCTTGCTAGTTTCGCTTGTTTCATATGCTGAATGGAACTATTTGACAAGTGGGGGAGATTGCTTTCAAGATTCGACAATGTGGTCTATTAAAAGTCTTTGAAAATTTCATTGGCTATTCTCTTTATTAATGATTTTTGCACCTTTTTGGGCTATCTTTGGATCAGCTTTACCATTTAAATGTTACTTATATCTATCCTGAGGAGGCTATGTATATTTTTAATCCTTGCATTGCTTGAGGACAAGCAACAATTTAAACATGGGGGAGTTTGATAAGTGCTCAATATGTATATCATTTTAGGGCTATTTTGTGTCATTTTTTGGAGAATATTATGCTTATTGTTGTTATTTACTCTCTTATTCTCGATTTATGCTTAGCTATAGTTGTTTGATGTGTTTTCCAAGATTTTTATTCTTTTTACTCAGCATTTTCCCTTCAATGTCTATATTTTGACCTTCCCCATGGCCATCCATGTTATGCCACGACCATTGAGCAAAGAGTGAGCAAAAACCCAGTTCCGGCAAAGACCACGGTCAAACTGTAGTGCACCCCACAGACCGTGGTGAGTCTGGAACTATTGCCTCCTCATTTTCCCTTGGATGTGTGGCTGAGATTGACTGAGTTTTTCAATATAAGGCGACGTTTTGCAACAGTAGAAGAGAATCCAAGATCATTCCAAGCAAAGCAAAGTGTAGAGAAGCAGAGATTAGTTCTTTAGTTTCTCAAATTTTGTAGTTTTTAGTTTGGTTTTTGTATTGGTGTGAGTCTTGAGTGTGAGAGTTTGTTCTTGAGGCAGTTCTGAAGCCCTTGGTTGAAGGTCATCTTAGTCAATCCTCTTTTTGCTCAGATTTCATCAATGATTGGTTAGTTTGTTAATCTTTTATCATGTCTGAGTAGTTTTCTTCAGTCTAGGGATTTAGAAGTTTGTCGAATTGTTATTTGATCATATTTTAATATGTACAATTGTGCTTATCTTCATGATTGGTTTGATTTCGTTTTGTCAAGTGTTTGCATTGTTGTGAGTCAATTTTTGGCCGAAATTTGCTTAGACGCTTGAAACAAACGAATGAAAAACTGAAATGTGACATTTGGTTGTTGGACCTAACGTAACTTTGTCTAGAAAGAGATATTTATATGTTAGGAGGGCTAGTAAGTAATCAAAGAGTTTGAACTTGAACTAAGGCAAATTAGTTTGAAAGAATGAGTTTTGCTTAGTTTTGGCAAATTTAACTGATTTCAAAAGAATAGACTAAGTTTTTGAAGAGATTACAATTCCTCGAATTTGACCAATTAGAATAGAGCACATGTCCACCATGTTTTAATCCAATTTGCTTTCACAACAACGAGAATTCCTAGACGTTTTTCCCTTATTGATTTAAAAAAGTTTATTTTGCTATTAAATTGAATAGACTTGAACCAGAATTTTACTTAGCACATTCTAATAGGCAAGACTCAGTAAGTTACGATTAGTCCCTGAGGAACGGTATCTTTTATCTATACTACAACTATTCGTGTGCCCGCAGTAGTCCATACATCAGTTAGCCCAAGCCTCGAGAAACTAAAATCTAAGTTCATCCCATCCCAAGGATCGAGTCATCATAAAGTCATGATATATGGTCCTAAACTCGACCTAAGGGCCAACTGTAAATAAGGTCCACAACAGCCTACGTGTATGGGCTATGACACTATGAAACTCAAAAATGGGGTCTTCATGTGGGCTAGTACACTAGCATATAGTAAAGAGATGTGAATGGCCATTGAAGTACCTGACATCATATTCACCGCATATGGATCCATCTAACAAGAAGGAACATAAGTGAAGAACATGCGAGAGATAAACAGACATTTCCACTGTCATAAATCTCTAATACCATAAATCTCCAATGATATATTGATAATCTTCACTAACAAACCTTCTCAGCCTCCAATCTCTACTCTCCATATTCCATATCCCGTCAAGAAAGATCCAACCTAGCTCTGATACCAAATCTGTAACGCCCCCCAAATAAACATGTTTCACTGTTTGCATTCTCCTTTATAAGTCCCTGAATTGTGGACTAACAAATTCAATGATAGAGGAGATAAACCTAATAGTTGGGGCATTACCGCCATCCCAAAAAAGGATAACGCTTAAAGCAAATACTCTAGAGAGGATATAATTGAGCATAAATCAAATTCGTATGCATTTAATATCATGACTAGCATGAGGTTTATACATCACAACTGCGCAATAACCATAAAGTTTACATCTCCATCAACTGAAGATCTCAAGCTACAAACTATACATGTACAACATTACTTTTGATCCATCCGGATCCCTTACTAAACTTATTTCAATTGCTGGTTTGCTATCATGAAGGCGTTTTGTTGGTCATTTGCCTAAAACAAAAGATGAAAAACATTTTGAATTGTGAGCCAAAGCTTAGTACATGCATTCTCGCATGGTGAAACAATCATTGCATACATTGGTTGGGCCCATTTCGTAATTTATTTTAATCTAAAATAGTGATTGAGATAAATGTAAAACTGAATTGCTAATGATTATCTGGCAATGAGCCCCTTGCAATTGTTACAATCTATGGATAGGTGTACACCTGCCAAACCGATCGAGGACCTGGCCTGAAGCCGCACGGATAACTGAAGGGAAATGACTTGTAACTGATAACTGATGGGGTCACTAATTATGTGATAAATCACTTATTAAACTAATTCATTGATGTACTTACCAAAACATTATAATTTTGATAAATACGTGCTAGTTTACAAAGATACGGGTAATGAACGTACCTGAAGCCTTTAAAAATGCAATCTCACTTGATAATACTTATGCACAATTACACCCCGATTCTATTTACAAAATGTGATTATAGGTATACGTAATTAGTAAACATCGCTGAATTTCATAATTTTAACTGTAATATAAATTCATTAAAAGGCATCCATAACTCAAATAATTCCATTAAAGATAAGTTACACCAAAATGATTTGAAAGCTAAATGAATTAGGGTAATTTAGCTCAAAGTGAATACTATGGAGTAAAATTGATCAAGTTAGAATAATTGGGATCATGAAAGAAAGAATTTGATGGTTATAATTGAAATTGGAGTTGTGGTAAGTTCAAAATAAATTTAAACTCACCAGTTTAGACCAATAAACACTTATCTTGAGTTGTCAGTCTCCCCACTTCTCTAATTGCTTTGCACATGCCATACAACTTAATTTTCCAAATCAAATAAGCTTCTAATTACATTCAAAGTTGTTATAGAATCAAGGTCCACCTTAGAAATTTCATAACTTTCGTCCTTGATCTCAAATGAAAACCTAAAACCTCAATATGAAAAGCTTAATAAGTCCTTAAAAACGTCCATTCATAGTACAAAATACAATTCCCACAATATAGTTCCTAAAATTGGGCTAGAACACAATTGTGCACAGCTTCAGTCTATCGTGCACAGTCTTAGCAAAATAGTCATAACCTTTTCCACACACGTTGGATTAAGGAAACTCAAAAGGCATTTGAAAGCTAGCCACTGATCTATCTGCCCACCAAAAATCATAATTTTTAGCTGGGCCGAGCATTACCAATTTATTGGCAAAGTGACCCTTGTTTTCTACCAGTTCACAACCACATTGCCTTTACTTTCTCATTTCTTTTCACATAAATCCCCACCTAAAATCATTCCTTAAAATCATGTAATAAAGCTTGGGTCCTTCCCATCACCGTACAAAGCCATAATGCTCAATTTCACTGCATGATCATCTTTACATATTTTACAGTCATTATTTCCACAAAAACATCTAGAATACTTCCATGACCTCACTTATTTGCATTATTATTTCAAACAAGCTCTTTTGGCCACTTATGAAATTTTCCATAATCCACTAATTTTGACAAAGCTCACATAACATCATCCTTTTAAGTTAATAACACATCCAACCTTTAAATTGCATCTAATTCAATCTAAATAAGATACTTGATTTCAAAAATCATGTTAAACTATGTATAATCATGAAACCCTAGGTCATGCCACATTCAAGTTTCCATTCAAATCACCATAAATGGATTTAATAAGATCAACAACTTTAAATACATTTTTCATGCCAAAGATCACAACAATAAATTAAAGAACTCAAAGTTCATCATTTTCACATCAAGATTGCATGATCATGTATGATCTCAACAATTGCATGCTTTCAAGCTCAGCCAACAATTAAAACATCAAAATAACTCTTATTTATATCAACATAACATGATCCATAATCAAATCCAACATAAACCCAAGAATTGAACAAAGTTGGGTTAATAATTACCTCACTTATAGCTTGAAAGAAGATATGAAAGTGCGTGTTGGGTGGTTGTCGGAGCTGGTGGAGGTGGCACCTGGTGGCCAGTAGTGGCGGCAGCAGCACCCAGAAGCAGCATCAGCACCACCAGGCAGCCAGGGATGAGAGAGAAGAGGAAGAGAAGATAGATAAGGCTTTGGCTAACTTTTTTTGACTCATCTTGATAAACTTGGCTAACATTTATCCCTCCATAAAGAAACTTTGTGCTAATGATAATTACGCATAATGACGTTAGTCAACTTAATTTAATCATACCAAAATTTTCGTGCCACAATTTGAGCCCGAAATGAATTGGGTCGCATTTTGGACCCAAATGAATTGGGCCAAACTTAATAAAGTTGGACCCAAATTTTTGTATCGTTAAAAATTAAATTTTTGTGATATTATGAAAAATAATTTATCACCTAATCATATTTACTAGGGCCTGATGTCGATTCACCCGAAATTGTTATGGTAAATGAAACTCGAATTGCAAAGTGGAACCCAAAATGAATTCTCCCAATCGGGATGATTAAATGAGATAAATAAACATAAAAAATTAATAACATGGCTTAATTAAATAAATACACATGATTCAGGACCAAGCTATATTAACACACAGCGAGCAGAAAATGTTGTACTAGTCCCAAAGAAGGACGAGATAGTAAGAATGTGTGTATATTTCAGCGGCCTCAACAATGCAAGCCCAAAAGATGAATTCCACTGCCATAAATAGATGCTTTGGTCAACAACATAGCCGATCACACTCTCCTTTCTTTTATGGATGGATACATGGGTTATAATTAGGTCAACATGTCAGTAGAAGACATGGAAAAAACTACTTTCATCACCCTATGGAGAACCTACTATTACATTGCGATGTCGTTTGGATTAAGAAATGCAGGGTCTACCTATCAAAGGATAGCTACTACCTTGCTACATAACCTAATGCACAAAGGGGATGAAGTATAGGTGGACGACATGATTATAAAATCTAAGCAGAGGGATGTTCATGTCCAAGGCAGAAGTTCTTCGCTAGACTTAGGAAATACAACACGTGCTTACATCCACAAAAATGTACATTTGGAGTTACCCCGACCAAGCTACTTGGGTACATCGTCAGTCTTTGAGGAATTGATGTTGATCCTTTAAAAATTTAGGCAATATATGAAATACAGCCACCAACACAGAAAAGGACATATGAAGATTTTTGGGACATCTGTAATATATTAGTCACTTCATATCAAAGTTGACAATGGTATCTGAGCCTATCTTTAAGAAATTGAAGAAAGGAACAAAGACTGAATGGGACTAGGAATGACAGGGAGCATTCGATAAAATCAAAGAGTACCTATTTAATCTTCCAGTTCTAATGCCCCTGGAACCAGGCACTCTTTTAATCCTATACATTACGATGACAAACACTTCAATGAGAGCCATGCTAGCCCAGAAAATAAAAGGAGAAGAAAGGGCCATTTACTACACAAGTAAAAAGTTCCCCAAATACAAGATATGCTATACAACCCTCGAAAAAAATACCGTGGCATTATTATGGGCAAATAAGAAGCTCAAGCACTACATGCTGACCCATGCAATACATGTGGTTGTTCCAACAACAAGTAACGAGCAGCAAAGGGGCAAGGTGGACTGTAATGTTGTTGGAGTGTGTCCTACATTACATGCCACAAAATTCCATTAAGGGAAGGGTTGTTTGTGATTTTTTGCCAGATTTACTGACAGAAGACCAACGAACAGAACATTTTGATTACCTAATGAAGAAGTCCTCCAGGTGGAAGAATATCTATGGACGATGTACTTTGACGGGGTTTCTAATCAGAAAGGATTTGGGGTAGACATCCTCTTGGTGTCACTGGAAGGAGCACATATTCTTATTTCAGTCCAAGTAGACTTCAAGATTACTAATAACATAGCGGAATATGAAGCCTGGATCATTGGGTTACAGGCTGCCATAGAGATCGGGGTTAAGAAGTTACAAGTACACGGAGACTCTAATTTATTAATTAATCAAATATCCTAGAAATGGAAGGTGAGAAGCGAAGCTTTGGCACCATACCAAGGTTACTTTATAGATGTCACCAAGAATTTCACTCATATTACATATAGTTATCTCCCATGCGAAGACAACTAGTCTGCATATGCCTTGGCAAAATTGGCCTCGATGATTAACATCCCTAGATGCGACCATTCAATACTGGTAACAATGGAAAGGAGGAGAAAACTGCTGTGCTGCTATACGACCAAAGTGTACAATGTCGACCTCGCTGCCTCGTACTATTACATTTACCAATAGTTAACCAAGAAGAAAAACCCACCAGGATATTCCCCAAAAGCCCAGCAAACATTAAGGTTGTTCGCCTCACAATGCTTCAAGGATAAAGGGAGGCTATACGAGAAAACAGACATGGGCAAAAAATTACTATGTGTAGCCTAAGATGACGCTTGTGAGATCATGAAGGAAGTTCGTGGTAGGGAATGCAGGCCCGACATGAATGGGAGCATGCCAACTAAAGAGGTTCAAAGGTTGGGGTATTATTGGTCCGCAATGGAGGGGGATTGCTGCACATATGTAAGAGGGTGTGATAAGTGCAAGGTATATGCCAACTTACAACATCAACCTCCCTCCTTCCTCTCGATGTTAACGTCTCCATGGCCTTTCTCCGTCTGGAGCATTAACATAATCCAAAAAATTACCTCAAAAAGGGACCAGGAGGCATAAATACGTGCTTCTAACAATTGACTACTTCACAAAACTGGCGGAGGCAGCTTCTTATGGAAAAAAATTACTTTCAAGTATGTGGCAAAGTTCCTCCTCAACAACATCTGTAGGTATGGGACCACACAAACTAATAGGTGATTAAGGGAGCCACTTCAAAAAGAAATCCACAACTCTACTTGAAAAGTCTAGAATTCTACATCATAAGTCATCACCATACTGCCCTCAGGCTAATAGAGTAGTCGAAGCTATTAACAAAAATGTCCGGAGGATAATTTTATAAATGCTTAGAATTATGAAGATTGGCCTAATAAACACCCATTATTTGTTTTTGGTGACACCAATCCAAACCTCCACAGGAGCAACACCCTAGTCCCTTATCTATGGTTTAGAAGCAGTGCTACCAATAGAAATAGCAATACCCTCCCTCATGTTGATTGCTGGAAGCCAAATTCTAGAGCCAGAATAGGCAAAACCCTAGTGTGAAAATTTAGCAATGATAAATGAGATGAGGTTAAGATCATTACATAATGTCCAGATCTATCAGGCCAGAACCTCAAGAGCTTTCAATAATAAAGTTAAACCAAGATATTCACATAAGGGTGACTTAGTGTTGGACGAAACAAGGGCACTAATACAGGACCCAAGAGGAAAATTTAGGCCTACCTAGTTAGGACCATATGTCATAAAGACCATATTACTAGGGGAGCTATTAGACTTATAGATATGAATGGAGAGGAATGTACTCATTATGCTAATCTCAATCAATTAAAGAAGTATTATGCCTAAAAGTCCCCAGTAGACTATTAACTGAACTCATAACAAGTTCACAAGGCTTATCCAAGG
The DNA here is from genome assembly GCA_017589665.1 of Selenicereus undatus. Taxonomy (NCBI): domain Eukaryota; kingdom Viridiplantae; phylum Streptophyta; class Magnoliopsida; order Caryophyllales; family Cactaceae; genus Selenicereus; species Selenicereus undatus. Next base: position 63,678,370 of record JACYFF010031959.1, on the reverse strand, counting down.
CTTGATGAGAGAAAAAATGAAGTATAATGGACTACGAAGGCCTGATTCTGTATTTTGGATACATAGGAAGCCTTAACTAGCCCAACCAAACTAAATCCAAAAAATTATCTGGGCATAGAAAACCGAGTCTAGACAGAAGAGGTATGAACTAGGGGGCTTTATGGTAATTAGAGCAAAAGTCAACACTTTTATTACCATCCAAAATTCTGAGAGCATACAACTCAAAATAAAAAGTCCTAATAGCATTCTACTATGGAAAAGCACTTAACTTTATTAGCAAAACATATAAGAGGCAAAGCCTAAACTCCTAATGCTTCTTCAGCTTCTTCACAACCAACGAGGGATGTCTTCTGGGCAGTTGGATACTTTACTCTTTTCTTTCTATGTTGAGATTAGTCATCTTCTCACCTGATCTTTATAGAGATTAGGTTAGCCTAAATTGCCATCCTCACCTCAGCATCACGTTTGGTCATCCACTCTAGATATTGCTAAGAGACATGTGGAGAATATGGGATAGATGACACCGCAATGATAGCAAGACCAGCCCAATAGTTCATCTAGGACTTGACACAAACATATTCATTCTCGTAAACTTTGGGGATATATTAACCCATCGTAGGGATGCATTGTCTATGAACGCATTGCCTCATTAATTGAGTTGGAAAGTAATATGTTCCTTCAAACAATCCAAGAAGCCATAAGTAGGCAAATGTTTTCTCATTAGAGACACAATGTCGTAAGTGCCACCAACGAACCACCTAACGGAAGGGAGGATCTTTCTCTAGGAAGCTAATCTAGCTAGCCGTAGACTGATAAAGATGCTCCACCAGCCAGATCCGCGTGCCAGTAAAAAAATCAACAGGGTCTAAATACCGATCGGCATCACACAGAGAGTGAGAGTGAGAGAGAGAGAGAGAGAGAGAGAGAGCAAGAGATAGAGGAATAAGAAGAAGAAGAAGAATAAGAAGAAGAAAAGCAAAAAGAGAGACTCAAAAATCGGTTGGTTTCCAGCCGTAGAGGCTACTTGCAGTAACGGTGGATTGCCTAAGAACAACTGATGTAAAAGCCCAACTCCAAATTATTTAATTATGTTTATTTATTTAATTACCTCATTTTCATGACTTTTTTTTGTTTTTTTCATATTTATTTATCGCATTTATTCACCCCGGTGGGGAAAATTTCATTTGGGCCCTCACTTGGCAATTGGGATTTTATTTATTTATTTTATTGATTAACGAAAACTTTGGAAGAATTGATAGTAGGCCCTAACAAGTTTAATCTAAGTAATTTGTTTTGTTTTCCGTAACATTACAAAATTTAATTTTGAGTTTTGTAAAAACGTTATCGTTACGAAGTGTTTTATTCCCGAACCCAACTTATTTCGGCCAATTTGAAGCCCAACAAGTTTGCTTATTAATCTAACTAACTATCATGATTAAACTTAACCATGGTTAGCTCAAAAAAGTTACTTTTCTAGTTAAAAACTCAGCCAATTTGTGGATTAGTAAAAAAATCACAACTCAATCCAAAAACTCCATTTTATCTCTCGTCTTTCTCTCCCCCACGCCAGCAGCAACATCCCCCTATTTGGCTATTTTCTGGCCATCTTCGACCCCCCTGACATCCTTCTACCCCTAGCCACCATCCCCCATCATCAAAACCACTAAACATCACCCCCATCTATACTTATCTTCAAGCAAAGTGAGTAATCTTAAAACTTGATCTTATTGGTTTTGCTTTTTATTTTAGTTTGGATTCTTGTTTTGATGTTTGTGATCTTTGATCATGATGTTTTGATAAGAAATGAGAGCTATTTTGGTGTTGATCATGGTAGAGTTGAGGTTAGATTATGCTAGGGTTGGGGTCAATCCTTAATCATGCAAGCTTGATGATAAAGTGTTGGATATTGATTGTTTCATCTTTGATTTGGTCATATTCTAACTTATTGGTGTTTATGATGATGTTTTTGAATGATTTGAAATGAGTTGGAGTGAGCCCAAGTTGGCCATAAACTAGGGCTTTGGCAAATAATGTATGGTTTGGATTAAACTAGCTTTAAGCTTGGTTTATGTGTGTATTTGATTGAAAAATGATCTTTATTGGATATGATTATGAAGTAAACTTGAGTGTGGTGATTTTTTTATGATCTTGGGATGGACCAAAGCTTGTTTAAATGCTTTTAAGGAATGGTTTAAGTTGAGGATTTGTGTAAAAAGGGAGGGAAAAGCTAAAACAGTGAGGGCTGAAAATTTCAGGAAAACAGGACAGATGTCACGATTAAACTGGTAATGATCAGCCCATTGGAAAATTATGATTTTCAGCGGGTAGATTTTTCAGTGTGTTAGCTTTTACATTCCTTTTGAATTGCCTTAATTGGAGGTCTGTGGAAAAAGTTATGGTTGTTTTACCAAAACTGTGCAAAACGGACCAAAATTGACATGTTTGTGTTCGAGCCTTATTTTGGGAATACTATTGTGGGAATCAAGCTTAGTGTTCCGAATGAAAGATTTTTGGGGCCTACTAAGCTTTCCATATTGGGGTTTGGAGTCTCGATCAGAGGTCGGATGACTATGTTTTGAGCTATTCTTTCTAAGCCCTCGTTATGCTCTTACTTTCCTTTTACTAAATTACTAGCTATGAAATAAATATTTTTGCTAACCGTATGTTCCTACAACGATAATTTTGCATAGAATCAGGCCCTAATCTATCATTCCTTTCACTGTTGTGCATAATATTATTCAATGAGCTTACATTTAAAAATTTCAGGTACGTTTATTATCTGAATCTTTAGAAATCAGCGCGTCTTTATCAACATTATAATGTTTTGGTAAGTACATCAATGAATCAGTTTAATCGGTAATTTATCACATAATTACTGACCCCATCAGTTGTCAGTTACAGGGTATAGCCTTTCAGTTACCCGCGTGACTTCAGGCTAGGTTCTCTGATCAGCTTGGCAAGTGTACACCTATCTTCAGATCGTAACAGCTACTAGAGGTTCACTATCAAATAATAATTGACAACACAGTTTCACATTTATCTCATTCCATGTTTTTAATTAAAAATGAATTGGAATATGGGCCCAACCAGTTTTTCAATGAATGTTTAACAATACATGAGTGCATGTACTGAGCGTCGGCTCACAATTCGAAATGTTTTCATGTTTTGTTTTAGGGAAGTCGTCAATGAATCGCCTTAAGGCAGGCAGGACGGTTGAAGATGATAAGTGACCTAAGAAGTCTATATGGAATTTTGGTGTATTATCGTTGATATGTTTATAACACCGTATTGTGATATATTTTGGTGTTGAGACTGTATATTTTATCAGAATTCTATATTTTGGTGTAATGCTTGAGATGTTTGAATGGTTTTGATGTTAGAACAATTTCTATATTTATCTAAAGGGTCTGATGGGTTGTGAGGGTGTGAATGACTTTTGTAATAACTCAACCCTAACTCATATTTATTTATTTATATCATCTTTATTTATTTCATTAATCATTTTTATTCATTGACTTTATCATGCTTATTGACCAAATCACTTATGGTTATTTGCTTAACCAAATCACGTTTATTAAATTCAATTACACTCAATTTATTTATTTATCGAATTCCATTAAGTTATTTAAAATTTCCACCTTTATTTATCATATTTAATCATCCCGGTTGGGAGATATTTCATTTTGGCTACCACTTTGCAACTCAAGTTTCATTGATTGATTAAATATCGGGTGAATCGATATTAGGCATCGGTGAGTATAAATTAGTGATTAATTATTTTCTTATCCTCGCTAAAATTTAATTCTGAGCAATATAAATTTTTATTTTTGTTCAACAATCCAAATAATTTTTCAAGCCCCAATTTAGTATTTTGGGCCCAAAACGAAAGCCCAGAACGTTACTAACTTTTGTTATTTCACTAATTACTTATTTTAGCACCTAATTTTAATTAGCAAAAAGCTAATTTTTAGGTGGATAATTTTCAACCACATGCATCTATTAATTGGCAATTTATAAACACAAACATTCAGCAAAAATTCACAAACCCATCCCCCATTTTTCTCTCTCCTTCATGCCAGAACAGGGGCAGAAGTTGTGCCGCCAATTCTGGTGGTTCCAGCCACCTCCCAGCTACCCCGAGTCCCCCTTGCTACTAGCTATCTTGTCCAACCCCTCAAATCACTCAAAACAGCCTCATTCTCTCTCTAATTCAAGCCTAAAGTAAGGTATATCTTCAACCCTAACTTCTTTTATTTTGAATTTTTTGGGTTGTTTTGGTTGTGATTATTGTTCATATGATCAAATTGATAGTTATTGTGCGGTTTTTATTGAGTTTGGAGATGTTTTCAGTTATGGGTATTTGATCAAGAGCATGATTTTATGATTTTGTAATTGTTGAACTGCCCCTGTCGAAAAATCTGAAAATTACAGGATTGTCCAAAAATTCTGAAATTTTTACTGTATATTCTCTATATTATTTGGGATTTTTGGGCAACATTTCATGAATTTGGGAAGTGTAATTAGTGAGTTATGGAATTTTGAAGAAATATGCCCTGTTTTGGATACGAATTTAGTAATTATGTATTAATGAAGTTGTTTAGAGTTTGGATATATATATATATATATATATATATATATATATATAT
>JACYFF010031959.1:63613430-63673624 GCA_017589665.1 Selenicereus undatus | reverse complement strand
ATATATATATATATATATATATATATATATATATATATATATATGAGGCCTTAAATGATCTCCTTGTATCTGATTGTGGTGATTTGAAATTATTTCAAGTGAGTTTTATGTGAAAAAGGAAGAAAAAGTTAAATCAGTGAAGGGTTGGAATTTCAGGAAATTAGGGCTGATTTTGGGATTAAACTGGTAATGAATGGTCCAGCCAAAAATTATGATTTTGGGTGTGTATATAGTTCAGTGTGCTATCTTTCAAATGCCTCTTGAATCGCCTTAATCCAAGGTCTGTGGAAAAAAGTTATGGTCGTTTTACCAAAACTGCGGAGAATGAGATCAAAACCAATGTACTTGTGTTTTAGTCCCATTTTAGGAATCCTATTGCGGGAATAATGTTTTAAGTTGTAAATGAAAGTTTTTGGGGACTTCTTAATCTTTTCATATTGGGGTTATAGGTCTCCATTTGAGGTCTATAATGAAAGTTATGAATTTTTGAAGGGAACTAACCTGTTTGGGTGTAAATCAAGTTGTTATTACAATTTCTGTGCAGTGTATACTTGGAGGAAAATTCTGAAAATTTTATTGTAGATTGTTCATATTATTTCTTAATTTCCTGTAGGATCGCATGAATTTTGGTTGAGTATTTTTGGAAGCATTTTGACTAACTGTATAAAGAGCAATAATAACAATTAAGAAAGATTAATCATGCACTCATTTTGAGTATTTTGGGTCAAGTCATTTATAGGGGGAAATAAATATTCATGGACTTTTATGGAGCTTTTAGCTTGTCTATGAGCTTTGAGTCAATTATGGATTGTACAAAGAACATACCAAGTTTAGTGAGCGTAATAACTTCTATTGAGGTCAATGATTCATTTGGGGTGAAATTGTACATCTAATGGATTTATGAATGAAATATGACAACTGGGGAGAGTTATGACGCAGAAACCATCTTTATCAAACCAAGTTATTGCAGTTTGTGCTATTTGAACCAAGATATACCTCTCTTGGCCTCAAACCTCTATCGCTTACTCAATTCAGATTGTATCAATTGTATTTATCAAGCCAGTCTAGTGTACTCGTTGTTATCTTAAAACCAGTTGTACATCAGAGAGCCTTAAACTCGTATCAGCAACTTATTTCAGAAAAGGTCATAGCCATTCTCTCAATTATCACCATCAATGCCTTTTCCTCTATAATACCATTTATCTTATTGTGGACTATTTTACTTTCATCAATTCAGTTTTAAAGTTATATGAAAATGCACGAGTTATGTATACCATTTAATTACTCAATTTCTGTTACGCATACCTTTACTTAATTATGCGAGTAAGGATAATTGACTAACTACACATACTTACAATGACATTTATGAAACAGAGTTGAGGCCTAGGTATCATTCCCCGTTATGCATAAGTGTTATCAAGTCAGAACATATGTCTCAAGTCAGATAACATTTATGAAACAGCTGACTTGTATCAAGTTAGATAACATGTTTTTCAAAGACTCAAGGTTCGTCCATTGCCTGCATCTTCAGAAAGCATATCATGTTTATCAAGTTACAACTCTTAATGAGTTTATCAATGAGTCAGTTTATACAGTGATTTTTCATTTAACTTGTGACCCCGTCAGTTATCATTTATAGGGTGTCAGCCCATCATTTACCAGCGCGAGTTCAGGCCAACTCTTGATCGGATTGGCAGGTGTATACCTATGTATAGATCATATCAGTGTAACGGGTTCACATCCAGATAATAATGAGCAATTCAATTTCATATTACTTTCATTTTCATTTTTATTGTCAACTAAATGAATTACAAAGACGGTATCCATCACCAGTGTTTTTATACTCATTTTACTATATAGGGATGTATGTACTGAGTTTTTGCTCATATTTTCGAATTGTTTTCATGTTTTCCATTTTAGGTGATGAAGTATCCCTCATTCCTCCTTTTAGCAAGCCTTTTTGAAGGTCGTCAGATGCTCACAGTGGATTCAGCATAGCATGAATATTGGAACCGACCTTAGGGTCAAGTACTTGTGTGGTATGGAATGTGAGTTAGTACATGGTATGGTTGAACTATTATGGACTTTGGTCTTGAAGTGTTTCAGTTTACTAGATTTTGTGATTATAAGCACGAGTTGCAAGATTAAATGGTTTCAGTGAGCCTTGTCCTTATTAGGACGGCGGTAGCGCCTTCGTTTACTGAGTCTTTTGCTGCAATTATCAGTAATCATGTCATTAGTATTTTTGGGGCGTTACAACTTTGATGTTAAACATTGATTATTATGGCTAAATATATCATGTACAAGCAAAGCCTTGTCCTTGTTAGACGGCGGTAACACCTAATCATTTGGGTTATCATTTCTAATTGGGGAAACTACAGAAAGAAATGCAAACGGTGATTTATGTACATTTGGGGCGTTATAGATTTGGTATTAGAGTCAAGTTGAGATTTTCTTTGTGGAATATGGAGTTTAGAAATAAGAAGGTGAGAATGGTTGGTAGTGAGGGTCCTTGTCTACTATTATAATGATATTAGAAGTGTAGTAATGATATTAGAAATGCAGGTTGCTTACATTTGCATGTTCCTTAATTACGGTTATGTATGCTTCTCATATATGTGTTTTCTATAGTAGATGGACCCCTATGGTGTTAACATGATGTCGAGTGCATCTATGGCTGCTCATATTGCGCTACTACATGCTAGTATAGGGCTCATGCACATGACCCTTTTTATGAGTTTCACAGTGTTACGTTCCTTGCACACAGACTGCTTTGGTCTTTACCCATAGTTGATCCGTGGGTGGAGTCTAGGCTCCATTATCATCACTTTATGGTAACAAGGAACCCAGGTTGGGACGGGCCTAGGTTTTAAGGCCAAGGGGCTTGGACGACTATTGCTACAGAGTTGTTGAGGGAGGAGTTTGAGCAGAGGGGGATTACCATGGAGACTCTGCAGCATGTCTTTCCGTTACATCAGGCACATCCCTCTCCTACAGTCCTAGCACCAGCACAGGGACCACCCTCCCTACCCGTACCAGGTACCCCACTGATGCCTGACAGTCCTGGGGAGGTTCATATGGTGATAGACCTCCCTGATGCACCAGAGATAGTGGTGGTTAGTTCTTAAGACGAGAGCCATCCGGAGGAGGAGGATGATCCCGGGGAAGATCAGGACATTAATGAGGCGGTGGTAGAGCAACAGTGGGATTAGGAGATTGACGAGATGATAGTGGAGCAACAGGTTGAGCAGGAGGTTGGTGATGCCGAGTTAGAGGCATCGACTAGCAGCTTTGATTTAGGCGAAGAGGCTAATGATGAGCCCGACCCAGATTACGATCCATCTAAGGATCGTTAGGTGGTTCTAGGGGCTGGTGTTAGTAGTTATCTTTTTGAGCCCTACTTGTGTGTAGCATGGTCGGTTTGGATGGAAGTATTTTGTGTAGGATATGACATTGTATATAGTTAGTTAGATCCTCTCCGACCGTGATGACATGGTCCGTATCTCTTTTTGGTCATGTGACGGACCTAGTGTCATGGGGCTCGTTAGTGTTTGGATTTGAGGTAGGAGTCAAAACTGACTTTGCCTAGTCAGTTAGATGTAATATGCTTTGCTGATCATGTATATAAGCAGGCAGTTATGTATGTAAAAATAAATCAGTTATGAAATGATATAATGCAGCTTTGGGTTTGTTTTCAATAATCGTTGAGTTACATTAAATTTATTTATTGGGCATGCTTATCTTATATATTTGAGTATTCCAGTAATTGAATTGTCTCGTTTAATGTATGATCAGAATGTCCGAATCGGTGCACGACAATGAAGATGTTCATATAGAGGAAATCTTGGATCATGGCTAGGGATCGGGTGATCAAGCCTCCCATCATGTGCCACCAAATTTTGGCCAAATGCCTCCAATTGCTTCAGAGTTAGCTAACAACATTGGGGACCCGAACTACTGGCCGACCTTAGTAGCTGAATTAATGAAGCGGATTTCCCAAGTACCTATTGAAACCCCTCCTAAAGAAGATAAATTAGTGGATACGGTAGCACGACGCAACCCTAAAGTTTATGATGGAACTCATGATCTGGTAGTATTGGAGGAATGGATAAGGGGAATGGAGAAAATTTTTATAGTGGTAGAAGTGTTAGAAGAAAAGAAAGTAAACATTGTCACGTATTATTGGACTAGTAAAACTGATACTTAGTGGAATACTGTTAAGGATAAGCTCGTATGGTCGGAATTCACCTAGAGTAAATTCCTGAGTGAGTTAAGGGCAAAATTTTACCCAGTTGCGGTCCAAAGGCAAAGGGAGAAAGAGTTTATGGAGTTGAAAATGAGTGGCACCATGACTGTGATGCAATATGCCAGTAAGTTCACATAATTGTCCAGGTTTGTCCTTGAGTTTGTATCATCTAAAAGGTTGAAGATGAGAAGGTTTGAAGAGGGTTTGGCTTTCTATATTCGAAATCAGTTAGCTGGGCAACCAATTTTAACTTACCAAGAGCTATACGAGCGAGTGGCTGAAGTAGAGCGAGTAAAGACAAAGTTGAGAGCACTGAATCCAATCAACCAAAAGAGAAAGGGGTTCGAGCGAGGAACTCCGAGTGAGAGTGTGAACCAGAAGAAACCTTCTCCTGCTCTTCCCAAGAGTCGTCCTGCAGGCTCAACAGCGCCCTCTGCGAAATGCGGAACGACAAATCACACCACCGCTTAATGTCGAGTAGGAACTAATAAGTGCATGTGGTGTAGAAGCCCTAAACACCTTATTGCTGCATGCCCCCGAAGGTTGAAGGTCATAAACAAAGGGGCAGCAAAACCCTTAGGCCCACCTCACCAAGAGGCCCCACCACCAAGGCCTGCAACAGTAGGACGAACATATATAATGAACAAGAAGGAAGCTGTCACCTCTAGTATGGCAGTCATTGAAACTCTCTTTTTAAATTCAAGCTTATTTTGTGTATTATTTGATTCGTGTGCTACTCATTCATTTATATCCACCCGATCTGTCATACAATTGAACCTGGAGGATAGGAGGACATAAACCACTTATAGGATCAAGCTACCTAATGATTCTGTGATTGAATGCCTCATCTCTTATAAACTTGTTCCCATGACCATTGGTGGAACCACTCTCCCTGTGGATTTGATTCAATATGATTTGTTTGATTTTGACATCATTTTGGGAATGAATTGGTTGCACACCTATGGAGCTACGATTGACTGTAAGGATCTTAAGATTATTTTGAAGGATGAAAAAGGGAAAGAAGTTCTCACTACAAAAAAAAGACCAAATAAAGACGGAATCAGTGACGGAATAAAGCCTATCAGCGACGGAATTGGCGACAGAAGACTAAAGTTATATTTTCGCTCGTCACTGAGTACCTGGCGAAGGAATAAGCGACGGATATTGCGTCATACTATTTTTTGGCGGGGCAGGGGGCGACGGAATGAAAAAACCGTCGCCACCACCGATAGAAATAGCGATGGATTTTCCGTCACTAGTGGCGACTGATTGTCCGTTCCGTCGCCACCTTCTACCCCCCAAAAAATTAACTGATTTTGTTCCGTCACCAAGTTTCTAATTTTTTTAAAATAACAACGCTTGTTTTTGATCTTATCCCTTAGTGCATACATCCAATGGCTTCGAATATGACTTCATTCGAAGCGTTCTCAACAATTTCAAGCCACACAAAGGTGGAATATCACATCCAAAGCAAAACTTCCAACCAAGGGCTTTGAATTTACAAAGCACAAGCAAATAAAGTATCTACATATCACAAACTATAAATCCAATCAAAGTAGAAGTTGCTAGTAATTGAAAGTAACATTATGTTTATAGAAGAGGGAGAAGTAGCCGCCAAATGGGAGGGAAATGAAATAAGCACCAAGGGGAGGGGAATGAAATAAGCACCCATGGTAGGTGAAGCAAGCAGGAAGATATGTACTCCATGAAGAACCAAGTAAGAGAGCCACCAGCTGGGGGAAAACAGCAACCAACTCAATCACCAAGGTGAGGATCATCCTCTTCCTCTTCCTCTTCCTCATCCTCGTCCTCATTATGTTGCGAATGATGAGTAAATGGTGGCTAAGATCCCGAGCTAGAAGCTTGTTGCATTTGGAAGAAAGCTTGGAGGCGATGATCGATACTCATCATTTGTTGGTTGCTTTGGGTGAGCAATTTGTTGGATTCCTCTAGTTACTTACACTTCTCCATAAGCAATCGGTAGCTTTCAGCTTGTGAAGTTAGCTAACCCCCCAAGTTGGTTACTACACCCCTTATGTGCTCTTGTTTGGATGGCGTACAACCGATAACTGCTGATAGGCACTTAAGTGAAGTACGCATTAGTATTGCAATTAAGTAAATTCATCATATAACTATGTTCATTAAAACTTTAACATGAAAACTGTACCGACTCTTTGAGTGGGACTGAAGTAACTGGATTCCCTAATGTGGACAGCCTCATCGCCAATGCCATAAATACGGCCCTTCTTGTTCTTGTACGTCTTCACTCACAACTCATTTGGGTTTGGAAGTGGCTGGTTTGGATCTTGAGAAATGTTATCCCTACTCCCTTAAGAGTTGATAACATTTTGAAAATCACATTCAAAGGATTCCTACAATAGCGCAACATGCACACGAAATCATGTATATTACAATTAATGAAAGTAAAGTATACAAGTTCATGTTGAACTACCAATAAAGATTGAGAATAGCTAATTGCTTACATGTGTTTGTTGTGATTTCTTGTCAACCCATGGGGCATCTTCTTTGTCATGAAGTTTGTGAGTGCGGTTGAATAATTCAACAATCGTGGGGTCCGTCCCAAGCTATTCCCTCTATGTACGTGCCAGAAAGAATGATGTTAACCACGATCCAAACTACGGTATTCAAGTTAAAGAAATACATAGCAAATTCATTTACCAGACGCCACCTATGCTCATGCATAGGGATCGAGCCACAGGTGTGGAGAGATGGGCCACCACTTTCTGGGGTACCCAGTCGGTTCTTCTAGGCCATTTCACACAATTTCCTGCAATGTTCATTCGCCTAGTGCTGTTGGAGTCCCTTCCATTGAGCATCACCGACACAAATAGGCTTCTTGTTATTCTTTCGTGCTCTACCAAGAAACTCTCTCAAGCATGCATTGCCTCGGTTTTCAAAATTCCTTCTTATACAGTCCTCATGGATCGGATCCCAAGTAAATCCCTTTTGCAATTATAAAAACAACAAACACATCAAATAATACAAGAGTAATTTATCACACTCACACAAACTGTTAATATGTAGTCACTATAGTTACTTTGAACTCTCCAAACTACAAATCTCGTACTGGTTTGGGCACTTTATCCCAAGTAGGCCAAGCTCCATCATGTTTACTTTGAAATATGAGCGAAATCCTGCTAACAGTACCATCATTCGGGAGAAACCTAATTAAATATAACACATCAAATTAACTACTTGTGATGCAAAATTCATTTAGTAGTTTATAACATACAACAATTGAAGACTTGCCCGTTGCCATCTGGCTCAATCCAAGCCTTTGCTCAAGTGCTCCCATGACTGGATTGTGCTTCACTTTCACCAGTTGCAATGTTGCCTTGGGACTGGTTTATGTTAGTGTCAATGGGTTGGGGAGTAGGTTGCACAATGTTCACGAAATGAGGGTTTGGAGGAATCTTGTAAGCAAACTAGTCGCACATGGTGCCTTGGTTGGGAATGTATAAGGTATGATCATGGAAAACCCCGAATGGGGGAGGCATTTATCCTGAAATACCTGGTATGTGAGCAGCCATTGTGGCTCCTGGATGAACTGGGATATGAGGAACCTGGGGGAAAGATGGATCAATATCCATTGCGGTCGGATCTATGGCAGAGCTCCTACGCCCTTGTCCTCTACCTCGAGTGGAGGACTTACCTCGACGAGAACTGGAATCCATATCTGAAATAGGTGACAACAAATGCAAGTGTAAATATATAATAATTTCAAATATCAACCGTTTACTCAGACATCATAATAGGTATGCAGTTAACACATATTTTACAAAATTCATTCATACGATAAAAGTAAAGTCTCAACCAATACTTTGACATACAAAGTACTGAAATACATAAGAATTCATAAGTACTGAATCATTTGCATCGTCATCATCATTTTCATCGTCATCGTCATCATCATCATACAAATGCAAATTTTCTTCTGCTTCATCTGTTTCATTACCGTCATCCCACTCACCCTCATCATTCTCTACCCCATCTATCTTGTCATTACCCTAAATGAATGAAAACCCCATTTCATCATTAACCTCTTCCAGTGGTTCACTTTCATCCACTAATGACGTAGGGATGGCATCATTCACAGGTTCAACAATTATCGTCATGCCCGTTTGTTGGTAGGCAGTAGGTAAAGTGTACTATTTATCCACTTTCGCCCTTAGTTTGGTTGGTATGACAACAAGCCAATTAGCCCTATCCCTTGAGCGATCTGTATGTGGCATGAAGTATACTTGTGCGGTGTTTGGCAAGATAAATGGGTCATACTTTCGGTACCTCATTGTACGGTGGACCTCAATAAGTTTGCTTAGTTTATGATATCGTGTCCCACAATTCAATATGGGATCGAACCACTCACAACTGAATAACACACATCATTTAAGTGGTTCGCCTACATACTCAATTTGGACAATATCCTTCAGTACACCATAATAATCATTTTCAATATCGCCTTCCCCCGTACCACAAACACCAACACCGCAATTATATGTTCTCTTCCCGACACTACGAGCTTCTGTGTGGAATTTGAATCCATTTACTCTATATGTTATCCACGTTGACACATACCGATTTGGCTTCGTAGCCAATTTTGTTAAGTAGCAATGTTTGTCAGTCACGAATAGTTGAATATAATGCACCTAAGGTGACATAACATGTGGTTTTAGTTAATACAATGCATCTAATTAACTGTTATGTTAAAATTATGAATAAATGAGTTGTAATACTTAAATTCTGAATAAACCAATCTGCAAAATGAGTTTCGATGATGGTGTCAACATCAGCGTTGCTGACATTGGAACGTGCTGTTTTAACTTGTTCTGTGAAAATTCTGTCACATTTTATAAAGCCTATTAATATACTTGCGCTCCGAATTATAAACTCAATTGGAAGTTAAGATACCACTCACCCTATATAAGGTTTAACTTCATCACAATTTAACAGCACATGAAGATAAGCAGCAACATATCCGGTATCTGTGAGATACCTTGATCTTTCCCTACCAATAGCGGTCCCTTGCAGTTCAAACACAGACAGAGTTGGAAAATGATTAATATGTTCATCGCCATACTGATTTTTCCTGCATCTAGTGCGCATAGAGGGCACATTAGAGCCGAAGTAATAGGAGGCGAAGAATGTCCTCTCAGCTTCTAGGTTTGCTTCTGTGATTGAACCTTCAGGACACGCTTGTTGCTTTATCTTTTCCTTCAATCAGCCAAACAACCTAACAAATTCACAATTGCATTCACTTCCAAGTGATTCCACATATAAGAATTAAGATAAGGTTTCATCGATTATAGTGAACTTTACCTCTCAAATGGATACATCCATCGGTATCGTACTGGACCACCAAGTTGAGCCTCTTCTGCCAAATGCACTGGTAGGTGCTCCACTACATTGAAAAAGCCAGGAAGAAAAATGGTCTCCAACTTACACAAAGTGATGACAATGTTGCGATGCATTTCCTTAAGCATATCCTCTCGCAATGTTGTTGAGCATAAGCTCTTGAAGAACTGGCTTATCTCAATAAGAGGTTTCAAGACATCATCTGGGAGCGCAGCAAATGCAATGGGTAAAAGAGTCTTCATGAACGCATGATAATCATGACTTTTCATGTTGTTGAACTTTGCCTCATTAGGGTCCACGATATTCCTCAAATTAGAGCAATATCCATCAGGCATTTGAAACACCTTCACCCATTCACACAACTCTCTTCGTTTATCCACAGAAAGTACGAACTTCGCTTTTGGTTTAACCGGCTTACCACTTGGGCCTGGATGTAAATATAATTCTGGTTGATCACATATTTCTACAACATCCATTCTTGATTTGACATTGTCCTTTATTTTCCCATGGACATCCATAATAGTGTTAATAATGTTTTCGAAGAAGTTATTTTCAATGTGCATTACATCCAAATTATGGCGGAGCAATTGGTGTTAACAATAAGGCAACTCCCAAAATATGCTCTTCTTCCTCCAATTGTGCTCATTTTCCTTAAATCTTGGTATGACAAAGTCACCATTTGTAGCTACCATTGGGTAATCTTCCACCTTGGCATAAAGTTCTTCCCCAAACAGTCACCGAGGAGGACCCCCTGTAACAATTCTGTCTTTCCTAAATGTTGTTTTATTTCTTCTGAATGCATGATTCCTTGGGAGAAAACACCGATGACAATCGAACCATGAGAATTTACCTCCATTTCTCAATCTCAAACCCTTTTGCTGTTTCATACATACAGGACATGCCAATTGGCCATTAGTACTTCATCCAGATAACATTCCATATGCGGGGAAATCATTGATTGTCCACATAAGTGCAGCCTTCATCAGAAATGTATGCCCAGTAGAAATGTCATCAGTCTCAACTCCAACTTCCCACAACTCTTTCAACTTATCAACAAGAGGTTGTAAATATACGTCTATCTTATTCTAGGGATTTTTGGAGTTGGGGATTACACAAGTCAAGAACATAAATGGTGTGGTCATACACATTTCAGGGGGCGTTATAAGGTATAACTACCACCGGCCAAATGGACTATGATCTTGAAGATAAAGTGTAAGGATTAAATCCATCAGCACATAAGTCAAGCCTCATATTCTGAGGCTCTACAGCAAATTCAGGGTACTTGGCATCGAAATGTTTTCATGCTGCCGCATCTAATGGATGACATAAAACACTGTCCTCACGCCGATGTTCACAATACCATCTCATGTGCTCTGCAGTACTTCTTGATGCATACAACCTCTGCAGTCAAGGTTTTAATGGCAAGTAATGCATCCTTGAGTATGGCAATGGATTCTGATTCCTTTGTAGTAACCTTTTCCTCTTCCATCTTGAATGCCAACAAAACTTGCACGCATCCAAGTTTGCATCCTCTTTATAAAATAGCATGCAACTTTTCCGACAACAATCAATTTGGACCACATCGTTGCCGAGATCTTTAACAACCTTCTTTGTTTGCCCATAGTTTTTTGGCACGCGGTTGTTAGGTGTACACATCTCTTTCATTAATTGAACAATTTCATTGAAGTAATTTTGTGGCATGTTGTAATCATATTTGATACTCAACAGTCTCACCACCGCATAGAGCTCATTGTGGGTCAAACAACCATCATATAAGGGTTGTTGAGCAGCTTAAACCATATTATAAAATGGTTCTCGGCAAGTGCTTAACCCTTCTTCCCTTACAGTTTGATTTGCTATTATAGCATTATCAATCATGTCCTCCATCCGATCTATGTAGGATTCATAGTAGTCATTATTAATATGACTTGAACCTCCAAATTCGGAAATTTGACTATTTGAATACCCATAATCATATTGCTGAGGTTCTATTTCCCCATGACTTATCCAAAACCAATACCCTTGCACAAAACCCTTATACATAAGGTGCATCTTGACCTTATCGGGTGTCAAGTACACCTTATTTCTGCATTTCGCACAAGGACATCTATACTTTCCCCCATTCAGAAACTCTGTCTGTCTATGTGCAAATTGATCGAATTGGTTTACTCCATCTAGAAATTCTTGCGTATAACCACTACAATTAGGCAGTAATCTATTATACATCCACCTATGATGTAGAGGACCATTCATATTCTACTCAAATAACAATAACCACATAAGGTATTTGATAAGAATTAATTTCAATTATAATTATAATAATTACATAAATTACTCAATTATATATTATATATGTTTACTTATAAATTTCTACATGCACCCAATAAAAAACCTCATAAAGTTCTATAAATATACTTATATTCTGATGAATTTCACAAAGCTAATAAGTCAAACAAAGTTGGCCACTTTATTCCACCAACATATCAAATTTCAACTTAAAATTACCAAATCTAACTGTACATTGCATTAGGCGAAATCTTCAGACAAATAAGAGCTACAACTTCACACAAACATCACATTTGAACAAAACTATAAACTAAAGCATCTCAATCCACCAACATATCAACTTTGAAGTTCACATCACCAAACCTAAACCCTAAATTGCATTGAGCAAAATCTCCAACCAAATTAGAGCAATAACCTCACATAAACACCACATTTCAACAATATTATCAATTAAAATATTTCATTCCACCAACATGTGAAATTTCAACTTCAAACTACCAAACCTCAACCCTTAATCGTGTTTACCAAATTCTTGTAACGAATTAGAGCAATAACCTCACACAAATACCATATTTCAACAACATTATCAATTAACCCATTTCATTCCACCACCATATCAAATTTTAACTTCAAACTACCAAACCTAAACCCAAAATCGCATTTACCCAAATCTTACACCAAATTAGAGCAATAACCTCACACAAATACCACATTTCAACATAAATTTGAACTAAATATGAAATTCTAACAATCCAATACAAAAATTTATAAAAATTACAACTAATTTAGTTGAAGAAACTTACCTCAAATATGTTGAAAAAACCGACAAGAGGGGCAGGAGAGGGCGGCCAGCGGCTACCGGCTATAGGGGAAGGGCGGGGACGGCAAAGTGGCGCTGGCAGTGGTCGGACGGAGCTCTAGTGTTCGCGTTCGCCTCTCTCTCTCTCTATGTGTGTTTTCATTCACATTGATTGAGTGAAACCAGATTTTTGGTTTCACTTAATGGGGCTAGCGTCGGATAGGCGATGAAATTTCCGTCAACACCCAAAAAAAAGTTTGAATTTCAAAACTTTTTTTGTTGGGTATAAAAAATTATTTTTTTTTTAATTTGAGCAACGGAAATTTCGTCGCCCAGCCACGAAAATGGCGATGGAATTATGTGTTTGTTGCATAATCTGACTTTTTTGTGATACTGTTTTTCCATCGCTAGTTTCGTCGTTAAATAATTCTGTCGTTGTATTCCGTCGTTATTTTGAACTTTTCCAGTGTTGACTCTTCTATACGGGCAGAGAGAAGAAGAATCTTGATCCTTGATTTCTGCTACGAAAGCAAGTAAGCTATTATGTAGAGGGTGTATTGGATATTGGTGTTATGCTATTAACACCCAATTAAAGGAAGATAAAGCTGGAAATATTCCTCTAGTCTGTGAATTTGAGGATGTTTTCCCTGAAGAGTTACCAGGATTACCTCTGCAGAGGGAAATTGATTTTGGAATTGAATTAATCTCTTATGCCCAACCCATCTCCAAAGCCCCATATCGTATGGCCCCAACTGAGCTTAAGGAACTGAAGCTTCAATTAGATGAGATATTGCAGAAGGGCTTTATTAGACCAAGTGTGTCACCGTGGGATTCCCCAATGCTGTTCATACAGAAAAAGGATGGAACCTTAAGGCTATATATTGACTACAAGGAGTTGAATAAGATCATCATCAAAAACAAATATCCTTTGCCATGAATAGATGACTTATTTAATTAATTGCAAGGAGTAGGAGTCTTCTCTAAGATTGATTTGAGGTTACGCTACCCCCAACTTAGGATTAAACCTGAAGACATTCCCAAGACTGTGTTTAGGACTAGGTATGGTTACTATGAGTTTACAATGATGCCATTTAGCCTCACCAATGCTCCCGCAGCCTTCATGGATCTTATGAACAGAGTCTTCAGACCCTACCTAGACAAGTTTGTGGTGGTGTTCATAGATGACATTCTTATCTATTCTAAGGACAGACACGAACATGCTGATCATTTGAGGATGGTGTTACAAGCACTAAGGGAGCATCAACTTTATGGCAAATTAAATAAGTGCGAATTTTGGTTGGAAGAAGTGGTGTTCTTGGGACATGTAGTTACAAAACAAGGAATCAAAGTTGACCCCGAAAAGGTGAAGGCAATCACGGAATGGTCAAGGCCTACTAACATCACTAAGATTAGAAGCTTTCTGGATTTAGCAGGCTATTCTTGAAGGTTCATTAAGGACTTTTCGAAAATAGCTTCACCCTTGACCAATCTGCTGAAGAAAGTGAATAAATTTGAGTGGACAGAGAAGTGTGAAAAAACTTTTCAAGAGCTAAAGCAACGACTAACTACCGCCCCAATCCTAACGCTACTAATGGAAGGTAAGGAGCATACCATTTATAGTGATGCTTCAAAGAATGGATTGGGGTGTGTTTTGATGCAAGAAGATAAGGTAGTAACTTATGCCTCTCGACAGCTCAAGTCATATGAGAAAAACTATCCTACCCATGATTTGGAGTTACAAGAAGTGGTCTTTGCACTGAAAATTTGGAAACACTACTTATATGGAGTACCACCTAAGATTTATACTGACCATCAAAGTTTGAAGTATATCTTCATCCAGAAGGAGCTCAACTTGAGACAACGACGTTGGCTTGAGCTACTTAAGGATTATGATTTGCAAATTCAGTATCATCCAGGAAAAGAAAATGTTGTAGCAGATGCCTTAAGTAGGAAAGTGCAACATAGCTCCAATACTGTGGTGAATACTCAGTTGAGTCTCTTGAAAGAACTTGAGGACTTGGGAATTCAACTAGTGTCCCATGGGCAAGCACATGTTCAATTATTAGCCATTACCTTACAGCCTTCCATATTGGAGGAAATTTGAGTTAACCAAGAAAGTGATCCTGAACTCCAAAGGATAAAGTAAAATTTGGAGAAAGGAAAGTCTCTCGGGTTTTGTAGTAGATGAGGATGGGACCCTGCGACTCTTGAATCACCTATGTGTGCCCTGAAATGAGGATTTAAGGAAACAGGTCCTACAGGAGGCTCACAATACTCGCTACTCAGTGCATCCAGGAGGCACCAAGATGTATAGAGATTTGAGGCAATACTTCTAGTGGAATAATATGAAAAAGGAGGTTACAGAATATGTAGACAAGTGTCTGACCTCCCAGAAAGTTAAAGCAGAGTATCAGCGTCCGATAGGTGAATTGCGACCCCTAAAGATTCCCACTTGGAAGTGCAATTCGATTTCAATGGACTTCATTATGGGTTTACCCCCTTCTGCCAAGAAGAAGAATGTTATCTGGGTTATAGTCGATCGGCTTACCGAGTCAGCCCATTTCTGCCAATCAAAGATACCTGGGAGTTGAAAAACTAGCCCAGTTGTATGTTAAAGAGATAATCCGACTACACGGAATCCCCTTAGAGATAGCATCAGATAGAGATCAAAAATTCCAAGCCTGTTTTTGGCAAGCACTTTAAAAGGCCTTTGGGACCAAATTGAACTTTAGCAGCTCTTATCACCCTAAGACAAATGGGCAAACTCAAAGAATGAATCAAATTCTAGAGGACATGTTAAGAGCTTGTGTATTGGAGTTCCAAGAAAAATGGGGAGATGATTTATCTTTTGTGGAGTTTTCTTATAATAATAGCTATCAGTCCACCGTCAGAATGGCCCTGTTTGAGGCTCTATATGGGAGAAAATGCAAAACCCTACTGTGCTGGAGTGATTTAGATGAGGCATTGATTATAGGCCCTGAAATGATCCAGGAAACCGTGGAAACAATAAGAAGCATTCGAGAGCATATTAAGGTTGCCCAGAGTCAGCAAAAGAGTTATACGAACAAAAGAAGGAGGCCTTTGGAGTTTCAAGTAGGCGATAAAGTTTTTCTGAAGGTATCGCCAACTAAGGGTATCAAGAGGTTCGGGGTACGAGGCAAATTGAGTCCAAGATATATTGAACCACATGAAATCATTGAAAAGTTGAATCCTATAGTTTATCGTTTGGATCTGCTGGTAGAACTAGAACACATACATAACATGTTTCACATTTCTCAGCTTAGAAGGTATACCCTAGATCCAAACCACAGCACTATATCTAAACCTATTGAAATCACTGTGTATTTAGTATATGAAGAGCAACCAATCCAAATACTAGATCGCAGGATTAAGCAGTCGAGCAACAAGTAGATATCTTTAGTAAAAGTGCTATGGTCAAATCATACCTCCCAAGAAGCTACTTGGGAGACTGAAGAGAAAATGAAAGTCAAATACCGACAATTATTTGAGGTAATCTTGCATTACATGATAAAGTCATAAGTTTCGAGACCGAAACTCTTTAATGGGGGAAGGCTGTAAAGGCCCAACCCTAAATTATTTAATTATGTTTATTTATTTAATTACCTCATGTTCATGATTTTTTTTATTTTTCTCATATTTATTTATCGCATTTATTCACCCCGATGGGGAAAATTTTATTTAGGCCCTCACTTGGCAATTCGAATTTATTTATTTATTTAATTGATTAATGAAAAATTTAGAAGAATTGATAGTAGGCCCTAACAATTTTAATCTAAGTAATTTATTTTGCTTTCCGAAACATTAGAAAAATTTAATTTTCAGTTTTGTAAAAATGTTATCGTTACAAAGCGTTTTATTCCCAAACCCAACTTAGTTTGGCTAATTCGAAGCCCAACAAGTTTGCTTATTAATCTAACTAATTACCATGATTAAACTTAACCATGGTTAGCTCAAAAAAGTTACTTTTCTAGTTAAAAACTCTCAGCCAAGTTGTGGATTAGTAAAAAAAATCACGACTCAATCCAAAAACTCTATTTTCTCTCTCCTCTTTCTCTCCCCCACGACTGCAGCAACAACCCACTATTTGGTTGTTTTCTGGCCAGCTCCAGTGATCTCTTACCGCCCCCCCTTCGACATCCTTCTACCCCCAGCCACTATCCTCCATCATCAAAACCACTAAACATCACCCCCATATCTACTTATCTTCAAGCAAAGTGAATAATCTTGAAACTTGATCTTGTTGGTTTTGCTTTTTATTTTAGTTTTGATTCTTGTTTTGATGTTTGTGGTCTTTGATCGTGATGTTTTGATAAGAAATAAGAGTTATTTTGGTGTTGATCATGGTGGAGTTGAGGTTGGATTATGCTAGGGTTAGGGTTAATCGTTAATCATGCAAGCTTGACGATAAAGTGTTGGATTTTGATTGTTTTATCTTTGATTTGGCCATCTTCTAACTGATTGGTGTTTATGATGATGCTTTTGAATGATTTGGAGTGAGCCCAAGTTGGCCATAAACTAGAGTTTTGGCAAATAATGTATGGTTTGGATTAAACTAGTTTTAAGCATGGTTTATGTGTGTATTTGATTGAAAAATGATCTTTATTGGAAATGATTATGAAGTGACCTTGAGTGTGGTGATTTTATATGATGTTGGGATGGACCAAAGCTTGCTGAAATGCTTTTAAGGAATGGTTTAGGTCGAGGTTTTGTGTGAAAAGAGAGGGAAAAGCTAAAATAGTGAGGGCTGAAAATTTTAGGAAAACAGGACAGACTTCACGATTAAACTGGTAATGATCGGCCCATTGGAAAATTATGATTTTTGGTGGGTAGATAGTTCCATATGTTAGATTTCAAATGCATTTTGAATTTCCTTAATCTGAGGTCTGTGCAAAACTTTATGGTCGTTTTACCAAAGCTGTGCAGAACGGACCAAAACTAACATGTTTGTGTTCTAGCCTCATTTTGGGAATTCTATTGTGGGAATCAAGCTTGGTATTCTAATTGAAAGATTTTTGGGACTTCCTAAGCTTTCCATATTGGGGTTTTGAGTCTCGATCAGAGGTCGGATGACTAGGTTTTGAGTAATTCTTTCTAAGCCCTTGTTATGCTCTTACTTTTCTTTTACTAAATTATTAGCTATGAAATAATATTTTTGCTAACCGTATGTTCCTACAATGATAATTTTGTACAGATTCAGGGCCTAATCTATCATTCCTTTCACTGTTGTGCATAATATTATTCAGTGAGCTTACATTTAAAATTTTTCAGGTACGTTCATTGTCTGAATCTTTAGAAATCAGCGCGTATTTATCAACATTATAATGTTTTGGTAAGTACATCAAAGAATCCGTTTAATAAGTAATTTATCACATAATTAATGACCTCATCAGTTATCAGTTATAGGGTATAGCCCTTCAGTTACCCGCGCATCTTCAGGCCAGCTTCTCCGATCAGCTTGGCAGGTGTACACCTATCTTCATATCGTAACAACTATTAGGGGTTCACTATCAGATAATAATTGACAAAGCAGTTTCATATTTATCTCATTCCCTGTTTTTAATTAAAAATGAATTGCAATATGGGTCCAACCAGTTTTTCCATGAATGTTTAACAATACATGAATGCACGTACTGAGCTTCAGCTCACAATTCGAAATGCTTTCGTGTTTTGTTTTAGGGAAGTCTTCAGTGAATCGCCCTCAGTCGGGCATAACGGCTGAAGGTGATAAGTGAGCTGGAAAGTCTATATGGAATGGCGGTGTATTATCGTTGAGATATTTATAACACCGTATTGTGATATATTTTGGTATTAAGACTGTATATTTTATCAGAATTCTATATTTTGGTGTAATCCTTGAAATGTTTGAATGGTTTTGATGTTAGAATAATTTCTATATTTATCTAAATGGTCTTACGGGTTGTGATGGTGTGAATGCCTTTGATGGTAAACTTTTATTATCATGGCTAAGTTTATCATGTACAAGTAAAGCCTTGTCCTTGTTGGACAGCGGTAACGTCTAATCATTTGGGTTATCATTTCTAATTGGGGAAACTAATGATAGAAGTGCAAACGGTAATTTATGTACATTTGGGGCGTTACAACTGATATGGATGATAATGGAGTCGGTCCAGACATAAGATAGTCTCAGCAATAATGAGGGGCATAGGAGTCTAGTCACAAGGCATCTCCTTGACCACACTCAGTAAAGCTACTAGACCCCTATTCAAAGTACCATCTACAAATAAGAAAGTACCAAGAAGACACATGATGGTATCCTTACGCGTGAAAGCACTACTGATAGCCCGACCATTCTTCTATAGATAAGAAATTAGGGCAACAAAGTCCACTTCATCCCCGAATGATGTGGTGGTCATACTGTCATCATCTTAACCTAGGGAATGATGATATAGAGCAGAAAGATTACTCAAGGTGGTCGATAAGTGACAAGGCAGCAAGTGCACGATGGCGTTGTAGCAAATCAAGGTCGTTTCCTACAAGGACTAGTTCAAGCTGTCAGGTTATATTGCCTCAAGATAGGCTAAGCGACAAAATTTGGGAATGAAATTTTACCATGCTACTTATCTAATCTAATAGGTAAACAACCAAGGAATTTAATCAAATCAAGTAATTTTCGAACTCAAGAATTAATCAAGTACCACTTTTTTGGATGGGTAATTCCGAAACCAACAATCAATTTATTAAGCCCTTCTTTCAAGGTGGAATGAAATTCTTAAATCTAATCAACTAACACTTCTCAAGAGTTTTCTTATTAATCTAAGATCATTAAGAACGCGATTATCAAATGTCTAGTTTCACCTTCTAGTTCTTGACCAAATGTCTAAAACAAGCAAGAAGTTGATCACGTTTCCCACTAGCAAATCAACATATAAGATTCAATGGAATAAACCCAACAAATTTGAAGCACATTTAGATCAAAACAAGAATTGGTTCAACCACAAGAATTCAACTCAATTCGAAGATTCACAGTTCAAAACTGAACATAAAAATCAATACTGATATAAAAGGCATAAGAATCTAAGGAGATAAGAGAAGAGAAGGAGTGGAATTGCTCAGCCGATGTATCCATCTATAAGTATATGTAAACCGATGATTGGAGCGTTCCCGCCATCCAGAAGGACAAGGCTTTAAGCACGTGAACTAGATGTAACATAGGTAAGCATAGATCACAATTCCTACACATTCAGGCATTATCAAACCATATACAAACAACTACTAACCACCATAAGGTTTATACACCACAATGGAGCAATTCTACTTGAAGTTTACAACTTCATCAACAGAAGATCTCCAAGTATAGTTCTCAAAATATTCTTGAACTATCATCATTACCGATCCATCCATATTCCCTTGCTCACTTACTTTCTTCAGCTGGTTTGCTAGCATGAGGACGATTCACGTAGCATTTGCCTAAAACAAAACATGACAGACATTTCAAAATGAAAGCCAAAGGTTTGTAAATGCATTCCTGCATTGTTAAATGATCACTAAAAAATTCATTGGACGCCCGCTTTGTAATTCATTTTACTTTAAAACAGTGAATGAGATGAGCATTAAACTGTATTGCTAGTTATTATCTGGTAATGAACCCCCTTGTAACTCCTATAATCTATAGATAGGTGTAAACCTGCCAAGTCGATGGGGGGACCTGGCCTGAGATAACGCTGGCAACTGGAGGACGAATTCCCTATAAATGATAACTAACGGGGTCACTAATTAGGTGGCAAATCACTGAGTAAACTGATTCATTGATATACTTACCAAGACATTGTAACGTTGATGAATATATTCTGATTTCCAAAGATATAGGCAATAGTCGTACTGGGGTGCTCCAAATGCAGTCTCACTTGATAATATTTATGCACAATGACGAACGATACACTAGGCCTCGATTCTGCTTAAGAAATGTAATGGTAAGTATATGTAGTTAGTAAACAACACTTACTTTCATAATTTGTAAATTTAATAGAAATTGATTAATTAAATGGCATTCATAACTCAACATTTCAATATAAGATATATTACACTAAGATGATTCAAAAACTAAATAAATTAAGGTACTTTAATTCGAGGTCAAACAAATTGGAGCAAAATATACCAAAATAAAATAATTAAGGTTATAATGAAAAGACTTTAATGGTTATAAATGGATGTGATATTTCTGAGATGAATAACAAGGGTTTAAGGCCAAGCTGGGTGTAATTTGGTTCAGAATTGGTTTGATCACACCAACTTGGCCCAACAACTACTACTTTTGAATCATTACCCTCCCTACTTCTCCAATTTTATTCACATGCCATTTAATTCAATTTTTCAACCCAATTGAGTTTTTAACCACACTTAGGAGTGTCTATGAAACCGAACCGAACTGAAAACTGGTGAAAACTGGATCGGACCAGTTCGGACCGAGTAAATTCGGTCTGGTCCACGACCCATGAATTTTTTTATTCAGTCTTCAGTCCGATTCGATCCAATCCACCGGTCCATCCGTCTGGACTGTGGACCGAATAAAAAAATTATGGACTATCAAGTCGGTCATCAAAGCGACCCGTATATACTTAAAATTAGAACTCTCGATTTGATTTTTGTTAGCTATCGTAACCTTCCAACCCACATATCGCTCTTTGACGTCACTCTTTCGCTCTCTCTTTCTAATCTCTTACTATTTTGTTGGCCCGTATATATTTAAAAGTTCAATGTTTTTTTAATAAACTTTTAATATCAAATAAAATTTTAATTTTTGAATACAACTAAAAGGCCCCAACATCCTACTTCTTGATATTCTATTTTAGTTTAGGTTGTTTAATCCATAAAAGTTGAAAACTTGAAATCCCTAATCAATTTGATTTGTTCGGTCCAGTCCAGTCCGGTTCGAATTTTTCGGTCCGGTCTAAGTTTCAATCGCTCCGATCCTCGGTCCAAACCGGTCCAGCACGGTCCAATTCAGGTTTAGATTGATGAACACCCCTAACCACACTTAAAGTTATTGAACTCACTTCACTATGTATTTTCTTTGCAATGCCCATAATTATTGAGGAACTTTTGATCAAGCTCTCAAAATTCTAGTTCACAGTCTCGCGATATTTTATTACGCTTCAAGGTCCACCTTAGACAATTCGTATCTTTCGCCCTTGACCTCAAATTCAGACATAAAACCATTATATGAAAAGCTTAGGAAGTCCCGCAACACTTTCATTTATAGTGCAAAACACAACTACCACAACACAGCTTCTAAAATGAAGCTTAAAATAAAGTATGCACTGCTCCAGTTTATCATGCGCATTCTTCATAAATCGCCCATAACATTTTCTACAAAACTCAGAATGAAATGATTGGTGAGGCATTTGAAAGACAACTCATTGACCTACTTATCCACTAAAAATTATAATTTTCCAATTCACCAATAATTACCAGTTTATTTCAAAAGTGCCCCTATTTTTTGTTTTGTTTCCAGCCCTATATGTTTTTTTTTTGTTCCTCCACATAATCACTCAAAATGCTCCCATAAACTCATTTACTTGCATAAATAAACCAAACAACCTCTTTTCATCAATTTTGGGATTTTCCATAATCCATTAAATTTAACAAAAGTCACGTCACATCGTTCTTTTAAGCCAATAACACATCCAACCTCTAAATTTTACCTAATTCAATCTAGATAACATACTTGATTCAGAAATCAAATTAAATCATGTGTAATCATGAAACCCTAGATTATGCCACATTCAAGTTTCCAACAAAATCACCATAAATGGATTTATTGAGATCACCAAAAACTTTAAACTCAGTTCTCATGTCAAGATCACAACATTAAATCAAAGACCTCAAAGTTCATCTTTTTCAACATCCAACTTGCATGATCATGTTTGATCACAATTCTTACATGCTTTAAAACTTAACCAACTGCAATAAAACATCAAATTAATACTTATTTCTAGCAAAATAACATGATCCATGATTGAATCATTCATTAAAACAAAAAAACAAACAAAGTTGGATTAGGGTTTACCTCACTTGCAAGGTTGAAGAGAGAGATGGAGGTGGTGTTTGGGGTTTGAGTGGGTGGGGGGTGGCTGGTGGTGATGGGTTGGAGAGGTGGTGCCTAGCGACAGCTAGTAGCAATGGCAGTAGACGTAGTACAGTAGCAGAACTAGCAGAAATAGGGTTGGGCAGAACCTGGCAGTAGTAAGGGGTTGTGGAGGAGGAGAAAGAGAGGAAGAAGAAGAAGAAGAGAATTTGATTTTGGCTTTGTTGATATTTTTTTGGATTATCTAGCTTTAATTAGCCGATTTTTAACCTCCAAAAAGTAGCTTTTTGTTAGTTATAATTAGGCATAAATAATGGCAATTAACTAAATTCAACCAGACTAATTTTTTGGACCTCAAATTGGACCCAACTGAATTAAGCTCAGAAAAATGGCACTCTGTTAGGATAAAATTTTTATGTAGCTCAAAATTAAATTTTTGTGATATTATGAAAAATAATTTAATCTCTTAAACCATAGTTTTATGAAAATTAAAACCTGAATTGCAAAGTGGGACCCAAAATAAATTTTTCCCACCAGGATCCTTAAATGCGATAAATAGATGTGAGAAAATTAATAACATAGCTTAATTAAATAAATAAACATGATTTAGGGTCGGCCTATTACTTCTTTCCCCTCTTAAAGAGTTTCATCCTTGAAACTTATGAACGTTGACATAAAATGCAAGATTACCTCAAATACATGTGGGTAGTTGGCTTTCATTTCTTCCTCAGTTTTTTGCTTCTAAGGATGTATGATTTGACTAAAGGACTTTGACTAGGGGTATCTGCTTATTGCGTAGCTGTTTAATCCTGCGATCTAGTAATTGAACTGGGCGTTCTTCGTACTCTAGATCCTCAGTGACTTCAATGGGCTCGGTTACATGGCTTTGTCCAAATCTTCCTGAGTTGTGAGACATGAAAAACGTTATGTACGTGTTCAAGTTCTACAGCCAAATTCAGTCGATAACCTATGGAATTTAACTTTTCAATAATTTTATACAGCCTAATGTACCTGGGCCACAATTGCCTTGCACTCTAAACCTCCTTATATCTTAACTAGCGAAACCTTTAAAAGAACCTTATCACCTACTTGAAATTCTAGATGTCTCCTTGTTCTATTGGCATAGCTTTTCTGTCAGCTATAGGTAACCTGTATATGCTCTTAAATCTTCCTTATTGTTCTAGTATTTCTTGGATCAATTCTAAGCCTAAGATGAATGCTTCATCTAAGTCACTCTAGCGCAAAAGGGTTCTAAATTTTCTTCCATATAGAGCATCAAACAGGGCATTTTAATGGTGGACCAGTAACTATTGTTACAAGAAAACTCTACCAATGGTGAATCATCTTCCCAGTTTCCTTGGAGCTCTAGTACACAAGCTCCTAAAATGTCTTCTAGAATCTAATTCACCCTTTCAGTTTGCCCATTTATTTCAAGATGATAGGAGTGTTAAAATTCAATTGGCTCCAAAGGCTTTTTGAAATGCGTGCCAAAAGAAATGGGCTTGAAATCTCTAACTCTATCTGACACTATGTCTGACGGAACTCCATCAAATTGAACTATCTTCTTAACACATAGGCAACCTCGTTTTTCAACTCCCCAAGTATCCCGAATTAGCGGAAAGTGGGCAGATTTAGAGAGTTAATCAACTATTACCTAGACGACACTCTTCTTTGAAGCAAAAAAAAGATAAACTGATGATGAAGTCCGTTAAGATTGAGTCCCCGTCCAAGTGGGAATTTCTAAAGGTCGCAGTTCACCCACGGGGCATTGATGCTTAGCCTTAACCTTTTGGAAAATTATACACTTGTCTGCATACCTCTGCAATCTCTTTCTTCATATTAGGCCATTCACTGCTACTCGAATGAGTTCTAGTGGCGCCCTCCCAAGTTCCACATGTGAGTTTTTTTGTTCTTGTATCCAAATAGTTTTATAGAATGACACTCATGGATGAATGTGGTAGAGTTCCTCCATGCATTCCACTTCTTCCTCTATTTTATTATTTCTTTTGCTTCAAAAACAATTTTTTCTTTTTTTTTTGGGTCTCAAAAAACTATATATGTGTGTTATAAATTGACTCTA
The DNA here is from genome assembly GCA_017589665.1 of Selenicereus undatus. Taxonomy (NCBI): domain Eukaryota; kingdom Viridiplantae; phylum Streptophyta; class Magnoliopsida; order Caryophyllales; family Cactaceae; genus Selenicereus; species Selenicereus undatus. The sequence continues at coordinate 63,648,774 of JACYFF010031959.1, read as the reverse complement.
TAATAAATAATTTATATGGTAATTCAAGTTAGAGTTCCATGGGTTAGAGAAGTGAAGGAATGCGAGTTCTAAAAAATAAAATTTTTGCTGATGTAGCAGAATGGAGTTCCAAAATTTTGAATGTGGGTTGGGAATGCCCTTATTCCAGCGACAACATTGTCTCAAGTCTCTATACCTCTTGGTGCCTCCTGAGTGTATTGAGTATCTGGTGTTGGGAGCCTCCTGTAAAATCCTCTTCCTTAATTCCATATTTTTGTGTACACACAAGTGATTCAAAATCACAAGGTTTCATCCTCATGTACAACAAATCTACGTGACTTCCCTCTCCTAAGATTTTGCTTTGTCCTTTGGAGTTTAGGGTCATATTCCTGGTTCACTCGAATTTCCTCCACTATCGAGGGTTGCAAGGTAAGTGCTAATAATTGAACACTTGCTTACATATGTGACACTAACTGAACACCCAAGTCCTTAAGTTCTCTTAAGAGGTTCAACTGGGTAATCGTTACAGTATTCAAGTTATGTTGTACCTCCTTACTCAGGGCATCTGCCATAACATTTGCCTCTTCTGGGTAATATTGGACCTGCATGTCATAATTTTATTTTATTTTTTTTGGAGTGAAGGTATACTTCAAGCTTTGATGAGCCATAAAGATCTTACAGGGTACTCCATAAAAGTAATGTCTCTAAATTTTTTAATGTAAAGAGCACAACCGCTAATTCCAGATCATGGGTAGGGTAATTCCTCTCATAAGGCTTGAGCTATTAGGAGGCATAAGCTACAACTTTTTCTTCTTGCATCAGAACACACCCAAACCCATTCTTTGTTACATGCCTATCGATAGTGCACTCCTTCCCTTCTACTGGTAGAGTTGGGATTTGGGCGGTAGTTAATCGCTACGTTAAATCTTGAAATGCCCTTTCACACTTCTCCGTCTACTCAAGCTTAATAGCTTTCTTCAACAAATTGGTTAGGGGAGAGCTATTTAAAAAAAAAAAATAATCCTTCACAAACCTTTGATGATAGCCAGCTAAACCCAAGAACCTTGTATTCTTAGTGACGTTGGCGGGCCTTGGCCATTCTGTAATTGCTTTCACCTTCTGGGGGTCAACCTTAATCCCCTTCTTTGAAACTACATGTGTCAAAAATGCCATTTCTTCTAACCAGAACTCACACTTCTTTAATTTGCCATATAATTAGTGTTCCCTCAGGGACTGCAACACTGTCCTCAAATGAGCAATGTGTTCATCTTTGGTCCTTGAAGTATCAAGATGTCATCCATAAACTTATCTAAATATGGTCTAAAAACTCTATTCATAAGATCCATAAGGGCCAGAGGGCCATTGTTCAAGCTAAAGGGCATCACTGTGAATTCGTAATGACCATACCTGGTCTCGAAGATGTCTTCAGGCTTAATCCTAAGTTGATGGTATCCAGACCTCAAATCATTCTTGGAAAAGACTCCTACTCCTTACAGTTGATCAAATAAATAATCTATTAAGGGCAAAGGGTATTTGTTTTTTGATGGTGACCTTGTTCAGCTCCATGTAATCGATACACGACCTCAAGGTTCCATCCTTCTTTGCAAATAAATCTGGGGCACCCGATGGTGACACACTTGGTCTGATAAATCCCTTCTGTAATAGCTTATCTAATTAAGTTTTTAGTTCTCTAAGCTCTGCTAGGCCTATACGATATGGAGCTTTGGAGATGGGTTGGGCACCAAGAACTAATTCAATCTCAAAATCAATTTCTCATTGAGGAGGTAATCCTGGTAACTCTTCAGGAAAAACATTTTCAAATTCACAAACTACAAAAACATCTTCTGCTTTTTTCCCCTTTTCTTTAGTGTCAATGGCATAACACCAATACATAGCTCATTCTTAACACAATAGCCTGCTTGCTTTCATAGCAAAAACTAAGGGACATGGTTTTCCCCCTCTTTGCCCATAAAAACATACGTCTCTCCTTTTTCATCCCTCAAAATAACCTCAAGGTCTTCATAATCAACCTTTTCCCCATAAGTATGTAACCTGCTCATTCCCAAAATGATACCAAAGTCTGACAAATCCAATCGAATAAGGTCTCTAGGAATATGATTCCACCAATAGTATTAAGGACAAGTTTGTAAGAGATAGAGCACTTATCTATATAGTCATTAGGTAACTTGATTTTATAATTGGTTTCTACGTTCATATTCTCAATGTTCAATTGCATGACAGATCGGGTAGATATATATGAATGAGTGGCACTCGAATCAAACAGTGCACAAAATGGCTTAGAATTTTAAAAAAAGAGTTCCACCTTAGTTGCTCGCTCAAATAATTCTTGGTAGGCATGAATGGATTGACCAACTAATTGATTACGAATATACAAAGCTAAACCCTCTTCAAATCTCCTCATCTTCAGTCTTTCAGATGACACAAACTTAGGAACAAGCATAAATAGTTCCATAAACTTACTAGCACATTGCATTGCCATCATACTGTCACTCATCTTTAGTTCCATAAGTTCTTTTTCCTTCTACTGTTGAACCATGACTGGGTAAAATTTGGCTCCCAGTTCTTCCAAGAATTTATTCCAAGTGAATTCAGACCTTAACAGCCTATCCTTAACAGTGTTCCACCACATATCTGCTTCCCCAATTAGGTAAAACATCCCAATGTTCACCTTTTCCCCATCAAAAACCTCCACTATTGTGAAAAACTGAAAAATATTCTCCATCCCTCTAATCCATTCTTCTAATTTCACTATTTCATACTTTCCATCATGCACTTTAAGGTTGCATCACATTACCCTATCTGGAAATTTGTTAACTTTGGAAGGGATTTCAAAGATGTTGGGGGAATTCATTCATCAACTCAAACACCAAGGTTTGGTAGTAGTTAGGGTTCCCCATCTTACTAATCAACTCAAGGGACATTCCATGAAGTTTTGATGACACATTACATGAGGCTTGGTCACCTGAGCCCTTATCATGATCCGAATTATCTTCTATGTGGGTCTCTGCATTGTTTTGCACTGATTCAAATGTTATGACTACACATTAAATAGAGCAATCCAATCACTTAACTATCACCAACATATAAGATACGCATGCACAATAGATGCAAACTAACATGGTTCAAGTATTATTAAAACATAATCCCAAAGCTTCATTTTATCCTTGGTATAACTGTTCGCTTCATACATATACATGGTTCAACGAAAGAATATGACACCCAGTTGACTGCCCAAAGTAAGCCTTTACTCATACCTCACAACTAAAACACTACCTAACCTCAATAAACTAAGTCCGCCACATGCCCAAAAGGAGGCAGAACTAACCAACACAGTCAGAAGGGTCTATCTAACTATATACAATGTCATAACCTCCACAAAATTCATCTATCCAACCGACCATACCATATACATGTGAGGCTCAAAATGTAACCTAACTTAGAAGTATGCACCTAAATCAATCTAGCAAACCCTAGATGGATTAGATTTATCGTAATATGGGTAAGACCCATCCCCAAGCTCGTCGTCCAAGTCAAAACTGCTATCTGGGGCGCCCGAGTGTGCATCCTTGACATAATCAAGCTAATGCTACCCCAACTCTGGGTCCTCCTTTCGATCCTCCTTTGAGTCCTCCATGCGCTTGTCGTCATAGCTAAAACTCCACTCCCTCTGGTATATAAGGAAGATCCACGACAATGTAAACATCCCCTGATCCATCAGGTAGAGAAATCCCCTTTGCAGATCCCAATGACTCTGGGCTATCCGGTGACTGAGAAGCGCCCAGTGTAGGTGGTGATAGTAGGGGGAGATGCAAAGTGTAAAGGAAATATATACTCCAAAATGTCCATGTTAATCCCCTCTGCTCAAAGCGCTTCCTAAGTAACAGCTTAGTGGTATTGGTCGCTACTAGAAAAGACGTTCTAGTGACAAAAGATTTGGCCGTTAAAAGCCTACTTGATCGTCATTAAATGTTTTAACGTTCAAAAATATATTGTTGTTGTTCGTTGTTATTGGTCCCGTCATTAATAGTTCCAACGACGACTTAACTTGAAAATATTCATCGTGATTCAATAACAAGGAAAAGAGTCATCACCACAATGAACGAATTATTAATAACTACCAAATTATTTGTTGTTAATTATAAATTATAAATAAAAAATTACAATGGTTATTATTAACAAGGGCTTTGGTTCGTTGTCGTTATTTCAAATAACATTGAGGAGATAATTTTTCGTCATTGAAGATCACCATTATGCAATGCAACAAGGACGGATTACTTTTGTCATTAATAATTTATGGACCTAATGTTAATTATAAAATACATGTGAACGGTACAATTGATTAAATAAAATAATTGAAGGAAAGACTGGTAATACCGAATGTGAATTCCATATATTCATTTAATTGAAAACCATCTACTTGCGGATATTTGCTACAAAGCATAAATAATATCAAAAGCATCCTATCAAACCTTATTCTAAAGAATAGTCTGAAAATGGAAATTAAAGTTGTTCTTATAGTCAATGCATAAATACTGGAATACGTATTGTGGTGGATAGGAAAGACGGAAAAAAAATATTAAGTCGGTCAAAGAACCATCATCTTCAACCTAAAGATTGGGTAAGTGCTGCACTCGTGACGAGGATCCTACATTGAAGCATCCATAACAATTGAAGTGTTAGAAGTCTTAATTCATGGAGAAAAAAGCTTAAACAAAAGTATATAAGCTAGAAGTTTTCGGTACAAAATTTAACTTCGATTTTTTATTGTGTCTTTTAAATTTCTCTAGTCTGCACAACAAATAGGAATAAGCAACTTGAATACTTGATTCATATGGTTTGTTTCCACATGCATGCTAATAATGTAAATATATGTATGAATTGTAATTGGATTAGAAAACCAAACGTATGCATCATAATAATTATTTTGAAATAAAAAACCCTAATAAATTAAAAAGTTCTCTAGATTTGAAAAAAAAAAGGGTAAAAATAAGTAAACTCAACAAAAAAATCGTATTTTTAAATTATAGAAGTACGTAAGCATTGAACAACATCCATGGAGTACTAGACTTATGCGCTATGCAACCCCACAAAATGAGGCAGTGATGATCAACAACCTAGAGCTGCCACTAGGAACAATATCATTAGCTACTAGAAGCAGCAATTTACAGCTAGTAACAGCATCTTGCAGCCGCCAATAGCAACAACCTTCAATCACCAACTACATTCCGCAACCACCACCAGTCGCAAACACAACAACAACAACAACAACTGCAGGCTCATAAGGGCAGGGGGTAAATCGACTCCCACATATCTGAAGACTCTTCCCCTTCTACAAACTTTCTTAAAGAAGAACAAAATCGTCCATATCTTAACTGAATTTCATTGGATTTTTGATAAGTAATCAATTATAATGATAGTAATTCAAAATCAGATGTGATCTAAAACCCAATACAAACTTGAGCTGACCCAAACCAAACTCAAACCAATACGTAACACGACAAGATTATATGCTGATAAAGATATCACCAGAATTCTTCCAGTCAAAGCATTAAATGTGTGGAAGATGATACAACCAATAAGTAATCAATTATGCTGATGAAGAAAGGTAATTGGCCACATGGTTAAGTTTCTTTGAGGACCAACAAATTGATTAATTGTCCAGAAAAGCTTACATAATATGTATGGAAGCTGCAAAAATGTATGCTTCCTTTTCTTCAATCTTCTCAATCATAATCACTCTTGTACTCCATTTTTCTCTCTTATCTTTAAAAGTCTATCTATTTTAACACCTCTGAGATAAAGGGGGGACAAAAGACATAACAAGAATATAGATTAAGTGACAGTAAAGAAACGTATAAACAAGGGTAATTGAGATCGTAAACAAAATTGGAACAAAATTGTAGCATCCTCTTCATAGAAAATATCATTTTAAGAAATACAATAGTAACTCAACTATACAAAGGGAAGAGCATTGATTGGAAAATCAACAAAAATAAAGAATTAGTCACTGGGGCGCACATTAGAGGGCGTGACATTTGCAGATTAGGTAGAGCAACGACTTGGAAGTTTCAGTGAGTTAAAAACCTAAGAAAGGTATTTCTAATGGGAAAAACAAGCACATTTTGAAGATCAAATAAAACAAAGGAATATGATTTACCAATAAATGGAATCTATTGAGTATAGTCAAATAATTTACCGAGTTATGAGCCCAGTGTGCCAAATGCTAATCTTAACCAAAACGTAACCAACCAATGACCACCAGAAAGAATAGATAGAACTTTGCAATTCTAACCATCAAAGATTTTAAGGTGAAACCCATTATACTTATTTGTTAAAGAACTAATATCCCCAGAGGGGTATAAAAGTACGAAGATGAATCACCCAAACAAAAATTACAAACTACTTACCAATAAGCGAACAAGAAGAACAATCGAGGTGCCACATAGCAATAGAGGCTTTGACGAGTGAAGTTGTCAATGGTCAAGATTGCTAGTTCCATTAGGTATATAATTGGCCAAAAGAAAATAGACACAAGTGAGAATGGAAAATACAGAGAGAAATAGCAGATTACCAGTCATCTAGATGGTGCCATCAGCGTCATTGTTAATCGGCAACGCTAGGTTGTGCAGGGCTAAACAGATCAGTGCTACGATGGGAATGAAGAAGAAAAACCATATTAATTATAAATTACTCAATTCATTGACAGAATCATAGGAAGCAAACAAAAAGAAAGCGTTTCAGACCTGCAACTACAGAGAATTGAAGACGAAATCACTGCTCTCAATACGTATTCAATTCCCTGTCATCTTGCAAAACTGTCGTTGTAAACGGTGAAGGTTCAATAGGGCCAGTGGGACATTGCCCTCTGTTTGGAGTTTTTTGGAGTCACTGTTCTCTATGATCTTGCTAAAGAGTCCCAAATAGTAGCTCTGTCGATGAACTCGTTCAGTCTCTAAGGCTTCAATGTCGTGTTCTAAATTCTGTTCGTAAGAGGAGAAAGATAGGGCTAGACGAGAAACTGACTGCTGTTTACGGAAAATACTACCGTACAAACGTATGTACCTTACTAGGTACATATGCTGTGCGTGCAGTGCACAGCCTCAGATCTATAGCAATTAAAAGCAATTTAATTTTACTTATTGACACAAAAGATTCACTGCAATTGGGGAAATATTCCCTGCAGCTGGGAAAAGATTCACTACATTGCATAAAAAATTCATTGGATCAAAATTAAGATGTAAAACTGCAGAGAAAATGTTGGTATTACGTTGTCCATATTTCACCATTGTCATTGTCGCGCCACAATCGCAATGTGGCTTACATATGCTTATATAGCTTAATGGTGCACATATGCTTCTATAGTTGTGTTGATATGCAGATATTCTTTCCAATGTTTCAAAATGGATATTACTTTGTTGTGTGATTCAATTTCTTGGGAAAGAATGTGAAGATTGTTCATTCTGTTAGTCATAACAATGTGGACAATTGTATTATTCTTGTTTGTGTCAGCCTCTTGGTAATTTTCTATATTGGCACAAAAGGTTCACTGCAATTGAGGAAAGGTTCCCTGCAGTTAGGAAAAGATTCACTGCATTGCATAAAAGATTCATTTGATCAAAATTAAGGATTTCATTATTACAATCGTCCCTTTGGGGAATTTCGTCGAACACCTTATGTGCAACGAATTCTGAATTTAAAAATCGCTCTAGGTAGATATACTTTATATTGAATAGATGATAAATAATTGATTCGATGAAGATCTTTTGAATGTTAGATTCTGCCAACAATGTTCGGATAATCATTCTAGAAGTTTTGTGTTTTTCTGATTTATATTTTTTTTTTTAGTTTTGGTTGAATTTTACAATAGGACATAATTATTTGTTAGGTCCAATTAAACACCTCTTTATATAGGTGTATATATTACTATGGTACATGGGTATGTACCATAGACTAACTGACTGTTTACTGTCTGAACTGTGATATAAACCCATTACAGTTTTGTTTAAAAAAAATTTTATTGAAAGCCTTAAGAGATTTTTAAATTCTCTTTTATTATTTGAGTTGAGGGGAACTTCTAATTGGTTTTTAATTTTGATTTTTTGTTTCCCGCCCTAATGTTTCATCCTCATCTCATTATAGACGATAACTTTATGAGAAGAAATAGCAATGCTTTAATAAATTGTCATTTGGTGATGATGTTCCAATGAAATTAAACGACGACAACATAGTTTCGTCATTGTTAACATCTTCAACGACAGTTTTTACTCATCGTCGTTAAATCTTGGTTGTTAGAAACTCAATTTTTGGTTGCCCAAACCCCCTAAAGCTGAAAGCTAGGTATGTATGTCCCATCCTGGGCTCCAATAGTCATAAAGTCATGATATCAGGTCATAAACTTGACCCAAGAGGCAATTGTAGGTAAGGACCACAACTACCTATGTGTACAAACCGTACCGCTATGAAACTCAGGAAAGGGGGCCTGCATGTGGGTTACCATGCTAGCATGTAGTAAAGAGATGTGAGTAGCCATAGAAGCACCTGACATCATATTCACTCCATATGGATCTATGCAACAAGGGAGAACATACAAGAAGAACATGCCAGAGATAAACAGGCCTTTCTATTATCACAAATATCTAACGATATATGATTAACCTTCACTATCCAACATTCTCACCCTTCTATCTATACTCTCCATACTCCACATCCCATCAAGAAAAATCAAACCTGACTTCGATACTAAAATTGTAACACCCCCAATGCACAAGTCTCACTATTTCTAGACTCTTTAATTAACCCTTAATTAAAACTAATAAATTCGAAGATTGGAGCGTTACCGCCGTCCAAAAGGACAAGGCTTTAACTATGTGAATTAGATGTAAGATAGGTAAGCATATACCACAATCATGCACATTCAAACATTATCAAACTATATGCAAATAGCTACTAACCACCATAAGGTTGATACACTACAATGGAGCAATTCTCCATAAAGTTTACAACTTCATCAACTGAAGATCTCCAAGTACAATTCTAAAAATATTCTTGAACTAACATCTTATCGATCCATCCATATTTCCTTGCTCACTTTCTTTCATCAGTTAGTTTGCTAGCATGAGGGCGATTTATTGAGCATTTGCCTAAAACAAAACATGACAAACATTTCAAAATGTGAGCCGAAGCTAAGTACATGCATTCCTGTATTGTTAAATGATCACTAAAAAATTGGTCGGGTACCCGCTTTGCAATTCATTTTATTTTAAAACAGTGAATGAGATGAACTTAAAACAGTATTGCTTGTTATCATCTGGTAGTGAACCCCCCTTATAGCTGTTACGATCTATAGATATGTGCACACCTACTAAGCTCATAGGGGGACCTTGTTAGAGGTCGTCTGGGTAATTGGAGGGTGAGTGCCTATAAATGATAATTGATAGGGTCACTAATTAGGTGATAAATCACTAAGTAAACTGATTCAATGGTATACTTTTCAAGATATTGTAACGTTGATAAATATATTCTTATTTCTAAAGATACTGGCAATGGATGTACCTGGAGTGTTTAAAATGCAATCTCACTTAATGATATTTATACACAATGAAGTGATCCAAGAGGCATTTGAAAGATAACTCATTGACCTACTTCTCCACCAAAAATCACAATTTTTTGATTCACCAATAATTACTAGTTTATTTCCAAAGTGCCCCTAATTTTTGGTATGTTTCCAGCCCTATATGTTTTCCCCCCTCTACGCAATCACTCAAAATGCTCCCATAAACTCATTTACTTGCATAAATAAACCAAACAACCTCTTTTGGTTACTTTTGCGATTTTTCATAATCCATAAATTTGACAAAACTCATGTGACATCATTCTTTTAAGTCAATAATACATAACTTCCAAATTACACCTAATTCAATCCAAATAACATACTTGATTTAAAAAACAAACTAAATCATGTATAATCATGAAACCCTAGATTATGTCACAATCAAGTTCCCATCTAAATCACCGTAAATGAATTTAATGAGATCACCAACAACTTTAAACGCATATTTCATGCCAAAGATCACAACATTAAATCAAAGAACTCAAAGTTCATCATTTTCAACATCAAGCTTGCATGATCATATTTGATCACAATTTTTATAGGCTTTAAAACTTAACCAACCATAATAAAACATCAAATTAACACTTATTTCCGTCAAGATAACATGATCTATGATCAAATCATTCATAAAAACGAAAAATCAAACAAAATTGGGTTATGGTTTACCTCACTTGCAAGCTTGAAAGAGAGAGGTAGAGGTGATGTTTGGGGTTTGTGTGGGTGGTAGGGGTGGTTGGTGGTCCTGGGTTGGAAAGGTTGTGGCTGGCAGCAACCAGCAACACCAACAGTAGCCCCGAAATAGCAACAGAATTGGCAAAAATAGGGTTGGGCGGAACTGGCCACAACAAGGGGGTTGTGAGGAGGAGAAAGAGAGGAAGAAGAAGAAGAGAATTTGATTTTGGCTTGTTTGATATTTTCTTTGGCTTATCTACCCTTAATTGGCCGATTCTTAAAATCCAAAAAGTAGCCTTTTTATTGATTATAATTAGGCACTAGTAATGATAATTAAGTAACTTCAATCAGACTAACTTTTTGGGCCTTAAATTCGCCCAACTAAATTGGGCTAAAAAAAAGGCACTCTATTATGATAAAATTTGTACGTAGCTCCAAATTAAAATTTTGTGATTTTATGAAAAATAATTTAATCTCTTAAACCATACTTATTAGGGCCTACTATCGATTCACCTGTGATTTTATGAAAATTAAAACCGGATTTGCAAGTGGGGCCTAAAATGAGTTTTTCCACAACCGGGATGCCAAAATGCAATAGATAAATGTAAGAAAATTAATAACACAACTTAATTAAACAAATAAACATGATTCAGTGTCGGGTTATTACATGGAAGAATCTCAAAGTGGATGGAAAATCCTGGAAAATGAGGCTGGAAGCAAGCTTTTATTGCAGCAACAAATGCTATCAATCATACCATCGCTTGGAAAATAAACAGCCTAGAAGAAATCAAGCCAACTCAGGGAGACATAGTGAGAGAGGAATTGTATTGTAAATATTTTATTTTTGGTAAACATCTTCATTGTTTTTTTCTATGCGAAGTTAGGGTTAGGTTTGGTTTTCAAACATACATCACATAAATCCTTTCTACTGCCACAGCTACTAATTTCTAGAATAATGCTAGATAAATTAGAGAATGCCTGACTCGACGGATGTTCCATTCTTTAATGCCACAGATGATCCGCCGCCACTTTGTTTGCTTGAATCTTCAGGCTTTCCTTGAGAAAATAGACCCCCCTTCTATGCTCACCCGATCCAATCGATGGCTTCGTAGTAAGGTCCTGCATCACACATGACTTACGAGTGAATGTTACACTACAACAAAGGTCTTTAATTAATTGTGCAATAGATATTAGTTGCAATTGAGATTAGGAACGTATAGAACATCAAACAATACCAAATTGTCATTGAGTCTCACAAAACCGCATTTGCTACCAAAGGCAATAGTATTGTTTGGCATACTTACGGGTATCGAGTTTACGCTACATAAATTTTGCAACAAACTTATGTTCCCCGATCATATGGTAAGAGGCTGCACTATCCAATAACCAGTCACACTTACCCGATAATTTCGTCATGATTATCCCTTGGTGCTTCAATGAGACTATCCAATAAGACCTGGACTATCGTCGATCTACCCCCGGGAAGAAGACCCATTAATTGTAAATGGGTACATAAGGTCAAGTATAATTCTGATGGGACTATTCGAATGTATAAGGCTCGACTTGTGATACGAGGAGAGAAACAGGTTGAAGGGTTTAACTACAACGAAACCTTTGCTCCAGTAGCTAAAATGGTCAGCGTATGTTGTTTTCTTTCCGTTGCAGCCGCAAAAGGATGGGAACTACATCAAATGGATGTCAACAATGCCTTCTTGCATGGTGATGTCAAAGAAGAAGTTTATATGACTCTGCCACTCGGCTTTAAGGCTGCAGGTTCTAATAAAGTTTGTCAACTCTAAAACACTTTTTATGGATTGAAACAAGCATTGCGACAGTGGTTTGCCAAACTCTCTTCAAAACTGCTTGAATACGGTTTTGTTCAGTCTTATGCAGATTATTCCTTGTTCACTTACAAGAAAGGTGACAAATTCATGGCCTTACTTGTTTACATTGATGATTTGACTACAACGAAACCTTTGCTCCAATAGCTAAAATGGCCAGCGTATGTTGTTTTCTTTCCGTTGTAGCCGTAAAAGGATGGGAACTACATCAAATGGATGTCAACAATGCCTTCTTGCATGGTTATGTCAAAGAAGAAGTTTATATGACTCTACCACCCGGCTTTAAGGCTGCTGGTTCTAATAAAGTTTATCAACTCTAAAAATCTTTATATGGATTGAAACAAGCACCGCGACAGTGGTTTGCCAAACTCTCTTCAAAACTGCTTGAATACGGTTTTGTTCAGTCTTATGCAAATTATTCATTGTTCACTTACAAGAAAGGTGACAAATTCATGGCCTTACTTGTTTACATTGATGATTTGGTACTCACAGGTAATGATAATGCCCGTTGTTCCCAATTTGAATCATATCTTCACAATTGTTTTCGTATCAAAGACTTGGGGCCTCTCAAGTATTTTCTGGGCATTGAGGTGGCTCGAAATGAGAAAGGGTTGTTCTTCTGCAAAGGAAGTATGCTTTGGAGATCGTGGATGAGTGCGAGCTACGTGGTGCCAAGTCCACTGATTTCCCTATGGAAACAAATCATAAGCTCGGACTTGCTAATAGGAAATATCTAATCAATCCCACACAATACAAACGGATTGTGGGAAGACTTCTCTATTTAATTCTCACTCGTCCCGAACTAAGTTACTCCGTTCACATACTATCTCAGTTCTTACAAGTACCTCGGGAAGACCATATGGAAGCAACAAGATGTGTGCTATGTTATATTAAGGGCAATCCTGGCCAAGGCATTCTGTTACACAGTGATTCTAACTTGGACATCGCAGCTTTCTGCGACGCAGATTGGGGGGTCTATCCTATTACCAGGAGATCACTTATTGGATATCTTGTGACACTTAGAGGATCGCCAGCTTCTTGGAGGACAAAGAAACAAAAAACAGTGTCTTGTGCTTCAGCTAAAGTAGAATATAGAGCTATGGCCACCATTACCACTGACTTGATGTGGATCAAGTCCTTTCCAGCTTCCATGCGAGTGCTTTTATCTCAACCTATTCAGTTGTTTTGCAATAATCAAGTGACATTACATATAGCTAAGAATCCAGTATTTCATGAACACATCAAACATATTGAAATCGACTGTCATTTTGTACTGGAGCGAATTCTATCAAGAGATCTTATCACCCGCTATATCTCATCCAAGAATCAAGTGACAGACATCTTTACGAAGGGTCTTGCCCAGCAGCAATTCATCTTTCTTCGGTCCAAGTTGGACATTGTTAATCCTTACGCTCCAACTTGAGGGAGAGTGATAGAGGAAATATATTATAAATATTTTATTTTTGGTAAGTATCTTTATTGTTTTTTGTATAGGAGTTAGGGTTAGGTTTGGTTTGGTATCTAACTTGGCCATATAAGCAGGTGTGCATGGGGTGATAGAGGATGAATGAGAACAAACACTTCTTGACTCCACATATTCATCTCTTGTTCTTCATAGAGCTCACCATGGACCATGGACACCACCACAGACAGACAGTGGTGCCCTCTAGTCGCTTTTCCTTGTTGACTCTATAAAACCTGGTCAACCCGGGTTGACTGTCTATGCTATCGTGGCTTAACCATGATGTATATCCGAGTAAACCATGTCTCATGCGGCTTTTTAGCTAGTTTTTATGGGCTCTTTGGTTCTTTGCATCGTTCTTCATTCGTTTTGTGGACACATTGAGGTTCACTTATCCAATTTCTGCAAAATATGATTAACAACACCAAACCTGAGCGCAAAACAAAAAAGAGGCATAACATCACACAATCAAGCACTCTAATCCCCTAAAATGACACCAAAACACTCATGAAATCCCATGCAAGTATGACATTTATCAATTGCCCATGCTTAAACATTTGCTTATCCTGAAGCAAACACTAGATAAAACCAACAAGGGGAGATGCATGTAGGATTCAAAACGGAACAACCTCCTTAAAGTAAGCAACTCATAGCATATCACAAGTAAGAATAGCAACCAATGGCAACCCCAAATAGTGCAAAGGACATTTCAAAATTAGGAGGTGAAGGTTTTTGAAAAATTACGAGACCACAAGCTCAATATCAAACTTGATCACCTTCAAAAAACCACAAATCACATCAAGCAAGCACATGGAACAGAATAGAGTCAAATGGACTGGTACAACCTTATTTTTAGAAATATGAATCACTCCTACTTATCTGTTTAAAATATAGCATGGGTTCACTCAAGACTCATTCCAAAAATGCAATCTACCATACGCTTACAAAGACTCTTAAACTCTCTACCACTAAAAATGCAATGTGCACAAGACAATCAAGAAGACTTACATGGGTTGTAATGTAGACTAAAAGGGTTAAGTGAAAGAAGTGAACTAACAATTTTGGGCAATGTGGAGTGACTTATCCAAGTGACTAAGGAGCAACGAACAAACCACCAAGCAACTATGAAGTTTATCAATACTTCAAACCCCAACAATACAATGAACATATCCCAATGAATCATGGGGGAAATGAGTTGACAAAGAAACGAAGTCAATCTATTCACATATCCAATGCCAATCACTTAGTTTTTTTTTTAGTTTTTTTTCCTTATCTTTTCCCGTTTTTTTCTTTTTATTTTTCTTCAGGAAATGAAATGAAATTTTCAATTATTCAAAGGCATAGGATTAATAAGTATCAACTTATAACATAATTCATATATACATATACAACCCAAACAAGAAGGAACCAACATCAAATTCTCAATGTCATCAATCCCTCAATAAACCAACATACTAATGCGACCTTAAACTCAATTATCCCGAAAACCACCTACTCCATAGATGAAATAATGCTCCATAGACTTGGCTTAAAGGTAGGACTATGTGTTTGGTCAAGGGTTAAGATAAAGGGATCACAACAAGAAAAGGATTATAACTCAAAAGGGCTAACAAAGGGAGTAAACATGTAACACAAAAGTAGGCTATTTGGTTATGTGCCTAAAATGTCCGAGGAAATAATATCTCTATTATATCATCAACTATGCACATGCTAATGTGATTTTGAACAAGAATCTAGGCAAGTTCTAGAGATACAACATGGAAGAATCACACACATGAAGAAATATAAGACTAAATATAATGACTTAGTCCAAAGAAGGCTCAAAGTCTCACGGGATATCTACCATAGTCTCATCTAGCTCATAAAATGACTCCCATATACCAACACTGGTGCTAACAAATGTAGGGGGCAACTTAGTTCTCATTCAAGACAATAGCCAAAACAAGAGATATTCATAAAACCTTCAGAAATTTTGGCACCAAAAGGGATTACACATCAAAAGTTACTCAAGCTCATAAAATCTATAGTGCCTAGCAAAAACATCATCGGATGTCATCTCAAACCAATCCACACCATTGTTCCATGCAATCTATATGTAAATCTAAAATGTAACACACCACTGCAAAAGAAAGGAAACCTAAACCTACATGCTCTAACTAGTATGCAAACTAAAAACCAAAATGGAAAACATGAAACTAGCCTTCCCCCATGCTTGGATAAAGCATCATTATTCAAAGTAAAGAAAGTAAGAGGCGGGAAAGAGAAAAGACAAGAGAACAATTTCACCAGATTAGGTGCTAGGTACAACCAAGTTAAGGCCTCTTCGCAAATAGAGCATCAGCCACTCGATCACAACTTTAAGTCTCAACCCACCAAATTATATGTTGTCAAAGCACGGAAGAGCTTATCAAACTCCTGGGACCATAATTTAGAAAACACAAGGTAAGAGGCAATCACCAAAATTACACCAGAGACAACAAATGTCCTCTTAACCTTAGCAAAGACCTTAGAAAATTAATAGGAACGATTAAAAAATGTAGGCCACATGATTTTCTTAGGCAAGTCCTCCAGGCTTAGACAACAAGGATCAATGGAGGGATCATATCCTCTAAAGTAACCTAGGGGCACATATTCATCAACATTCTCGCCAAGCACATCAAGCACGTTATCCTCATAGCCCAAATCAACATTAACACCATAAATCATAGAATTATAAATGGGCGCATCAAGATAATACTTAGAGGAAGGAGAGGGTAGTAAACAAAATAGGGAAACATGGGAATGATCAAGAGGATTGCAAAGAGCAATATTACTAAAACCAAGGCTAGGAGACCCCTTATGCACAAACACATTACGTGATCGCTCCAAAGGAGTCTTATCTAGATGACACACCTCATCTAAAGTATGTTCCGACTCAAAACATCTATCAACAACACTAAGCCTAGCAACAACCCCCAAAGGCTCACCAGCCTCTAGTCCCGTGCACTGAGCTAAAGGGAAGGATAAATCAGGTAAGGTTAGAATAACATCAGTATTATCCCCTGGTGATGAAAAGTCAGGTTTAGTATATAATGCATAATAAGGACACGAATTAGTTTCATGGTCAGAAGAATTACATAAGTAACAGCAAAAATGGGCATAATAAGATATAACATAAAATCCAACAGGATTAGGAAATGAATATTTAGAAACAAGACCAGTCTTCTCAAACTCAAATGAATCCCAAGCAATCCACTCAAACAAATACCATGCTTCATCAACACCTTTATCATGAAACTCCAATACTCTAAAAGAGTACGGGTTTTACTATTTACACCCTCATCAATAATGTCT
The DNA here is from genome assembly GCA_017589665.1 of Selenicereus undatus. Classification (NCBI taxonomy): domain Eukaryota; kingdom Viridiplantae; phylum Streptophyta; class Magnoliopsida; order Caryophyllales; family Cactaceae; genus Selenicereus; species Selenicereus undatus. The sequence goes on along the minus strand of JACYFF010031959.1, from coordinate 63,631,856 downwards.
AAAATTTTTCATTTGTCCACACAATACCAACATTGAACAAGAAAAGCCTACCAACGCTTAAAATATCTCCAAAATAATTCATGCTTAAATTGGGAAAAATAGAAAAATTCCATTGTTTTTTTCCTCAAATTTTTTAGATTTTTTAATTTTTAAATTATTTTTTGTTTTTTTTCAAAGAAAAACAAAATACTTAGCCAAACCTATCGAGAAAAACCTAAAATCCGACACTAGTCCTAGCAACGACACCAAAAACTTGATAGGGCGGCAAGTATACGGTGGCGTTGTAGCAAATCAAGGTCATCTCCCACGGGGACTTGTTGAAGCTGTTGGGTTATATTCCCTCAAGGTAGGCTAGGCGAATCAAAATTTGGGTATGAAATTGAACTATGATATCTATCTAATCAAGTAGGTAAACAATCAAGGAATTTAATCAAATCAAGTAATTTTCCAACTTAAGAATTAATCAAACACCACTTCTTTAGACTGGTAATTCCAAAACCAATAATTGATTTATTAAGCCCCTCTTTCAAGGTGGTATGAAATTATTAAATCTAATCCACTGCCATTTCTCAAGGGTTTAGATTGATCTAAGATCATTAAGAATGCGAGTATCAAATTTAGGGGTTTCTTAAACAGTGAGTCTTTCTCAAGATCTCATACACTTAAGTCTAATCTTAGTTTTCCAACATCTAGTTTCACCTTTTAGTTCTTCACCATATGTCTAAAACAAGCAAGAAGTTGATCAAGTTTCCTACTAGCAAATCAACGTCTAAGATTCAATAGAATAAACCTGACAAATTTGAAGCACTTTTAGATCAAAACAAGAATTGGTTGAATCACAAGAATTAAACTCAATTCCAAGATTAACAATTCAAAACTTCACATAAAAATCAATACTAATCTAAAAAGCATAAGAATCTAAAGAGAAAAGAGAGAATAAGATAAAGGAATTGCTCGGTTAATGTGTACTTGTATAAGTAAATGCAAACCCAAACCCAGAATCTTTGTAAATCTTCACCTTTAACTTGCTCTCAACCCTTCCTATCTAAGTCCAAATCCTAACTTGATGCAGGAATTTCAAAGTGGTTGGAAAATCCTGGAAAATGAGTCTAGAAACAGGCTTTTACTGCAACAATAAAAGCTATCAAGTGTTGCCATCACTCGAAAAACGAACAGCCACGAAGAAATAAAGCTGACTCGGGGAGACAGAGCTCACCACCGGCTGTGGGCACCACCACGAACAGACCGAGGTGCCCTCTGCTCGTTTTGCCCTGTTGATTCTGTAAATCCTGGCCAACCCAAGTTGACTGTGTATGCTATCCTGGGTTAACAATGATGTATATCAGGGTAAACCATGTCCCATGCGGGTTTTTTGGCCAATTTTTGTGCACTCTTTGGCTCCTTGCATCATTCTTCATCAATTTTGTAGACACACTCAGGTTCTCTTATCCAATTTCTGTAAAAATATCATCAACAATACCAGACCTGAGCGTAAAATAGAAAAGAGGCATAATATCACAAATCAAGCACTCTAATCCCCTAAAACGACTCCAAAACACTCCTGAAATCCTATCAAAATATGACATTCATTAGTAAGGCAGGAGGAAAATAAAAAAGCCATGGATAGCACTAAATTCTTCCACTAATGGGCAAAGTTCGTGATTTCCAAACTGAAAGACATGGAATTCATGATCCCAAAAGGTGGGGAAGCTCCAAGAAGGTCCAAGGAATTTGTATTTGATGCAAGCTTAGAAGATTGCTTAGATGAGAGCTCTTAAGGTCATGTTCATTTGTAGAATCAAGGGAGAAAAGCTAAGAATTCAACTCTTTCATGGCAGCTATTTTTTAAGCGAACCTTGCTCTGAATGGATGAAAATTTGGACCATAGGAGGTCTTAATTTATAGTAACAATAGCATTAACAAATTCCAAATAGGCCTCAGTATCGACCGACTTCTCGACTACGCTAGGGGACACCGAATTCAATTTGAGCTCAATAGAACAAATTAAGCAAATTCGGCAGCAGGGCTAGTCTAGTAAATGGTAGCGGACAGTAGCATAGCCTGTTGTCGGGCTTCTGTTGTTTCCTTTTTTTTTTGGCTTCATTTACTCCAGGTTTGGCTTGTAAATTTCAGCTAGTTGTAAAATGGTTATTATTTAATAACATCTTGGATTATTACTCAGGACCACAATACCCTTTAATTACTTACTGTATCGTTTCTTTTTTGGCATATTTTTATTTTTGAAGGGAGTGTGGCCCAATGTCCATTAGAGTCAGTACGAACATGCATAAAATTTTCTTCCATTATCATTGCATGGAAAGTGAAATAACATTACCGGGTCATACTCAAAAGCATCATACATAGACCTAGCAAACTTCCTCTACTAATTATCTAGGAATCCACTACTACTTATAACAAAGATGTAGTCAGCATAGCCCGAAGCATATCCCAAGAATAGCGAAGAAGATCATCATGCATCATCTAAAGGAGGAATCACCACATAAAATGCGAGGCATACAAGGTTTCCCTAGCCTTCCCAAGCCAATTGGACAAGGCATAAGGATCTGCAAGATTGGAAATCTAAAGCGGCTCCCCCTCCAACAGTGACTCTGGACAGAGACTCCTACATCTAGCATAGGAAGACTCGGGAACATCTTAAGCCCTAGCAGAAGAACGCTTTCTAGATCAAGAAGCACAGGACCTTCGCGGTCAAACATATTCTTCATGACTTTGCATCATAGATGAGGAACAATTAACCAGGGAAAATGACATATAACCTTAGTTCAAGGAGAAAATCTAACCTCATCATTCTGGGGATGGTGACTAGAGAAAAAGTTCACAAACGCCCTTTACAAGGATGAAAGTGGCGTGTTATCAGCCTGATTGCTAACGATTGTACTAAAGAGAGAAGGAAGAGTTAGAAGGATCGCTGATCAACTTTAAAATAAGGTAAGCAACATACTCACCCCAACAAAGCTAGGGGAGTTTAGGGAATTCTAATCTAGGGACTAGTGGAATTAGGGACCTTGATGTCCCCAACATACTCACCCCAACTTTAAAATAAGGTAGTCACTCTCCCTTCTCTAGAGACCTTGATGCTTAGGCTTAGGATATGAGCCTCAGCAGTAGTTACTTAGAAATTAGGGATTTCATACGTCAACAATAAGATGAATGCATAGGGAGAAAAGCACAAAGTACACATACCAAGTGGGTCATGAGGCGTCCGAGATAAGCCCTATAGTCAGCTTGATGGCCTGCATAGTCGATGAAGTGAATGCCCTCTGCCTCTATCATGCCCTCAAGGGAAAGTGCAATTATATAGAGCATAGATCGAGGAGGGTCATGAGCAATGAACTAGGGACGATGACTAACAAATTGGGGAGTGACCTACTCACCCAAATACTAGGCAAAGCCGAAAGGTCCTTCTATAAGGATCCTGCGTTGGGTATAAAATTGAGTAGCTTCAACTTCAGGAGGAAGAACATGGTTCTCCCATGAAAATTGGCTTATAAAAAGGATAAAATTCAATATAAAGAAAACTCATTCGCTAAATCATTCTGCAAAATAGGGATCCTGCGTTGGGTATAAAGCTGAGTAGCTTCAACTTCAGGAGGAAGAACACGGTTCCTCCATGAAAGTTGGCCTATAAAAAGAAGAAAATTTAGCATAAAGAAAACTCATTCGCTAAATCATTCTATAAAATAAAAAGGACTTTACCATTCTCAGAGCATTAATTGCATAGAAACGTTGAAGATCTCCTTACTCAAACTGCTTCTTGATTTGGTTTTCCGTAGTCCACTAAACCATGGCCAGGAAATTTGCAGGCGCTCGAGATCCCGGTGAAAGAGTTGGGAAACACTCGTGAAACTAGAGCTGCACAAAAACAGCTGAAGTCAGATGTCGCCTATGAAGAAAAAAAATGAAAAAAAAAAACAGAGAAGGAAGAGGAATCCTACCTGAATGCTCTCCATATACCCCCAAGGGGGTATACTTGTATGTTGCTCCCTACGAGTGCACTCAACCTTCCTGACTCCCTGGTGTATTCTGCGAATTAAGTTGAAATGTGTGGGAACTCCCCAGTTCAAAAACCTTACCCTGTCTAACTCAACTAGGCTGACAAAGTAGTGAAAGTGGAAATAGTTTTGAGGTCGGTGAACATAGTCGTGCCAAGAAGAAAAGTGAGAATTAATGTGGGTTGTTAACCCGCGAAGTGTTAGGCCCCCTATTCATAATCATTCATTAGACCCTCCAAGATATTATAGGAGAAGTGATCTTTAGGAGAAATAGATCCCATGATTGTCCCAAAGAGATGACGGAGTTGATTACGATGAATATGAAAACCCTCGTGATAGACTAATGGCTCTCTTGTGAAACCTAGACCCATTGGCACAGTGAAATCAAAAGAAATGACAGTCATCTCACCAAAAGGGAGGTGAAACGTGTTAGTGGTATCACAAAATCACTCAACCACCCCACGAGTGATAGAGCAATAACTTAAGTCCACCACCCCACATAATGCAGAATAGAAGGCATCAAATCCCGCATTTTCTATAATAACATGAATTTGACCCTCCGTGCACTGAGTTTAAGCATGAACTTTCTAGGGGCATCAGCACCATCAATTCTATCATCTTGCAAAAGAAAGAAGAGAAAGTATTTAAGGTCCATGCCAAATGGAAGTTAAAAGGAAAGTAGTAAGAAAACAAGTGGTAAAAAGAATAAACTCTTACTGGATTTATAGCTGCATGGCCATATGCATGGTGTCTGACATCTAGCAAAAGGTCATGTCCATCCCAAATATCAATGGACCGCTATTCTCTTTCGATGAAAGAATCTTGAGGAAGCTTTACATCCTTACGAGGAGGATGAGCTCTTCTTACGCTTATGATTTTCTTTCAAAACACAACTACTAAAGGAGTAGGAGAGCAAAAGTTAAGAATACACACTTAAGAGTAAAGTTGATGGTGTGAATCATACAAAGGAGAGGAGGCTATTTATAAAAAATAAGGCAAACCATGTGAGGTGCATACCAATCAAGTTCTACCTAGAGGTACCTTGCCAAACAACAAGCATCCAAGGGACCAAAAAGCAGGAGAAAGCAAGCAAAAAAAAAAAAAGGAGGGCCATGCCTAGGCAACTGACAGGCATCTTTATCAAGGGAAACAATACAAAGTTTAAAGCATCCAAGGAGCTACAACCAAAGAAGAAAAAACCAAAAGCAATTATACTAGGGGTCAGTTGGTAACCATTATTATGCATGTCAACTTTAGACAAGAATCTTACAAAGGAAATAACAAAAGACACGACTTAGAAAGCCAGCCGATTCCCTAAAGAGGGGATACACATATAAGGACTAGTCAAAAGAGCAATTAAACAAAGAAAAAGAAGAAGTGATGGCTAAGCATGGGTGTCGATTGGTCCCCTATGCAAATTGGGGCCAAAAGCATGCATCAAAACAAGTGACAATCAAATCATCAAACTGAAGAATCATAAATATGTAAATCGCATCATGATCAAAGAATTATCAGTGTGTGAATCGAACGATGAGCAAAGACGTAACCAAAAGATTGCCAATGCATAAATCGCACAATGATCGGAGGATTTTGAATTATTATTAGCACGTCAATCACACGATGATCAAAGACTTATCAGTGTGTAAATCGGACGATCGCCGAAGAATTATTAGCACGTAAATCACACGACGAAAAGAGGATTATTAGTATGTAAATCAAACGATGATTGTAGAATTATCGATGGGTCGACAAATCGTTAGACTAGCAGCAAAGATCCGCTACTCTAGCGAAAAGGGAGAAGAATCAATCAATCTCACTAGACCGGCAATAAAGGTTCACTAATCTGGTGAAAGGATAAAGTTTCTACTTCGAAATGAAAGGAACCAAGGCATCAGACCTTCAGATCCAATTGCAGACAAGGTTCGGACACTTCAATGAGAATGGATAGGTGCCAAGACTTCAAGACGTGCAAGTCAAGCCAAAATTTTGAACACTTAATTTGATATTCACCTTACTTAGGCTGGATCAAAGTAAGCACTAATTGTAGACGTCTAAAAATGGTAGTCAAATTTTTAATTGCCTAATAAAAATTAATGCAATTGTGAACCCAGAGACCCAATGAGGTGATTAATCAAAATTAAATGAAAAAAAAATAATAACGAAAGTCCAGTTGGAGAAGAGGTGGCTCGAGTTAGCAAGGCCCTTTGGGCGTTGGAGCCGATCGATTCACCCTAGCCGGGAGCCAGTCGATTTCCCCTTTTTTTGCTCCCTTTTCCCTCGAATTCAATTCCAACTTGATTATTAGTACTAATTCCGCTGGCGCATCTAGTTAAAAGCATATTCCTAATAACATTAGAAAATTCATTAAGCCTTATATAATTAGGAGTCAGTATTCTTCTCCCAGGCGGAGTCCGTCTAATTATCACTTTAAAAGAGGGAGGAGGAATCCATCAAGAAGGACGAATAACTAGTGAGGTCAAAGTTGTTGAGAGATCACTTGAGAGATCATGAGGAAATTATTCCTGGTCGACTACAATCCTAAGTGTCCCATCCATGATTAGCACCATAACCACTCCATTTGGTTCCTCAGGTAATCAGGTGGGTTGTCCTGAGGGAAAAAAACTTCATCATTCTCCTCCTATTTTCCCTCTTCATACTTATTGTGTTCTTATAAGTTAATAAACATGTAATCTTTTAGATAGTTTTTGCCTGCTGTAATTTATTTGTTTTACCTATTTTGCATTAGAATAAATATTGTACCTTTTTGTATGATTTTGTATTAAATATTGCTAATGTCTACGTGATTATATGTTAGCGCAATTAAAGCTTTATATTTCCCACGTTGAATAGCAGAGGCTGTTAGTGATGACGGCTGGTGATGTGATACTCACCATTGCACCATCGCACTTTTGCCCCTTAATCTAGATCCTCTGTTCGAGGTTAAGGAATCAAGATGAGTCCCCACACCAGGGATTCTACGGGGGTTTTTTGAAAACCTTTTTGAAGTTGAATTGGTTTATCCCTTCAGTTGTCCCTATCAGTACAATTGTAACGGCCCGAACCTAATCTTCTTTCTAATTACATTAATTTCAAATTAATCAAGTTAGGCCTAATATATTCCATGGTATAATATATACATATATGTAGTATGGGGGTAATGGATGAAAAAAAAAATAAAATTAGCAAAGGGGCTGAAGCCCCTTCTTCTTTTTTCGGTTCAGCAATCGCGAAGGGGAGAAGGAGAATAGGGGGAAGCAGCAGCAGAGAGGGGGGGTCCATCGACCCCCAGCCATCGTATAGAGAGAGAGAGAGCGGTGGGGCTGGGGAGGCCACCGACCGACAATGTCTGGCCGTCCCACGCCCCAACCGGCCCCGTCCGAGCAAGCCACAGAGAGAGAGAGAGAGTGGGTTAGCGACAGCAAAGGGGGGGGGCGGTACCGGCCATACCAGGCCACGGCGGCGTCGCCAGGGCCGTCGGCGACGAGCAAGAAAGGCGGAAGAGGAAGGGGCGTCGACGAGTTCAGTGGGGGTAGCCAACCGGCTACCCGAGCCGCACCAAAACGACCCAAATCGAACCCTAAAACGGGTCCTTTAGCTTGGATTCGAGGTGGGTTTCCTCATCCTCCTATTTATGGTTAAATTGTTAATTTCGATAAAGCTTATTGATTATTGATTATAGTTTGTTCAGGTTGAATTCAATAGTTATCGATTATAGTTCGTTCAGGTTGAATTCAAATCAATTATCACTGATATGGGGAAATTTTAGCGTAAATTGAATGATACTCCATGTATATATATGTTATTTGTACTGAACTAAAGTTTATCAACGACTAAAGTCTATCGTGTATATATGTATATAGTTTATTGACTAGATGTCATTTGGTGGTTATATGAAATTATTGAATACGTCAAGTGTATCGATTATATGAATTTATATGTAAGGTTATCGACTATGAGGACTTCGGTTTATAAAGTTCATTGAATATATAATGTTCATCGCCGGTTTATAACATTAAGTTCATTGAATATAAAACGCTCATCGATACAGGCTCACTGTTCCTATAAAAAGTATTCATTATGTAACGTTCATTAATTGCATTTTATTGATCATTAATTATATAACGTTCATTAATTATACATTTTATCGTTTATATAAAATGGTCATAGTTATTGATTATATAACGTTCATTGATTATGCATTTTCTCGAATTATATATAATGTTCATCGTTATTGATTATATAACGTTCATTAATTGCATTTTATTGATCATTGACTATATAACGTTTAGCATTTTATTGATCATAGCATATAACGTTCATTGATTCTATAACTCTTAAGTACATAACGTTCATTGATGGCGTTCACTGATTATGCATGGTCATATCGAAGGTATCGAGTATACGACGTTTCTTGTTTGCATAATGATTATCGATTGCATAAAAATCTCGATGATACGTAGTTCCTTGTTACATGAACTCTATAGACATTTTAGGTTAATGATATGAAGCCCCCTAATTATAGAATAGACATGAAATCATTACCAAAGATCTTGATCCACAAGGTGAATTCATGGATTATATGATAGACATTTTAGGTAGAAAATAGTTCCACCTTAAATTGGAGCAGAAGTAAGGCCACATCGGTCGCTTCAAGCTGTCAACAAACAATGTACAGTATAAGAGAGAGATTTTCCGAAACCAGGGACGTACATTGCCTATGTTCTTCAAAAACTCTATGTTCTTCAAAAACTCACAGTATTCTCAGCAATGAAAAATCAAAACAAGATTCATTTAATGAATCAAGTTCTCAATGTTTTGTCACATAAACAAGTGGCCCCGCCAATTATCATCATGGCTTATGCCCATCAGTTATCAAGGCTTATGCCGACCAATACACCTGCGCGCGGCGTCAGGGCTTATGCCCATCAATTATCAAGGCTTATGCCGACCAATATATCCGCGCATGGCGTCAACTCAGGCTTCTCGATCGGCCTGGGGGGTGTGAACACCTAAAGTACGATCGTTTCAAGATGTACATCGACCAAGGGGTTCACTTTCAGATAAGAATCAACAAATCAATGTTACTTATACATTCTCTCTCTCCTGTTTGCAAAACAAAATATTTTGAAATGCGGGCGCCCAACCATTTAACCTCCAAGTATGTTTTACTGCATAGGGATGTACGTCTGAGTTTCGGCTCATATTTCGAAACATGTTAGGTAGAAAATAGTTTCATGTTTCGTCTATTGCCTAAGTTGTAACCAACCTAAAATGGTTTCATGTCTAGTCGATAGACATTAGTTTATTGATCGACATTACATAGACATTAGTTTATCGATCGACATTTATAAGTCTATTGCCTCTATATGTTTATCGATTGTATACACCATATCCATTATATAGTTTATCGACTGCATAGTTCATCGTATCGTATCCATGAATTATGTGAAGGGCATTGAGTCTATTCATATCGTATGGTGATTACATGACGTTTGTCAATTGTACATTATAGTCAAGGTCCATAAATGCTTTATTACATGATCGCTAAGTGCTCCTAATTGTTTATCAGTCGCCTATTTGTATCTTTAGCTTAACCAACCCAGTACCTTCCTAGAAGTTTGCATGTAACTTCAACTTATATGTTTTAAGACTCATTATTTGGCAGAGAATTCAAAAATCAATATTTCATTTCTCTGCTAGAAGGCAAAGACAAAGCTCAATTTTTCATTTCTCTGTCAGTAGGCAAGGAATTCAAAGCTCAGAATTTTATTTCTCTGCCAGAAGGCAGAGACAAAGCTCAGTATTTCACTTCTCTGCCAGTAGGCAGAGAATGCAAAGCTCGGTATTTCATTTCTCTGCTAGAAGGCAGAGACAAAGCTCAGTATTTCATTTCTCTGCCCCGTAAGGAGAGGATTCAAAGTTTATTGTTTCATAATTTGCCAGTAGGCATGAGTTGAAGTTACATGTTTCATAGCTCAGTTAATATGCAGTAGAGTCACAAGAAACATGGTCAATTGAATAAACAATCATGTAAAGTTCAGAGGTCAATATATTCATTTTATTGCTCTTACTACTTGATACTGAAGAAGGTTATTGAATAATTGAATTGAAAACCTGAAAAGGTGATTAATTGTTCATATCTTGTTTAGAAAATGATGTTATAGATCCAAATTTATGACACAAGTACAAGAGGAGAGGAGATAATGGTATTCATAGATTATGTCCACTACTTACATTAACATATGATATTGTTTTATTAAGTTGACGAGTTCATACGAGTGGCTTTTGGTGCAAATGCTATTTCTCTTGCCTTGTGATTGGAACACACTATGCAATAGGTGAATTCTTCAAAGAAAAGGAATTACGAACGACGGTTGTAAGTTATTATTGCATCGTATTTATTGTTTTAGGAGATGGGGTTATCTACTGAACGATAATTGCTCACTCCCTTCTATTTTGTTCCCTTCCCAGGTTTTTTTTTGAAATAGCATGAAAGGGTCGGCCCAAGTAAGCCGAAAGGGAGTCACTACTGCCTAGAAGTGAAATGATGGACTTGTACGTGAACTGCAATGTGTTTGGTGGTGTGTGATTGTAAATTGAGTTCTCGTGTGCTTAGTTGCATATCATTTAGAGTTGCTCTGTATGGCCATATGAGCCACCATCTAAGTTGTCAGGGCTGTATTTGTCGCTGTTTATTTGGTTAACATTAAACTGCATTGGTTATAGTGCTCTGGGCGGGTGGCCCGTAGAGCTGTGAACTCCGGCGGGTGGCCGTTGAGCTAGTTTTTATTGTTTTTCAGTGCAGGGGATTTATTGTAAGGCTCTAAGCCTGGGAAAATGGTCAAGTTTTAGGGGAAACTCTATCCGTTTTGCCCCAGGATTTAAGAACAACATGGTAACACTCCTGGCTTTAGGGTTGGGGGCGTTACAACAATTCACTTTGAAAAGAGACTTGGTTTGTAAGTTTTCCTAAAACCTCACTAGTGGCTCTATTAAATTGTATAATGGCAATATTTTTATTCTTTCTTGTTTTCTATCTCTTTTCTAATTTCTGTACCTAACAGAGTAGTACTATCCTAGACAGTAAGAATGTCTGGGCCAGAAAAAAGGGTCTTAACTAACTCAGGAACCCACCAATTCCTGGATCAAGGAGGAAATCTAATTCCTGAATCATGCAGTCATCACTGCCCTAGATCAGGGCTAGGAAAAATTGGACCTGATTTTAGTCTAGAAATTAGCCGGCTCTTAGGTTAAAATCAAGAACCAGCTTCTTGGTTCAATCCATTATTTCTGCTGTTGTTTTAGGAAAAAAGAATAGCAGTGAGCTCTCTTTTCAACCAAAAAAAAAATCAAAATAAAACACCCCAGCAAAAAGGGTAGTCGAACCGTTCTTAGGGAATCGCACCCACAGGGAAGTGGATCCTTACACACGTGTTTTACATTTTCACGCCAAAGTGTTTTTTTCTTTTTTAGTTCCTGTTTCATGAAAAATGTCCTTCCTGTACTGCTATTTTTGTTCTATCTAATTCTTGAGGAATATCAGCAGCAAAATTAGCAGGGGAATCAGCGGGAGCATCTAATCCAGTACGACAATTTGCCAGGTTAGAATCATCCGATTTTGTCTTTGTTTTGCTTTATAGCCTTCTTTCTCCATGGTCTTCAAGCATTGTTGTTTCTCTTTCTATGATAGTTTGCAATGCCCTTGTCCTATGGAAAGAAAAGCAAATATATTCATATTTTTGTACAACAGATAATTTAAATGTATACATAATTGAAAATTGAGGCATAATTTGTATTAAACATCATTATGAATTTTTCCATGAAAGAGTGACAACATTGAGGCTTTCACAATCGATGTTTGGAAGACTGACAAGAGACTAGGCCTTTCTTTTTAGTGCTCGACCCAAGGAGAAGTTAACTAACCCAATGCCAAACACTAAATTGGTAAAGTTGGTGTCTATTATCTAAGCTAGAGTATATGACTGCCAACACTACTACGATGTCAAAAGACAAGAAATGGTGACAAAAATGCATATTAAAGTTAGCGTACTAGGAAGAAAGGTAGAGCAGTAGCAAGAAAATAGTCAACAGGAACTTTTTTTGGGGGGGTAACTTTCCATTAGAAAAAGACGAAGTCTAAATAATTGAAAATCTACCTTGCCACAACAGCTAGCAAAAGCATTATACTTTAACAAAACTCCTAATGTTATTCTAAACCAATAGACATAGAAAATTTACACTAGGTCACTTGCTTCTTGTCTCATTAGTCCAATTCAAAAAAGCCTACAAGCTATATAGTCTACACAATTAAAACTAAAGATCAAGAAAGAACCAAAAAATAAATAAATAGCAAAACAAGTTTATGCAATGTAAGCATTGACATGAAGTCTTTTTTTACCTTTTGATCTTGTTGGTGATGGAGTTGTCTTAATGTAAAAATCTTGGTCTTGTTTAGATATGACTTGCTCTTGCTCAATCCCCAATTGATAATTTTGAAGTTTTGATTTTACAAACTTTAGTCTTCGACCTTCCCAAAAAAAAGGAAAGTCACTCCTCCAAAAAATAGCATAATGTCACATTTTTACAACAACAATAAAGGACTATGTATGCATCAATAACAAGCTATGTGAATAATAACATATTAAAAAATGAAGGTATTCTTAATGAAGGTATTCTTATATCATTCTTTTGCGACCAACAATTATAACTTATCAAAATGATTCTAATTTAGAAACTCAGCGAATAATAACATATAAAAATGAACATAAACTTTTTTTTTCTAAAGTTGACCATCTCAATCAAATGAATTCTAATGTAAAAAAAAAAATTGAATTAGTAATTAAAAAGATGAATATTAATTTAAAGTTTTTTAGAATAATAAAAATAAATATTAAATATGGAAATAATGAATACTAGCAGACTTAAAAATGAATAAAAAGCTTTGATTTTTAAAATGAACTTTATAAATAAAAATAACGATCATATATTAAAAAATGAAAACAAAGATTTCCTTTCTAGAAAAGTCAATGATGTTGGCCCAGTTTAACTAGTTAAATCATCATAGAGGAGGGTGAATAGGGTGATAATCAAAGTCACAAAATAATCGAAATAGAAATGCAGAAAAATAAATGTGGACAAAACACACAATTTATAGAGGTGCGACCATGCTTAATCCTCTACACACAAGCACCCCTTGCCGATGGGATTTTGAACCTCTTTCTTTTATTAGGTCGATCGATTACACATGATTCACTAATCGTACAACCTACTAGTTGACCCTACAACTACAGGTGTCCAAAGTACGTATTGCTCCTCAACCGTACCTGGGTAGTCGGCTCTTCGACTAATCAACCCAACCCAATACAAAGAAAGATAACAAGAGGCACTCTATAATGAGGAGTAAATAAACAAAACAGATGTGCCAATATTAGCTCGATATATCAAGTTCTCTCAATGTCTTCTTGATTTTGCAAGTGTAGCTCTTTTTCTTCTATCATCTTCAGCTGCAAATGTCTCCCTATTTATGAGCAATGATGTTGGAGAGGTTGAAGGAATATTTGGAAAGTGATCAATGCATCAATCAAGGAAAGTTGATCTTCCTTATCATTTCAAGGCCTTGAACCCAGTCTTTCAAGCCATTGAAATTCACAGTGTTGTTTAACGTTTATCTTTCGATTTCTAATGGCTACTTTCCTTATTTTTAGCTGAAGATCTTAGCTGAGAGAATCATCTAGAAGCTGGTTTTTAGCAACATAATCTTTCACAATTTAATATCAAAAGATAATATCATATTTTAAGCAAATTTTGGCTTCTAATAAATATAGCATCATAATCTCATAATCAAATTCAAATCACCAAATATAATATCATAAAGATCACATATTCAAATTTGAATTCTAAATATCTCAAGATATTGTGGCAACTTATATCAGATAAATTAAGAAATTTGTACTAGCATGCCAATATCCATTCAGAATCGTAACATATTAAATAATATAAAATTAAGATAATTCTAATATAACATGAGGAATAAGCCAATTGATTAATTTCTTTTTGTCTTTCATCAAAACATATTAATAAACTCATTTTTAGCTTCAATAAAGCTAATAATCTCCCCCTTTTTGATGAAAGACAAAACTCAATAAAAAAACATATCAATATAATTTTGAATGACAGAACGTGAAAACTTAACAAATACTTCTCCCCCTTTTTGTATTTCATCAAAAAAATAGCATAAGAAGAAGAAGAAAGTAAAATCGAAGCATATAAAAAATTATGGCAAACACATATAGCTTCCCCTTAACAAATCAATAATACCGAAAGATGCTCCCCCGCAATCTATGGCACTCATAAAAAATATAAGGGATTAAGCACAAACATTTTGATCAATTAATATGTCCTAACATGCGTGCATTGACTTGATATTCTCATGAGCATTGCAAGGGATCAACATATAATAGCATTAATACAAGAGTTCTTTTCCTTCAAGAATAGATCAAGATTATTGAAGAATGATTAAGTAATATAATTCTCTCTTATAGAAAGAAGCAATATTATTTATGTGCATAATCATATGTCATAATTGCATAAGATATGACGTAATATTAATCAAGCTCACCTTCTAAAGTTAATTAGGCAAATTAAAATTCAAAAATCAAAATTTCTCAAATCGGAAGTAAATCATGTAAAGATGACATCATCTTCCATTTGGTAAGAATTTAAATTTTGATTTCTATTCATGTTGTTGAAATAGAAATTGAAGCCCTTGATTCAATTACACCAAAAATTTTCAGTTTCTGCATACAGTTCAAGGCCTTGAAATCTAAGTAATGACAAAACAAGTGAACTTACCTTATATTTAATTTTGGCAAACCATAACTTATCATATGCCATTGTGAAACTCCAATTTTTTCTTGTCCACTTGAATTTGCATGAGGATTAAATGCTATTGAAAGTTCATTATTAGTACTTAAATGAGGAGTTAATAACTTCCCATATTTCAAAAATGAAGCTCTTCGACCAAATCTTGATACCCTTTTCATCTTGGATTCAAAATTGTTAGAAGTAAGAAAAATTAATAAAGTAAAGTTTTTCTTTCCCTCAATCTTAGCACATTTTCTTGATTTAATGTCGTAATCAAAAATTTTTGAAAGTTGAAAATTTAGTGTGGTATTTAAATCGTAAAATATATGAAAACTTGGAGATAAATTATAGTTCGAAAATTCAAGCATGAATTTTACCTCATACTTAGCACTTTAGAGAATGGATGAATAATAAGAATCTTTATTTTACTCACCATTTTCAAGCAACTCCTCAATTCGCACATGCTTGACATCATTATGAATGAGACCTTGAATTTTATCATCACTTTCATATTCTTGCTCTTCATGTAATTGATGATACTCCACTTGCTTAACATTTTAATCCATGATCATTTCATCATGTGCCACAAATTTGCTTAACGCCACATTTTGATTAATACCATACAAATAATAAAGAGTCTCCTAAATCTCCTTGCCACTACCACAATGTGAGATAAACTTATAAATATCAACAGTAAGAGCACAATATAAAATGTTTATAACTTTAAAATTTTTGGACATCCGCTTGTAATCATCTTTAGTATACTCATCTTCCGATTTCTCAATAACTATTAGACCTTTGACCATGATCTCCCAAAGATCGAGACCCTTATGCTTGATATAAAGTTTCATTGTTTCCTGCCACGAAAAGTAATTAGGGCCTTTAAAAAGCGGAGGGCAATCAGACTCAAAATCATATCTAGCCATGGGATCGAACTATTAGACGGTAAAGTCTTAAAAAATAGTACTAGCTAGGATAACAATTGTTGGCCCGATTTGGCTAGTTAAATCACCCTAGAGGGAGGTGAATAGCATAATGATCAAAGTCACAAAATAATCGAAATAGAATTGTAGAAAAATAAATATGGACAAAACACACAATTTATATAGGTTCGTCCACACCTAATCCTCTACCCACATGTGCCCCTTGTTGATGGGATTTTCAACCTCTTTCTTTTATTAGGTCAGTCGATTACATATGATTCACTAATCATACAACATATTAGTTGACCCTACAACTATAAGTGTCCCAACGTACGCATTGCTCCTCAACCGTACTTGGGTAGTCAGCCATCCAACTAATCAACCCAACTTAATACAAAGAAAGATAACAACATACACTCTATAATAAGGAGTAAATAAATACAACAAATATGACAATACGAACTCGATATAGCAAGTTCTCTCAATGCCTTCTTCCTGATTCTGTAAGTGCAACTCTCTTTCTTCTATCATCTTCAGCTGCAAATACCTCCCTATTTATAGGCAATGATGTTGCTGAGGTTGAAGGAGTATTTGAAAAGTGACAGTTGCATCAATCAAGGAAAGTTGATCTTCCATATCGTTTCAAGACCTTGAGCCCAGTATTTCAAGCCATAGAATTTCGCAGTCTTGCTTAACGTTTATCTTTTGATTTCTAACAACTACTTTCCTTACAAGATCTTGGCTAAGAGAATCATCTAGAAACTAGTTTTTAGCACCATAATCTTTCACAATATAATATCAAAAGATAATATCATATTTTAAGCAAATCTTGACATTTGATAAATATAGCATCATAATCCCATAATCAAATTTAAATCACCAAATATAATATCATAAGGATTACACATTCAAATTTGAATTCTAAATCATCTCAAGATATTTTGGCAACTTATATCAAATCAATTAAGCAATTTGTATTAGCATGCCAATATCCACTTAGAATCTTAACATATTTAAATAATATAAATATTAAGATAATTCTAATATAACATGAGGAATAAACCAATTGATTAATCTCTTTTTGTCTTTCATAAAAACATATTAATAAACTCATTATGAGCTTCAGGAAAGCTAACAAATGATTAAAACTAGAAAGACAAAAGCTTCCTATGACAAAGCTATATAGGAATATTAATGAATAATAGCGTAATAAAACATTAACATAAAGCTTTATTTTCTAAAACTAAATTTTCTAGGAAAAAATAATTAATAGTAATTCTTTTAAAAAAGAATATAAAATTATACTTTCTAAAATTAAACTAAATAACTTAAACTATAAGCATGAACCTTCATTATTGTTGTTTATAGTCTATAACTTCCTAAAAATGAACTTTTTAAAATAATGAACAATATGACAATAAACAATGAACACAATAGATTATTTTTTTTTTCTAAAATTCAACTCAAACATCAAAAATTCAAACACAAGAGATCAATATTGTTCTTTGAAGTATATCGATATTTCTATTTTGAAGTCAGCGAAATATAGAGGAAGAAATAATGAATAATATCATGATATAAAATTAATATAATCCTTTACTTCATACAAATGAACTTTATAGGCAAAAATAATGAATAATTATATGCTAAGCCATGAACATAAAGATTTCCTTTCTAAAATTCAACTCCATGATGCAAACACACAAGCTTGATAGCGTTCTTTATAGGCAGATCGATATTCCTATATTCATATGACAGAAATATGGATGCAGAAATAATGAATGATGCATAATAAAAAATGAATATAAAGTTACCTTCTAAAATGATGTTTAAAGGCTAAAATAATGGATAATGACATACTAAAATATGAATACTGAAAGCTATGAACACGTAACCCCAATATTATAATTTATAGCTTTCTAAAAATGAGCGGTATTTTATAAAAAAAATTATCCCCTTAGTTAAATAAGTTATAATGTAAACCAAACATAGATAATCTATTATCAAAAGATGTGGATAAATCACCAACTACATGCACTATGAATTTTGGAACTCTAGGAACTTAATCATTGTAAGATCTAAACAACGATAGCGTAATAAATCTCTATATGCATAGATATAGACTAAGGCCATGTTCTTTTGGGTGGGAAATGCACCCAACCCACACCCACCCACTTTTTCCCCCCTCTTCCCACTCTTTCCCACACTTAAAAAAAAATACCACTCATTCCCACATTCACTGACTCCTTCCCACACCTACATAAAACAACCATTTCCCATATTTGAAAAGTTTTTATACTTTACGTAATTGTGTATGCGAATAATCTGATAGCAATTATGAGCCATTTTAATTTTTCGGATGTTATGGAATAGTTTATTTTTTTTATTTTTCCTTAATTTTTTAATTTTTTAATTTTTTAAATTTTTTAATTCTATTTTTTAATGTTTAATTTTTTAATTTTTTAATTTTTAATTTTTTTGTATTTATTTTTAATTTTTAATTTTTTAATTTTTAGTTTTTTATTTTTTTAATTTTTTAATTTTTAATTTTTCGGATGTTATGGAACAGTTTCATTTTTTTTCTTTTTCATTAATTTTTTAATTTTTTTAATTTTTTTAAATTTTTT
>JACYFF010031959.1:63535560-63608430 GCA_017589665.1 Selenicereus undatus | reverse complement strand
ACACACACACACACACACACACACACACACATAAATATACATACATACATACATATATGCATACATAGATACATACATGTGATACATATATACACACATGTGTGTACATATAAGTTGCTAAGTCTATTGTCCAGCCTGCACTAGATGATGATATTTACAGTCGATTACGTTGCATTTTCTGTTGTAAAATATTAAGAGACACATGCAAATTATAAAACAAAGACATCATTATATTCATTCTGTAGCAACGTCACAGCATAATCTCTAAATTTCTTTAAGGGTCACAATATAATTGTTAACTTTGCAATTTCTTAATCAAGATGGAAGACAGAGATAAAGAGAATGGAGACAATTATAGTTATTCATGATTAGAATGAGATGAAAGAATGATGCATCTGCTGTCGGTGTATATATACATCCATAAAACTTGCAAGAATAATGCTAACAGAAAGCTTAGCAGAATGTAAGAAAAAACTATGCTGAGCTGGCTATTCTTCAACAAACTCTAACTAACTCTACACCCGCCCTCAAGTTGGAGAGTGATAGGATGAAACCCCCAACTTGCTAAGAAGGTGTTGATGTTGCAGGCCAGGTAGAGGTTTAGTGAAAATATCTGCCAACTGCTCTGTGGTCTTGGTACATGTTAAAGATATGAGACCTTCAAGAAGTTTTTCTCTCACATAATGGCAGTCCAACTGTATGTGTTTAGTTCTTTCATGAAAGACAGAGTTTTTGGCAATGTATATGGTTGCCAAACTATCATTTTTGATTGGAATGGGCAAGATAGAGGGTACTTGGAATTCTGAAAGTATCCTGGTAAGCCAAGCAAGCTCAGCTATGACTGCACGCATCGATCTATACTCTGCTTCTGCAGAAGATAGAGCTACTGTAGGTTGTTTATTTGACTTCCACGAAATAGGGCTTCCTCCTAGCATTATGAAATATCCACTAGTAGACCTTCTTATGCAAGGACATTGGGCCCAGTCTGAATCACAGTAGGGCTAAAGATTGTAATATGATTTATTATTGAAGAGTAGACCTTGTGAGGGATCTTTCTTGTTGTATCTGAGGGTGTGCAAGGCAACCCTGATCATGTGTGCTTGAGTAGGAGCTTGAAGAAATTGACTGAGATATTGCACTGAAAATGCAATGTTAGGTCTAGTATTAGTGAGGTAATTTAACTTTCCCACCAGCTTTCTGTAATTGGCAGCATCATCTAGAGTATCTTCATTGGACAGTCCTTTAGATAATGATGCTAGAGGGCAAGCACTAGTTGTGAGTTGATCACACTCAAATTCTTTTATCATCTCCATGGCGAATTTTCTTTGTGTCATAATCAACCCAGTAGGTGTCTTGATAATCTCCATGCCTAGGAAGTAATGTAGCTCTCCTAGGTCCTTGATTTTGAACGTGTCATCAAGGAATGCCTTTAATTTTGTGATTTCTTCAAGGTCATTTCCTGTGATCACAATATCATCTACATATACAACAAGCAACACTATGGTTCTGTCTTTCAGCATGTAGAATAAAGAATAATCATTCTTTGAGTGTTGAAAGCCTAGAGTCCTCAAAGTATCTAATAGCCTTGCATACTACTATCGCAAGGCTTGTTTTAAGCCATACAAAGATTTTTGTAATTTGCATACTATATTAGGAGAAGGTACATTTAACCCAAGTGGAGGCTTCATATATATATTTTCATCCAAATCCCCATGAAGGAAAGCATTATTGACATCCAATTGAAATATAGGCCATTTCTTCTTAACTGCATTAGCAAGTAAGCTTCTGATTGTTGCCATCTTCAGAACAGGAGATAAAGTTTCATTATAATCAATGCCTTCTTTCTGAGTGAAGCCCCTAATAACTCGCCTAGCTTTGCATCTTTCTAAACTACCATCTGCCTTGTACTTAATTTTATAAACCCATTTGCAACTTATGGGTTTCTTCCCTACTGGCAGAGGTGTCAAAATCCCGGTGTTGTTGGCATGTAAAGCATCAAACTCTTTTTGCATTGCTTCTTGCCATTCAGACTTAGATGCTACCTCTTCGTAGGATAAGGGCTCACTACAAAGGTTTAAATGATGTAGCAGGTTAGATGTGTTATTAGGCAAAGAATCACAGGTAAGGGATGCATTATAACATATAGATATGATTGTATTACGACAGCATGATGCTTGGTGTTCAACTGGCTGGGAATGAACATTATTGCAAAATATATTCTGACAAATAAGAAGGAGTTTTATGCTCCCTTGCAGACCTTCTCAGAGGTGCTGAATTGTGAGAAGTTGGTGCTTGATGTACTGGGTCAACTGGAGATGATGTTGCTTGTTCTTCTCTGATAACATCAGTTTGCAGTGTGGATGATTGCTTTTGCGCAGCAATGATTCCTGAAGTAGCATTGTGATGATCACAAACATGCATTTGAAGATACTTGGAATGTGGAAATACGTTGGAACTGTCTGCAGACTGAGAAGAATGGTAGGGAAGTATGTTTTCATGGAATACAACATCTCTTGAGGTGAAAATTTGGTGTGTTTCAAGATTGAGCAACTTGTAAGCCTTTTGACCAAAGGGGTACCCCAAAAATACACAAGGTACTGATCTAGCCTGAAACTTATCCCTTTCAGCTTTAAGAGTAGAAGCATAACACAAACTGCAAAACACTCTAAGGTGTTCATAGTTGGCTTTTTGTCCAAATAATATATGGAAAGGACTCAATCCTTTAAGAACTGTTAATACACATTCACCCCAATATTTCATTGGTAAGGCTGAGTGAAACAACAAAGCTCTTGAGGTTTCAAGGTGGTGTTTGTGTTTTCTTTCCACAACACCATTCTCCTATGGTGTTGCCACACAAATGGTCTAATGTATAATGCCTTTGGACAAAAAGTAAGTTGTGGCTTCTCTGTTTAGTCCCAGTTCAAGAGCATTGTGAGACCTTATTGTTTTTACCTTGGCATTGAACTGAGTGTATGCCATCTCTATGAATGCCCTGATTAGAACCATTACATTGCTTTTTGTTGCCAACAAATGTGTCCAAGTTGTTCTACTATAGTCATTTACTATAGTTAAAAAATACTTGTATCCATTGTGTGTCTGAACTCTATAGGGTCCCCATAAATCAATATGAACAAGTTCAAATACATTTGTAATATGAATCTAACCGTGGGGAAATGGAAGTCTACGCTGCCTTGCCTTAGAACAAATCAAGCATTGCTTTATTGAATCAATATCAGTACAATTGGATAATAATCCCAATTGTTGTAATTTTGTAAAAGGCAAATGACCAAGCCTAGCATGCCATATATCTTCACTGGTCATACTAGCAGTACAAGCTGACTTATGAATGTCTGGAGAAGAAACTTGTAAACTTTTGGTTGAAACATCTAACCTTATGGCAAGTCCTAGTTTGAACAGGTAGACTCTAGCATATATCTCACCAAGAACCTGAAGCCTCTTTAGTGAAGGGGCCTGCATAAGACAATGCTTGGATGTAAAAATGATGAAGTAATTCTGTTGGCTAGCAAGTTTGCTTACAGATAATAGATTGTATCTGAAGCTTGGAATGTAGAGAACTACATGTAAACTCAAACGATTCTTGAAAGTTACAATCCCAGCATGTGTAACTAGGACACATTTTCCATTTGGTAAAGTAACAAAGTTAGGCATGGCAAGAGCTACAAAGTTGTCAAATAAATCCTTGTTGTGACACATATGGTCACTAGCTCCAGTATCAATAATCCAAGTACTTTGCCAATCAGAAACACAAGGTAACAAACATAAACTCTGTGTATAACCCATGCTATTTATGCCTGCCAAACTTGAAAAAGCTGTTGAACCAGAGTTGTAGCCAGAATCTTGTTTTGGTACACTAGAATTGTATCCTGTCTTGTGTAATTGTACATTTAGACGTAATGTAATCAGTTGTGAGGACTGTTCTGGGGTCAGACCTAGGACTGCAACATTGTTTAGAGGCAAAGAAGTATGGCAATCAGTGATCCCTTCCAGACCATCTATTTGGACCAGAGCAGCTGTTCTTCTTTGACCCTTATACTTGTTGTTTGGTGGAAAACCATGTAATCTGTAACACTTCTCAATTGAATGCCCTGGCTTCTTGCAATAGTTACAGAAAAAAATGGGTTTCATCCCGTCATTTCTTTCAAACCTGTTGTTTGAACCTTCAATTCTTGTGTCAACTCTATCCACTTTTTCGTTGTAATACTGATGTGACTTGTGCAACTCCACAGCAAGAGAAGCTAAATCCACAAGAAAATGACCATTGGACCTTATTTCTCTCTGCTTCTCCTCTTGGATTAACATAGAATACACTTGACTAATTGAAGGTAAAGGGCTCATCATAAGGATATTACCCCTGACAGAGTTGTAATCATCATTTAAACCCATCATGAACTGTAACAGTTTTTGATTCTGTTCTCTTTTGGGTATCTTTTCAGCAGAATTACAAGTCAATGATGGAACTTCATCCAAATCATCTAGTTCATCCCATAAACTCTTCACCTTGGTAAAGTAAGTTGCAATATCATTTGTTCCCTGACTCACATTACACATCTCCTTTTGTACTTGGTATAGCTTAGCACCATTAACCTGACCAAAGCTTTCCTCAAGTTGAACCCACATTTGTTTAGCAGATTTACCATATATAATGGTATCTGCAATTGTTTTGGTTAGCACATTCAATATCCATGACATAACCATATCATTACATTTAATCCATTTCATGAAATTAGGAGAATTAGAGTCAGGTTTTGGAAGACTACCATCAACAAAATGCAACTTGTTCTTTGTAGATAAAGCAATTGTCACTGTTCTCTTCCAAGAACCAAAACCAGTCCCATCAAAAGCAATGGATACGAGTAGCAAACCTGGATGATCTGATGGATAAGGAAGTATGCCTCAACAAGATCTTCTGGAGAGATCACAACTGTAGTGGCTGTTTCCATTTCAGAATTTGATTAAGCTTGCAAAGAACTGATCAAATTTTGGAGAAAATCAGAGGTGTAGCAGATTCTGCTAAAGAATCTCTGAACTCTTTAATATATGAGCCAGATGATTGATTGAAGAAGCTATTCAAAAGATCGAATAGGAAAGAAGAGTTTGATTAAACTTGATCTAACTGATGAACCAAATTAGACTGATCGAAAGACCATGAAGTTCAGAGAATCCTACTCTAATATCATGTTAACTTTGCAATTTCTTGATTAAGATGGAAGATAGAGAGAGTGAGAATGGAGAGAATTATTGTTATTCATGATTAGAATGAGATGAATGAATGATGCATCTGCTATGGGTGTATATATACATCCATACAACTTGCAAGAATAATGCTAGTAGTAAGCTTAATAGAATGTAAGAAAAAACTATGCTAAGCTGGCTTTTTTTCAACAAACTCTAACTAACTCTAACAATAATCAACATTTGTTTTTTTTCCCTTCTTAAGATCTTCAGGTATTCAAATGTAGGCTATTTTGAAGGACTATAAAAGAATCTTAAAAAATGATTTGGGTTGTTTGTTTTTTCTAACAACTACATTAGGGTACCTATAGCCATTTAGTAGAAAACAAAAGAAACTACCATAATTTGAATATTTCCTCTCTTTTTTCACATGTGGCGAATTGCAAACATCAGCATATAGACAGAATTTAAATTTAAGTTTGTGTAACGGTTGTCACAAATTTTACTAGCTGAGATGAATGAGACCAACAAGGATTTTATATCAAGTCACTCTTGCTTATCTTTACCGTCTCACCAATATGAAGTTGAAAATTCTAATTTTCATGTTGGTACATAGTCAAGATTTTCTGTACGTCGTGCGGTTACTTCACTTTTTTGTAATAATGAGGATTCAAAAATCAACTTTTGTGGTTCAAACGTGAGATTTATGCTTCAGAGGCCGCCCAGGCAAAATAGAGTTGAATACTTCTTCCTATTTAGTGCTGGGATGCCATGCAAGGAAGAGATAAGATCACATTTTATTAAAGAGCATATTCACCAATATATGAGATTGACTCTAGGCCAATGAGCCTCAAAGCAAATATTTTAGGCTTTTCTTTAATTTTTTTGGTGTGGGTTTAAAAAAAAAAATAGATACGGAATTGGAAGTGTATATAGCACATAGCATTTGTTGAGTTGGCCTCACCCTCTGAGAGACCTCCTTCAGATATTCCATCGGAGGGAGGAAAATATCGCAAAATAATTCCTTACTTTTTGTCTCTCAATGCCTCTTTCACCGTTTCTTCCTTCATTAATAACAACCAAGGGATTTATGCTAGAACAATTTTATTGGCGGTTACAATGAATATCACTTATCTATGATTGTTGCTCGAGATGTGGCGATAAAATGCATTTCATATAAGTTTCTTAGAGTTCATTTCTGAGTTTGTAATCCTAGCCTTTTTTTTTCATCCTGTGTCTATAAAGAAATCATAAAAAGGCAGTCAGATGCATAAGCATCTTACGTTCACGCAGGATCCAAGGAAGGGTCGCACTGTAAGGGGTGAATTGTACGCAACTTAACCTGACTTTGTCAGTCGCTGACTTTGTCATAGTTGGGTCAATATGTGCTAATACCATAAGTTATAATAGTTGGTAGTAAGTCAATTTATTTCCTTTAGAAATTCTGTCTGTCCTTCAAAAGAACTTACTAGTGTCCTTACATCTGTTTTCTAACTTCCAATCTGCTTTGTAAGCATCACGGTATTCAATATCTTTTATTGTCGGTCTTGTCTCATCGCTTTGGTGCTATTTTCTCCTCCTCACATAGATTTCGACATATTAAATTGTGGAAAAGATTTCGATTTTATTGTATAAGTGTTGGCTATGTTGTTTCCATTAGGAGGTGAAGCACTAATGCAATTTTATAAGATTTTATATATATATATATATATATATATATATATATATATATATATATATGACGATCTCCCAACTTTCAATCATTATCTATCATGTTAAATAGATACATCTACTTTATGGAGTTAGTACAACATTTAGGGAAAAAAAAAGGAGATTATGCATGTTGAAGAGCACAATTAGTGGCTAGTCATAAGGGTGCTACTGATCAACAATATATTTCCTATTAGCTTTACGGAGATGAATGTATTTTGATGTTCTAGATATTAATTCTGGTGAGAAGATCATCATTGCATATGTTTTTTTTTTTTTTGGTGCAGAATCATTGTATATGTTTTATAGTTCTTCGTGAATGGATATTTCTTTTTCCATAAATGAAAAAACTAAAAGTATTATAATACTGCCATAAATAATTTGCATGGCTTTGTAACTTTTTTATTGTGGAATATTTCACAATAAATTGTACAGAGACTTGAAAATAGACCCGCCTCGCTAAACTAGGACCTCAGACTTGAACAAAATAGACCAGATCCACATTTGAACCTTTAATAAGGCCATCCAATTTTGACGTTACCTATGACCAAACCGAACCTCATTCATGATTTGACTTATGACCCATGCTCGAAATGATCCAACCTTATTCAAAGCTGATCTGAAATGACTCAACACGAAGTGAGTCAAACAAGAACAACCCGGACTTCAACTTAACCGTACTCGATTTTGTACCAACTTTTGGCCTATTACCCAATGGGGATTAATCCAAGTAGCAAAATATATCATTGTAGCACGCTACTTGCGTTCAAAGTATGGGGTTACATTACCTAGATTAGGGAAAGTCCTAAGGCTACTTAGATTAAAGGGTAGACTTATCCAATGAACGTGGTATAGCTTCGCTATAACCAAAGCATCATCCTCTACACATTTGACTCTCCACGGTGTTATGTATGCCTATTATAAAGTACAACTTATATAACAAGCAATATTTCTTCTTGACTCGAATTGGACCCAACTCAAGAGTAACTCAAGCACTAAGTCAAATCCCACCTTTATAAAAGTTGATCTGCCCTATACCCATTTTGAATTGACCTACCATAGCACCACCTAAAAAAAAACCTAACCACAAACTTCAATTGAATCTAACATGTACTTAATTTGAACATAATTAACTCAAATTTGACTGAAATCGACTGAAATCTCAAGTTTACTCAAATCAAACTCATGCTAAACTTGAAGATCGTTGACCCTTAATCAACCAAAACCGCTTGACTCATTAATTATATGTGCTTCAAAATAAACTTATAATTTCTCAGGACATCAAAATTAATCACAATTCTTTTGGTAAGATAGGGGGGGAAAACTATAATTTAATTGACCGTATGGAACCTGAACAAATGGAGAGTTGACATTGGCCACTTTAGTTGATCGCATCTCATCTCAAGATAATATTTATAACTTGTTTTTAAAAAAATGGAAAGAGGGACGAGGGCAGGGGACGGCTGCAGTAGTGTTCAGCGTATCTTAATAAGACAGCAATGAGGTGTATCCTTTGTAGCTTCAATTCATACACCTTTTTAACATGACAGCCACTTCCTCGCAGAACATCCTTGGCAAATGGTTATTCGGTTCAAGTATGTGTCAAGTTAAGTTTGAATTGGGTCATGTTTTAGGTCAAACGATATTTCGGTTCAGTTCGGTTTAGGTCAGATGAATTTCAGCTCAGGTTAACTTCAACTGATTTTTTATCCAATACGGCAATAAGCTTGTTATGCAAAAATAATCAATTTTGTCGGAAATTTCGGGTGGGTATGGTTCAATTCGAATCAATTCGAATTTCGAATATACTTTCAAATGAGCCTATTTCGAATGTCGGATCGAATATGGGTCCAGATCATTTGATTCGAGCTTCGAATCTTAGGTTAGTTTGGTAGGTATAATTCCCCCTTCACTGCTCTGTTGTCAGACCCATTTTCCCTTTGTCCCAACTCCCAAGCAAGTAGTTTGATTTTTATTAAGCATTAATTCGGTTATCAAACTTCGTTCTTGGCATAAAATTTATAAGAATACGGAAAATGAAATAGTAATGCAGTGTTAAAACTAGAGAATGTGGTATGGGCCGTATGGCTTTCAATTGGGTTCTCATATATGATAAAAAAAGAGAGGATGCTGGTTTGAAATCTCTGATTTCATTTGATTCACCAACTACTTTTCTTAGTGAAATTGGGAAAGGTTGTATGTGGTATGGCTTCAATTTAAATAAAATTTACGCACTATTGCTATGTAAAAACTGCATTTAAATTGCACATTTTTTTTGAAATATAATACAGTTATCTTATGATGTGTATTTAGAAAAGGAAAACAGTCAACTTTCCTTTTCTAACCACATACATGGCACCTCTAATACAGTCAAATTAAAAGTGTCTCATAGTAGGAGTGAGCATATTTTTCTTTTCATATGGGAAAATTTTCTTACATCAAAGGGCCTATATATTGGATCATCTTTCGCAATTGAGTCTATCACAATTTATGATAAATAGCTTGTTAAATTTAATATATCAATTGAGCAACTAACAAAGTGTCACACGTATAAGTTCAAATGAGGTTCCATCCCAAAACCAATTGGCAATGGGTGAAGTAACTCACAAGCTTATATAGATGCTCAAGCCCTTCAATTTCATCAATGTAGGACAACACCCACTATCATATTTTTTGAATTTTTATCAATGCGGGACAATGTCCACTTTTATACTCCAACATAGCATAAATAATTGAATTAGTTGCTTCTTCCATGTCTGAATTAAGTATTGCCTTACTCTAGAAGCTTATTATGTGTTAACCTTTTAAATTCTAAAACTCACAATTTGCATGAGGAGCCCAGCAATATCAAGATTGACATGTGAAGAGTATTTATTCAGATCAGAGAACAGATCATTTTTGTAATTAATTTTTCTTGTCTATATGACAATTTTATGGTAAAATTGGATAGTTTGAAAAAGAATTCTATATAGAGTCAGACATCCTTGCTTGACGTTTGAGAGGATTACCAGATGAATTGGGTAATATAATTGTGTGTCATTCATGTTTTCAAGGTGATTTAAGTTTTCTTTATATATTCTGAAGTGATTGTTGCACTTCTATGTTTGTCATATTTTGAATGAAGTGCTTCTATATATACTACAACTGCATACTGCTCAATCTGCTAGAATGTCTTGTGGTTAAGTCATTTCAATTTTGCAAATATTTGTAATATTCATTTACCGTATCATTTTACTTATTTGTTATGTGTATTCTTATATCAATGATAATGATCTTGATGGGAGCTAGCTAAGATGTATTCACTTGTAAGAAAACATCACAATGTTCCATTCATGTTTACATAAATATATAAGTGGAAAAACACATAATACATCATAACTCATATATATATATATATATATATATATATATATATAATGGCATATTTTGCCTGTGCATAAAGAGAGCAGGGGAGGACAGAAAAACAAAGAAACAGGAATTGTGGAGCAAAGAAAATTCCAAGCGGACAGTCGAGCCAAAATGCCAAAACGCGACAATTCGTTGGTGTACATTCTTCTGTGGGGTCCATACCTTGGATTCTTTCTTCTCAGGGTAATTTCTTATGTGCTCCCGGAAGCACATACTCTCGTTATTTATGTATATATATTTTTTTAGGGTGTATTTGTTATATATTTATTTTTTTAATATATATTTAATGATGTGACTCGTGGGAGTATATGCTCCCAGGAGTATGATATACATACTGGCCCTGTTTGGTAAACAGCTGTTAACTGTTTGTATTAGCTGTTACCTGTTAGCTGTTTGAATTAACTGTTTATATTAGCTGTTTGAATTAGCTATTTTTAGAAAAAGTGTTTGGTAAAAATTAGTTGTTTCTAAACAATATGTTGGTAAAATTTCATTTATGCCCTTATTTATGAATTAGTTTTTAATAGGATGTGTGTAATTTTTCTAAATTTATGGATAATTATGTCATTTCTACAAAAAGCTCTTCTCAAAAGGCTAATGAGAATAGCTTTTTCAAAAGAGCTTTTTGGAGCCAAACAGCTATTGCAAACAGCTCTTTACCAAACACCCTTTAGCTGTTTGATTTGATCAAAACAGTCAAAATCATCTCAAACATCTATTTTTTCTCAAAAAACTATTGTTACCAAACACCCCCTATGCCGTCTCAGTGGGTTGGTGGGCCCCATAACTTCTTATTATGGATTATTCTTCATTGGCCCTTCAGCTCCTGTGAGCCGTAACTGTACGGATACTTTCTTTTGTCTATCCCTCGCCTTTTTCCAGCACTGTTTCAGCCGTCATTCAGCCCTCATTTCTAAATTGATCACACTGATACAACTCTCTTTAACAACCTGATAGCTACATTTCTTGTATCGAAAACTCACTATTTTTACTTGTTTTTCTTTTCTTTTTTAAAACTTTTCCTCTTTTTTGGGGGAAAAAAGTGACAAACCAGGCAGGAGAATTAAGAAGAACTAATATATGCTAATTTTGGCGTAATGCTAGTGAGTTGCAGTTGCCATGGCCACCATGGAAGGTACTGCCCGCGAAAGGACGGTTGTGCCCATTGGGTCGGAGATTTTGTCTTTGAAATCTTCATATCGGAACTGCCCCACAATCACGGCACTTGGACCTACAATGAGGCTCTCCCAAGCTTCATTGGCCTCTTGCCCGTGTTTTAGAAATGCCTCTGTAGCATCAAAATGGTGGAGTCGCCACCCCCAAACATCTCTCAAACGATGAATCTTTTGCAGTTGACGACATGCCAACTTGTACGTATTGACTTTGATTGCCTCCACCGCATCTTGTAGGAGCGCATCCAGTGTAGCTGGATCGGCATTTCTTTCCATCCTTAGAAACTGGTCAAGCTCAGGGACACCGATTGAGCGCCTGATTCCTCGTGCGTAGTCAGCTTTGGGGTCAAATGTTGCCCTCACCTCATCCACTAAACCCGCTTTCACCATCTGATCAACCCGGTCTGACACGAAACTTTCGAGGATTGGCAGCGAGACATCAACCCAGAGAAAGCAGCACTCGTACCTTGAAGCAAAGTAGGGATCATCATTTACTAATGAATCAACGAACGAGTTTGATCCGCCCGCAACTATAGGAAGCCTGTCTCTTTCAATTATGGATTCTATTGCTAGGGAAGCATGATGTCGGAAATCAGTGGTGGTGAAATCAGCATTAGGGTCTATTACCCCTAAGAGGTGATGTGGTACACCTCGGCATTCTTCCCCTGTGACTTTGTTGGTGACTATGTCTAGGCCTTTGTAAACTTGGATCTTGTCAGAATTGACTATTTCAGCAGGAAAATGAGTCGCTAAGTCAATGGAGAGCCTCGACGTCCCGGTCCCTGTTGCTCCTATTACAATCACCACTTTGTCCTTGTGACTGTTGAAGTTGAGGGAGCCTGTGTTGAGGCCACCGGCGAAATTGATCAGAGGCTGTGGTTGTTTGCAAATGGAGAAGGAGAGATTCATGGTGGTGTCAAAAAGCCTGCAAAAACATGTATGTCACAAATTTATTTGTTGCTAGTAGAATAATAAATGCATGGATGAATTAATGTGATGCCACCCTAACTTGCATATATGGTAATCATGTGGATGGAGATTAATATATATGCGTCACAATTCATAGTGTAAAAAAATTATCGTGTGAAAAAGTATCTTAATCAAAAGTTAAAACTAATAGTTCAAAGTCTAGGAAATGTTGTGTGACAAATTATAATACATACCTTTATAAATTTAGCACACTAGACGTGGCTAAGACGTGAAAATGGAGCAGAAACACAAGCCCAATGATTAGGAAAACGATATATTCGCCGAGCAAATTGGGCAAGGTTTTGATGAACTCTAATATAATTGAGGCCGGTGGAAGTTCGGTGCCTAGCTAGCTTGTTGTGAGAATATGAAAAATAGCTGTGTTTAATCCTTAATTTAGGCACCACATAAAGCTAGCTAAGTCTGAGAATTTCTGTATCTTGTATTTACAGTTGTAAAGACAGCAAACTGAATAGAAAAGGCTCTTTTCTTCCAGAAGGAAATGAGGGATTTTGCCGGGTTTACGACAGTGAAAATGACACAAGGTAGAGATTCATTCTCAATGTTGTAATCATCTTTGCCCAAGAAATGAGACCTGAGCTCGGTATTTATGGGCGGAAAAAGGAGGTGATAAAAAGAAATTTGATCACAAAAGTGTCATGCAGATTCTGCAAAAACTTGAGCCTTATCATGACGCAGTGCATGTTTTTAGTGTAACTTTTTTGCATTTCCGTTTTATGTGTCTTCCATACTAAACTAAAGTACTGTTTGATAAGACAAATTATAAAAACCTTCTTGAGCTTTTTGAATAGCAGCTTCTTTAGTGGTCCAGGCCATCTGGGTGGACATGATGGTTCTTCTTTTTTCTTTAAATATACCCAATTCAATTAGTGGACGTTAGTTTACATTGTTGAAGCTTCTGAAGATAATATGAAGATAGTAAGGTCCTCTTCTTTTCGTGAGTATATTTGTGAGCTCCACTTCTTCCTATTCCTTTACATTTTTTCGCATTCTTTAAATATAAAGGTCACTCATTTCCACTCTCTTTCATTCCTTTCCACTTCTTCTCACTTCCTCCCACTCCTTTTCACACGTTGATATTAATAATTGTATCTTTCTCTCACTTCATTCTATTCCTTCTTACTGCATTTCACTCCATCCGCCTCCTTTCCACTCGATTTTGTTCCTTCACACTTCTATAAGAAAAAAATCACTCATTCCCGCTCCATTTCATTCCTTCCCATTCAGTTCTATTTCTTCCTATTTCACACCAACAATTTACGCATGAGGTAGTATCCTTGCAAGTTGTATGAGATTTTTGTCCAACCTTATGTGCCTAGCTATTAAAACAAATTAAATTAAAAAAGAAAGTTGCTGAGACATGTGATCCGACTATTGAGAACAGATAGCCAGGACTCCGAAGTGATGAGACCTAGTTCTAAAGGTTAGATTATTGATTTTCAAACTTGTGAAAAATCCAAACTTATTAAAATCTACAAATCCAATTATATATTTTAACTTGGTGAAAAATTGATTATCAGGTCTGACTTGTTAATTGGCCTATTATTTGCTTATGTTTTGTCATCTTCTTAAAAAAAATCAGAAACGTTTCTAGGGCTTCTTTGATGACCGTGAGGTCACTGGATGAATTGTCGAGTAGATAGATCAAATCCGGATACTGCTGTAGCTCCATGACGATACGAACTCAACCCACTTCTACCCACCACAAGACCTTACAAAGGTAGAATATTAAAGTCTTTTTCCTAGTTCACGCACAAAAGGAAAAGCAGCGAGCTCCACAACAAAAGAAGAGCAAAGTGAGCTATGCCCCGAACAATAAACCTTGTCTTCTGGCTCTTTGATTGAAAGGTGCGTATACCTATCATGGAACAGAATTTCCGTTGTTATCAGCTTGTGAAGAGAATTGATCAGTCCCTGTGTCCCTAGATGGCCAGCTAGCAGAACCACTTCCATCGCTACTTCCATTGCTATAAAGAAATAAAAATGATGAACGAAATTAATGATTTGGGGCCTTCAAAATACAGCCTCATCCAAAATAAATTACACTCATATGAATTGATAATGTGTTATTTCGAAATTTATAAAGAAGGTTACGTCAAAAATAGAGAATACTATTGGACATGTTTGAGAAGCATTAAATGATTGATGTTTTTCAAGATAGGAAAAATTTTCTAGGTGTAGAATCTCCCGTGGCTAATACTGTCCTATAAGCGCTGCCTAAGGCCGAGTCAACATTCTTTTGACGAATTGGCTCAAACACTTGAGGCACTATAGGGGCACAAGTGCGGTTACTACTATCATTATCATTTCTTCTTCATTCTTTTTTCCTTTGTACACTTTTCATACTTCCAAATAGAGGAAAAGTTTCACTAAAAGACAACGGGACTAATCATCTGCAGATACCAATTTCATCATTTAGATTCCCCTAGTATTTATACTTGTCAAAGAATAGGCTTTTTCTTTTTATTATTAAAAAAAGTTACGTGGTTAATTTATATGTTGTTGAGTTTATTACATTACAGTTAGATTAGATGAGATCACAAAATTTAATAAGTAATGTTGATTGGATCGTTCATGGATTATCAATCAACAGTTTAGGACATTATATTAGTTATAAAATCTCACACTTATATCTTATTCGAATCATATTCGTTTCTTATCAAATCGAATCAATTTTTTTAGCATTAAACTGTCTTCTTAATGGATCCTAGGTGTAAGTTTAATTGAATTTATTGCTAATTAATTAATTAATGTTTTGAAGGGTAGATTGGGTTGAGTGTTGTCTCTAGAGACGAGAAGGATGAAGTGATTCTTGCTGCCTGCATGCGATTAAAAGAGTAAAAGCATGGTGGTATCCTACGGTGACCCAAGGCAAAACCGCTTGCTGTGATCTCCAAGTGGCGAAGACATTTGATTATGATCGCACAATGCTGGAGTTCAGAGAGTTAGAAATACCTCCCCCTCTTTTTCCGATTTTGGTGTGGCGTTAGGACGATATTTTATTTCTTTGTTGTGATCATTTTCATCAGTTGTGTCTAGGTCCAAGTCAAGAGAGATGAGAACTCAATTGCTTATGTTCTTGTAAGGATCCTGTGTAGAACTTAAGCAACTATGACTTATGATGCGTTCAAGTCAAGTGTCAAGTACTTGAGGACAAGGTATAGCTAAGTTAATATATTGCCTGCTAGCTTTTCATCTCCCAAAAAAAATAAAAAAATAATGTCGTTGGGTCTTTTTGATAAAAGAATCAGCTTCTAAGGGAATCCAGCCCGAAGTTGTTTTCTTTAAGTTATACGGAAAGAGAGCTTTTCCCTATATGGCTCCCATGCTCTTTGATAATATAGAAAAACTAAAAAGTTTTTTGTTCGTGGGAATTTGGTTCTCACGTGGAACCTTAGCTTGGCCCCTTTGTATGCGCGACATAATTCCGCCTAATACTAGATTTTCTGCACACAAATTGAAATAATTGTTACATGTTCAAAGAAAATATTTGTTTGATGTGTAGGAAGATATAACCATTGATGTAAATAAAATCTAAATTTTATACTTTTAGTGCCAGCTAGAATAATAATTTTGTCAATTATATCAATTGACATTTAGATCATCAAAGAATTTTTGATTATTTTAGAATGCTTTCTAATGCTAATTAAAAGTGTCTGAAAAAAGGAAAGCACATGAATATTAGATTTCAGGTGCCTTTCAATGTTTTTTTTTTGGTTTTTTTGGTTTCTTGAATCCTCCATTTCACTGAAATTGAGGTACTATTAACCCAGTAAGAAATAAAGCTCTCAACTCCCATCACAAATTTTCTTCATTCACAAGACTCGAAGTCGAGACCATAAGCATTTAAACTAATTTGTGTTGGTTGGCTTTCAAGTTTATAACTTTGTAAAGATTAAGCTTAATGACAGTAGCTATAGCATTGAGTATAATTCTTAGGCCCATAGTGGGCCCATTGGAGATTTTTACCCACAACCTTTCCTTGAAGAAGGGAGAACTTCGAGACCCCATTACCATTGACATTTCATAAGTGTTATTGGTAACCATCATACAAATCAGGATGATTTGATTAAGTAAAAAACCCATATTTTAGCCAATAGTCACTAAAATGTGTTCTTAACATTAAGTTGTAGCAGTAACTAACCGATTAAGATCTTGCCAAAAGGAGGTACAAAGATGGTAAACTGAACATGAGCTGGACAAAGGGTCTATATTAAAAGTCTCACAGAAAATATTTAAAAAAGAAGAGAACGTAGTAGAATTATCACATAAAATGCACATCAAAAGAGTGACAACATTAATGCAATTTGGTTTAAGTAGTTTAGTACTTATTTGTTAAGTGTGATCTTAGTTTTGAATCTTGTTAGTGAAGGAAACACATTTTAAGAGAGCTCCATCTTATATGAGTCAACAGTTAACTAAATTCCAATTAATATATCAAAAAGCAAACCCAAGACAAGAGTGAGAATTGAATAATACATTGGAGAATAAGACAAAGAATTGAATAATATATTGGATAATAAGACAGAGTCAGTAAAATAACATCCTTACTAATTTTGCACAAATATGATGGTTATATTTATCCATGCATGCTGGTTCGTAGAATCTGGGAGGTTCCTTCGCAACATTTGTGAACTACTACTTGATAACATAAATAATGGAGCCCTCTTTGCTTTCATATGAATATAGATATACTTAGATATTACCAGTGGCGAAGCCAGAAAAATCGAAGAGGGGTGTCGGAATTAATAGTACACAATATAAAATTTAACAATAGTCATAAATTGAAATTAAATAACGATTACATTACATCTAATCTAATTGTCCTCGACGAGACCTCATATTTTGAAACCGATGCAAAATATCATCAGTAGATATACTTTCAAACAAATTATCCTCAAAATAAGTAATAACAATGTCATTCAAAAACTCATATGAGATTCGGTTGCGCAAGTTGGTCTTGATATACTTCATCGAAGAGAAGACTCTTTCAATTGTTGCTGTAGAAACTAGTAGAATCAATGCTAATTTCAACAATAAGTACACGTGAGGAAAGCTCAAATGCTTCTTTTTTTTAATCATCCTTGTAGAGAGCTCACCAAGTCCATTCAAGTCAGAGAATCTCTCATCATCACGCATGTTATCGATGTAAGTGTCCAACTCAAAACCAAGGGCCTCAATGCCTAAATCATCAAAATCATCTGGATACAGTCGAGCCATCCTAAGTATCTTGTCCTTGTCAAAGCTAGTATATGACTCGACAGGGCTCAAACAAGACAAGCCAATTAGCAAATCAGTGCTTGCCTCAGTAAAGCGACTATTAAGCTCCTGCATTTGCATATCAAGAATCGAATAGAACACATCATTTGTCACCGAAGAAAGTCTACGTTTAGACTTTCCCCGAGGACGAAGTGGTGCAAAATCCTCCATATTAGGAATCTCGATGTCATGTTTTAGACAAAATGACTTAACATCATCAATCAAAGCATCCCATCCACGATCCCTTGTGCGTTGTAATTGCTTCTTAGCTGTACCAAGTAGTGCCAAAGCATTTACAATGTCCTGATCCCTTCTTTGCAATGCCTGACTCAATGCATTTGTAATGCCTAACACCAATTTCATAAGATGTAATAAAAAAACAAAGTCATATGTCTAAATACCATCCAAAATAGCTTGACCTCTAGCATTATCATCAAAATTGGTATCCGTTGCAAGAGCATCAAGGACATCAACAATTGGAGCAAACATGACAATAAGATTCACAAATGTTTTAAAATGAGATCCCCAACGAGTGTTACTAGGTCTCTGCAGTCCTAGTTCTTGATTCAAACCCTTCCCGGTTACAAGCTCACCCATTCGCAACGCTTCTTCAACTTTCTCCGATTGTCTTGTTCGATATTCATCTCGACGTTTATAAGAACATCCAATCACATTCAGAGTCAGATTGACCAACTCAAGAAACCCTTTAATATGAGGATGTCCATTTGCAACCCCAACAAGAGTCAATTGAAATTGATAAGCAAAACAATGAACACAATGTGCCGATGGATTTTCTTGCAAAATCAAAGTTCTAAGTCCATTGATGTGCCCCCTCATATTACTAGCCCCATCATACCCTTGTCCTCGTATTCGGGATGGGATCAAGGATAACTTAGCAAGCACAGAATAAATTTCTTCTTTCAATGACAATGCAGTAGTGCTAGTGACATGAACAAGGCTAACCAAGCGCTCCATAACGAACCCCATTTTGTCAACGTATCTCAAAACAATAGCCATTTGTTGTTTACAAGAGACATCACGGGATTCATCTGCTAATACAGCAAAATATCCATCCCCAATTTCTTCAAGAATAGCATTAACAGTTTCTCTTGAACATGCATTTGCAATATCTTTTTAGATGTCAGGGGAATACATTATACAATTACCAGGAGCATTTTTCAAAACAACACTTCCTACATTATCATTCTTTTCCCCAAGAAACTTTAGAATGGAACGAAAAACTCCTTTCCTTTTTGAATGTTCACTTTCATCATGACCTTGGAAAGGCAAACCCTCAAACAAAAGCAATCTTGATACATCAACCGAAGTAGTCAAACGAGTCCTATACTCAGCTTTAGCATGTGCT
The DNA here is from genome assembly GCA_017589665.1 of Selenicereus undatus. NCBI lineage: Eukaryota > Viridiplantae > Streptophyta > Magnoliopsida > Caryophyllales > Cactaceae > Selenicereus > Selenicereus undatus. Next base: position 63,589,332 of record JACYFF010031959.1, on the reverse strand, counting down.
GATTGTTTTTCCAATGCAGTTTGTATCGATTGTTTTTGCATCATAAGGTCCTCGCATCGTTTAACACATTGGTTATGAACACTATTTACCCCACCAATATGCTTTTTGAATCTACCCATCTTATTCCAACTCTTAAATCCTTTTGTTGTAAATGCATCTCCACCAAAATGGCTTATTTCATCATTTTTGAACAAATAGCAACACAGGCAAAATGCAGCATCTTCCTTTATGCTATATTCCAACCAATTGCCATATTCATCAAACCAAGTATTATTGAATCGACGCATATTTCCAGACATGAGTGTTTGAGGGAAAACATGATTTCGGGGTTGAAATGGGCCTTTTTGAAGATAAGCTCTTCTTACCATCACGTTCATCTGGATGGTATTGTGACATTGGTTTTCTTTCTCCTGGATCAGATGGAAAAGCATTTACGTCAACCCGACTTCTTTGAGTAGAAAAGGGAGTGGAATTGGCATTTACACCACAAGATGGTGGTTGTGGTTGAGTGACGTCGTTTCTACCTTCTTCATTCAAAGGCGAATTTTCGGATTTCGAACTTGAAGGTAACGACGAGGATTTCTTAGCTATCTTTTTGAAATATCTATGCATTTTGACCTATAATTGAAATCAAACATATAAATTTAATAAATTCTATATCGAAATTAACAAATAAACTCACAAATTAAACTATAAAAAAAAAGCAATCTAGAAATTAAGAGATAACCTACAATTGAAATGAAACATATAAATTAAACAAAGTTGGAATTGAAATTGGCAAATAAACTCAAAAAATTAAAGAATATAATAAACTAATCTACAAATTGAAATTTAACCTAGAATTGAAATTAAACATGTAGGTTAAACAAATTTGAAATTACAATTGACAAATAAACTCACAAATTAAATCAGGCAATGTAAACTTATAACTTATTAGGCTACAAATTGAAGAATCAAGTAAAAGAGAAGCTCACAAATTTGAAGAGGGAGTTGAGAACTTGAGTTCAGGAGGTTGTGGGCACTGGGCAATGTGGGGTGTGGCCGTGTCCGGTGTCCGTGTCGGCTGCAGTGGGCAGTGGGCTGCAGCCTCCGCCAGGACCCATGTGGTTGGCGTGGTGGACCTGGTGGTTGAGTCGTCAGTCGTGGCCCGTGGGTTAGCCGGTTAGGGACTTAGGGTTCTGCACTGCTGGGTAGAGGGCTCGGGGCTCCGGCTAGATCGCTAGAGGCGAAGTAGAGGTAGAGGCCTGAGGGCCGAGGCTGAGGTTGCTGTACTTGCTGAGCTGAGAGTGAGAATGTGAGATGGCAGAGTGGCAGACGGTGGAAGACTCGAAGCATAGCAGTGGCGATTGAGAGGATGAGAGGAAGATCGAAGACAGAGGTGGAGTCGCTGTCGGGCAGTGGGCAACAGGCAACTGGGCTTTTAAAAAAAGTGAAAAAAAAAACCGAAAAAAGGGCAGTGTGTAGATTCGAACCCACAACCTCAAACTTGCAAAGTATCCTCCCAAACCGCTGAAGCAAGACACATTTTATGTATCATTTGCACACATTTAATATATATACCTAATTTGTTTTTTAATTATTAGATGTATATTAATTTATTTATTTTTTTGGGAGGGGTGTCGACTGACCCCACTGACCCCACGGTGGCTTCGCCCCTGGATATTACAAGTTGTTAAACTAAGAATTAGTGCCATAAGTCATATCTTGGAGCAATTCTTCATTAAATTTGAGATTTTTAATATTTTCTAAAGAAATAAAGACAAATAATAATTATGATTCTCATCAAAAGGGGAAAAAGACAAAAATCAATCAAACTCTTGATATTTTACAAATACAGTCCATAAAAACTAACTACGGGATAATATAGGCACAAGAGCTTGAAAGGTGTGATGGTAACAAATTAAAAGCATGACATTTGTTGGTATTTGTCCCAAATTCTTTTGTCGGTTTTGGAAACAATTAAATTATTTTCTTTTTTGAAGATTATTGCTTGGCACCTAAGGCTCAAGTTATATGGTTAGAGATATTTTATTTTATGAACATTATATTATTTTCATATTTTGTGTTAAATATCTTTTTTTCTTTTCTATAAAGATGATGTTTGGTGGCCAAGACATATGTTTGCCGCTAGGGTTAAACCCTTGGTACATTTTGGGCTTTTTTATAAATATTAGGTTGTTAAACCTTGTTTGGTGTCGGGCATTTAGGAGTGCCTCTCGGTACTGCCCTTTTCTATTCCACATTTTATTGAGAGTTAGTATTGAGAGATTTTCGTTATAATTGATCTCTTCTTTGGACGTTTGCTTTGAGATCGTTTTGTACTCACTCATATCTTAATGAATTTTGTGCCGTTTTTGCCACCCATGGTTTTCTCCCGATTTGGATTTCCACGTAAAAATCGTGTGCCTACAATTATCTTTTTTTAATTTTGTTTTATATTTTCCAATATCTACATCATTTATCGCTTCCGCATATATTAAGCTCAAATTTCAATTATTATTTTCCGAACAAGTGGTATTAGAGCCGAAGTCATTGATCTGGATTTCGAACATTTTCTTGAAGGCTATTTCTCATTGATATTGAGAATTTTGACGTCATAACAAGATCGATTTTGTCATGTTCGTTCATTCCAAGAAATTTGGTCTAAGGTTGAGTTTGTTGGAATTTGTTCCAAATTCCTTTGCCGGTATCGGAAACAATTAAATTATCTCCTTTTTTGAAGATTATTGCTTGGCACTCAAAGCTCAAGTTGTGTGGTTAGAGATATTTTATTTTATGAAAATTATATTATTTTCATATTTTGTATTGAATATCTTTTTTCTTTTCTTTTTTTTAAAGATGATGCTTGGTGGCTAAGATATATGTTTGCGGCTAGGGTTAAACCATTGATACCTTTGGGGCTTCTGTATAAATACTAGGTTGTTTAACCCTGTTTGGTGTGGGGCATTTGGGAGTGCTTCTCGGCACTTCCCCTTTCTATTCCACATTTTATTGAAAGTTAGTATTGAGAGATTTTCGTTGTTATTGATATCTTCTTTGGACATTTGCTTTGAGATCTTTATCTCTCTTATTGATCTCTTCTTGGGGCGTTTGTTTTGAGACTGTTTTGTACTCACTCATATCATAATGGATTTTGTGCCGCTGTTGCCACCTGTGGTTTCCTCCCCGATTTGGATTTCCACGGAAAAATCATGTGCATACAATTATCTTTTTTTTTATCTTGTTTTATATTCTCCAATATCTACATCCTTTATTACTTCTGCATATACTAAGCTCGAATTTCAATTATTATTTTCTTAACAACATTAACAAGTCCTAGCTTCTTATCTTTTGTTTGTAATGATTTTACATTTGCACTATTAAGCTTCTAGCTAGGTAGGCTATTGGTAATTGGCTCAAATACAATTTAAGTAATATGCCATTTGTTAGAGCGTAGTACATGACAGAATTTTGATGGAAGCCAGAAAGGAAAAGAACATATTTGAAGTGATAAATATAAATGCTTTTTTAGACCAAGTAGATGATTTTTGGTACTGCAGTTGGTTTGGTGGCTTCTCTCTATTGCTCATTGTGTTTTGTTAAGTCACTCGCATCATTATTTTTCCCTTAATGACCTGTCTTAAGTTTCCTTTTCCACAGCCAGCAGATTGATGAGAAAGGAATCATGGGTTGAGAAGTACAACCCTTTTTGGCCTTTCATAATCCAATTAATAGAAACCAACTGTATGTGCTTGTACAGTAAGTATTCTTTTGTAATGGAGGAGCATAAATGCATTCTTTCACATAGCGAAATCAGAGATTGGAATTTGCTTTTAGCCATCCGTAACAAACTTAATCATGAAGGTACCATTGGATATGATATATATGGCACTGTAATTTTTCGCTTGATTTTTGTAACTTTGTTCTCGAGGGTTTTTTTTTAAACATTTGTCAACTTTACCTGAAATAATTTTGAACCAAAAATTACCTATCTGATAGTTAATTATTCATCTACCTAATTATGTTGTATCAACTGAAGGAGTTAATATAAAGAATTAAGCATAAACAAATTTGCTTTAATCCTGCAGCGGAAGACGATCCAACCTTGACTTGAATCACTGACCGAGGAAGGAACTCACAGTTCAGAGAACCCTCACAATCCCATAGCCAAAGAGCCCTAGGTTTTGTGTAGAAAACTCACATAGAAAACCCTCGATATTTCTCTTATGTTTTTCCTCATAAACTGGCACCCCTTTTATATTATTAGAAGGACAACCGAGGTATTAGGGCTTCTAAAGTGACTTAAATCGTTGACCTATTGGGCTTGCACCCCTTATGGGTGTATTAGGCCCTAAGTCTAGCATCTCTTATTCACACATAAGGGAGTGCTTATTTCCACCTTAAGAAAAACTTATTTTCTTTTATTTTTGCACAATCCTCATACTGGGCAAATAGGTCGTGCAACTAGCATACTTGTGAGAGATCTATGCTATATATTTGTTAGGAATATATAGCCTCTTGTCAAGAACCGCACATGAGTAGTGGAAGTATGCAAGTACTCTAGATCATTTCAATCTCAATAAGATGTTTTACTTTGATCTCACCAAACCATTACATTTCATGTTCACAATTATGACCCATAAGTCATAACTAGTGCATCGGTGAATAGGAATTAATGCGATTTTGTGAATGATCTTCCTCTGCTCACGAGACTCTCAACCAAATCTAACTCGTTTTCTAAACATGTCATGCCAGACCGAATCACTCATGATCCTTTGGCAACACACTAAGATAATGAACATTGAATCGAGTCTCAAGCCGTTGATTGGAGTCTTGAGGGTACAAATATAAGGTCATAACCTTATGGGGTCTCATGCAAATATAAGTAGAGATCTAACTTATATTAACCCAATTGGTCATCTGTTGCACACACGATATGAAACCTGTGCTACAACATTCTCTCTCTTCCTATGGAGCGTATGTCTTTTGGTTTTTTTAACCAAAATGCTATACAGATGATGTTTGGACACCATATTATCCAAGTTGAGTTCCCAAATCTACTCATTAACTTGAACTCCCATCTGGCCTCTTTAAGGTAGGCTAGGTAAAATTCATTTCTACCATATATTGTAATAACCTTTTGTCATTATCAAGCGACATTCACGATTTTAAGTTGACAAGTTCTTATAATTATCCTTCTGATAATTCTACTTAAAATCTTGTCTTATCTCCCATCAATACTCAAATCAATGGAGGCGATTACCGGCATGATAGGGCTAACCTCAAGTGTACCTTACATACTTTTCACATTCAAGAATCCAAACAAGCATCCATGAATAAAAATGCATATTCAAGCATTCTAATAATAAGTGTATGCAAAACAACTTATTTCAATTTCACAACGTTAGATAATCACTTGTGAAAATTGGGAAAACAACTAGTAAACAACATGCCAGGGCATAGTTATCATCTATAAACACTGTTAAGCTTTTACGTGCTGAACAAGCACAACCCTTTACCAGGGTTAGCTCAATGGATCTACAACCATTTCCTTCATAGGGAAATACTTTACGTTCAGTATCTTTGTGTGCCACCATGTCATTTACAAAATTGAACCTTATGTCCAATATGTTGTGTCATACGACAATACATAAGGCTCTTGGTACAATCACAACTTATCCTAGTAAACCGTTATTGGAAAAAACTATTTGGTCCACCAACCAAATAGTTCAAGTACCTCTTTAACCAAATAGACTCCTGCGCTTTTAAGGATATAGCCATAAACTCTTCTTATAACAAGGCAACATATGACTGTTTGTCACCAGTTTAGCTCCGTTGTAAGTTGTAAGACATATTTGGGGGTTCATTTCTCATGTGAACCTACCATAGTCAAAACCGTTGCACCCTTTTGATGCAAGTTATTTCCTATGTGGCACAAATGCATAATCGGTGGTTCTTTTTAGGTTCCTCATGGCTTCAATATTTGTTGTTATGCTAGTTTCAGGTTCAGTTGATATTTATTTAAAGACAACAAGTCTGATATGGAGCACATCATGTATTAGACTTCTAACCACACGTAACAAAGTAAGTTATGCTTATTAGTCCTTTTCTAGTAGAGTATGACACATTTTATAGTAAGGTCTCACCTTTGTTGATGTGAGTACTAATGGCACCATAGCTGTACGTATTAGATTATTCACAGATCTTTTGATGTCATTTTGTTTAGGAAGAAGGATAACCTCTTTGAATATTCTCTCAAAAACTTTATTTCAAGAGCATACACTACTTTACCCACATTAATCATCTCAAAGTTAGATGATGACAAAGCCTTTTGCCTCACTTAGTAACTCTACACCATTTCTAGCTATTAGTAAGTCATCCACACATAATAACTTGACTACAAAATTGCTTTTAGACCTTTTGGAATCAATCATAGTACAACCACTAGAGATAACCACAAGTAGACCAATCCATTGAAGAGTCTTTAAGGTCACAATTGACCTCACATGTCCACAAACCTCATGTTTGTGATCCTTTTCAGTGGATTTTCACTTAGATCCCTTTAAGATTGCTATTTGCACACCAATGTGATGTGACTTTGGATCCAAACTAGCGATAATAGTTAGAGGAAGATAAAATTAGGATAAAATACACAATAAGCGGGGAAAAGTCTTTGTAGTTGATCATATCCTATTGTGTGTACCCTATTGCAACAAGTTGAGCCTAATACCAACTATGTCATTATCCGTACAATTTAAGAACCGATATGTTCTCAAATAACTTTGTGTCCTAAAAGGTCAACCAACCGTTCACCTTCATTTACTCCATTTTACTTCCATTGCCTTAATCCACTTGTCCTTAGAAGGGTCAGAAATGACATCTTTGCTCATTTCCACTCTATATGAACATCATGAAAGTTTCATGTACGTCATTACCCAAATGGCGTGGAGGAGTACTTTCTGAAAATTATGTCTTAGCAGAGATTCATATAATCTCATATCGTTCCTTTTGGGATTGATTTTACTCCTACTCAATCCAAGACCCATTATCTTTCTCCATTTAGAACAAGAATAGAATTTGCTCCCACTTGGAACAAGAATAGGATCACTTTCATTTGCTCTTGATGATGAAGGTGGGTCTTGACGATAAACTTATTCATCATCAATTAAGATCCTCTCACTTGAATGAAGGGATCCGATTTGGTTTGGAGAGCTAATAGATATAAGTCTTGACCTATCTCACCCTTCTTTTGAAATCCATTCCTTAGAATGTGATGTATATTGTTTAAGTTTTAGTTGCAATCCGACTGTCTTATAGCCCAATAAATCAAAAGATTTCAAGGTTAGAGTATCCCATAAAGACGCTCTTCGTTCCTCTTTTGGCACTTTCATAGGAGGGGTTGTATCCATGTGTTTCATACCAATGAGGTCTAAATACTCTCAGACTGGGCTCAAATCCATAGCTTATGGAGTGGTAGCAACTTACTTTACAAGGTCAAGATCACATATTGCAACAAAAGGAAATATCCTTAACAGGAGATTTATAAAAGTTGTGCAATTATTGATCGTACCATATCAAAGAGCATTTTATTTTCTTTCTCCACAACAACATTTTGTTGTAGACGCTTCAGGATAGTTAACTAATAAACTATCCCATTTTCATCGCAATATCCACTAAGATAATGCCAAAATTCGAGCAATTTTTCGATCCAATTGACTAACACTTTGAGGGTTTTTGGTCTAACTCCAATGTGGAAGGCATTCTAGGTATCAATTTGCATGAAAATTGAACGAAATCAACGATTCAAGAACTGAATTAGGGTTTGGCAAGTGAAGAACCCTAGAACTTCAAAACATATTACTCCCAAATTGCACCACCAAATCATGCGTATTATTTATCAAATCAAAGATGTCTTCAAGCTCTATCAAAGTCTAGAATTTTACAAAAACTTCATCAATGATTTTCACAAGAAATAATCGCAGAAAATTTCAAGTTTATTTGTGGTGAGTAGAAATATAAACATAACTTCTTTGGCACTAATTTCAAGAATCTTACAAACAATCCAACTAGGAAACTAGTTAATTGGCTTTGATGCCAATGAAGGAACTAATATAAAGAATTAAGCGTAAACAAATTTACCTTAATGCTGTAGTGGAAGACGATCAAACTTTGCCTTAAATCATTAGTTGAGGAAGGAACTCACAACTCGGAGAACCTTCATAATACCACAGCCTCAAAGCCCAATGTTTTGTGCAGAAAACTCACTTAGAGAAACCCTTGATGTTTCTCTGATGTTTTTCCTGATAAACCGAACCCCCATTTTATATTAGAAGAACAGCTAAGGTATTAGGGTTTCTGAGGTGACTTAAGCTGTCGACCTATTGAACTTGCACCCCTTATGAGTGTATTAGGCCCTAAGTCCAACATCAACAATTCAAAGTTCAAAATTATTTAACATAAGAAAGAAGAGAGAAAAAATTTAATTCTGAAATATTAGGCTAAGAAAAATTAAAACCAGAAACTATAAGAGTAGAGTGTTAAACTAACTCTTCATTCCGGGATTCAATTTAGAGAGCAGATGAAGGTAGGACGAGCATAAACATTTGTGAATTTACTGAGTGGGTTGGTTGCATCAGTTGTTCCTATGTTAGACCTTCAAAGAAATATGTATTGTATTGAGCTTATTATTCTTCCTAATATCCATGTATGTCCTACCGTGCGCAAACCCTTATACAGTGGTGGCAAATGAGTACGTTCAAGTCGACTCTTTTAATAATTAAGCAATTTTATAACAATTATGAAGATAACTTAAATAGTTAAATTTACATCACAATGCAAAATAACATATTTTATGCTCAACAATCAACTTGTGTCAACTTAGGAATACAATCAGTTCACTCGTCTTTGGTTTGTATTTATCTCAATAATTTCATATCAAACTCATGTCATGCAGTTAATAGGAAACCCAAATAATGTTGTATAATATCTTGTGTCCCATTTGAGATGAGATTGTATTTACCTACTTAAGAGCTCTAGGCTAGATTATATTCTATGTATGAGTTTCCTAATCTTTGTATGACCTCTTTCCATCATCAACATAAATATTAGGGTTGAGGAGAGCAGCCATAGAGGTTTGAGACTCAATTGCAAATTCTTCATGGTATCAGAGCCACCAAAGCCTAAACTGTGTCCTGAGCAACATGAACGACCCTAATTCACCGTACTACCTAACTAGTGCGGATCATCCAGTTAACGTAATTTCCCCCGTGATACTCAATGGAGAAAATTACACTAACTGGGTCAGAATCGTGACGAATATCCTCAAGCCAAAACATAACTATTGTTTAGTGACGGGTCTCTCGCCAAACCAGCAAGTACCTCCCCTGAATTTCAGGCCTGGGAGAAGAATAACTCAATGGTAATTCCATAGCTTTATAATGTCAATGAACAAGATGTTACACGATTCAGTCACCTATTCCGAGAAGGCAGCTGAGATTTGAATCAATCTAAAGGAGCGATATTCACAAAGCAACGAAATTAGGATTCATCAACTAAGACAAGAGATTACGTTGAAAAAGCAAGGAAACCTCACTGTGAGTTAGTATTTTATGAAACTCAAAGAGCTGTGGGATTAATTGGCTATAGATATCCACTTATGACTGCCAAAGAAAAAAAATTCAGCAAGCATATGGAGGCAGAGAAGGTCCATTAATTCTTGACGGGCTGGAATTTTGCACAATTTGGAGTGGTAAAGTCAAATATCCTTACAATTGAGCCATTGCCTAACCTTAACAAAGTGTATACTATGATACTTAAAGAAGCAAGGCAGAAGAACCTGAGTATTGAGGTAGAAGCAAGAACTGAAGTTGAGGTTACAGCCTTCAAAGCAGTGGCTGCCGTGAGAAACTGCTAAGCAAACTAGCCTAGGTGTAGCCACTATAAGAAGGTAGGCCATGTGAAAAGCCAATGCTATGAGATTGTTGGATATACATCAAATTGGCAACCCAGATGTACAAATTTAGCAAATCTGGGGCAAAATCGTGCGGCTCAAAACAGTGGGGCATTGCCAGAAACGTCGCTCACCGATTGACAGGGGGAGCAACGAACCGCCAAGCCCAGCCACACGGACGAAGTGACTCCCATGGGTCTCACACCAGCACAGATCGACGCCCTGTTTGCCTGCTTAGAGAGGGAGAGAGAGAGAGAGGGGGAGAGAGAGAGAGAGAGAGAGAGAGAGAGAGCAAAGAGAAGTCGAATGGTCAGCGTATGACTGTTAGCCGCTTTGAGTAGATATTAGACTCAAGGGCTTCAAACCACATTACATCCAATTTTCAAGCCTTGAAAAATCTGGTAAGATTGCCTGAGGTTATTCATATAACCACTCCAGCTGGTTACACAGTTGTCGTTAGAGGAGCAAGAACTATGATTTGGCGCATGGTTTGGTCTTGAAAAAAATGTTGTATTCTCCATATTTCAACTACGATCTTATTTCTATGAAATAGCTCACTAAATGATAAGAATTGCATGATCACTTATAGAATATAATTTTACCGTATTCAGGACCTCACCTCGAAGAAGCTAATTGGAGTGGGTGAATAGAAGATTGAGATGTACTATTTCAAGAAGAACGTGGGGGGAATGATTTCTGCTGCCGTACAACACAAGGAATGCACTCTCTGGCATTGTCGGCTAGGTCATCCATCATTGGGAAGTTTATCGCATTTATCTGCTCAGTTTGGTTTTCAATTAAATAAGGAATCCTATCAATTCTGTGATGTGTGTCATTGGGAAATATAGACTCAAAATTCTTTTCCTAATGGTAATTCTAAAGGTTAGAGACCTTTTTCACTCATTCATTGTGATTTGTGGGGACCATATCATACTGACTCTTTAAGTGGTTGCTATTATTTTCTGTGTATTGTGGATGACTTTAATCGTACTGTTTTGGTGTATCTGCTTAAAGATAAGTCAAAGGCATGTGAAAACTGATTAGTTTTTGTGCTATGGTGAAAACTCTATTTGATATGTCTAGTGAATTTGTAGTGATAATAGAGCCGAGTTCACCAAAGGACCTTTGCAAGCTTTCTATCCTATCAAAAAGATGCTTCATGAAACATCTTGTGTCGACACACCACAACAAAATGGGCATGTTGAAAAGAAAAATCCACATCCCTTAATGTAGCTCGCGCTTTGAGGTTTCAAGCCTCACTTCCCTTAAAATTCTAGGGGGGTGTATTCTAGCAGCTGCGTACCTCATAAATTGAACCCCAATAAGATTACTTAACTACAAAACCCCCTTTGAGGCTCTTTTTGGGATTTCACCTATTCCTGAACATCTTAGAGTGTTCACGAGTCTTGCATATGCTCATAATCATAGTCGATCACGTGACAAGTTTGATGTACGAGCACAAAAATGTGTTTTTTTGGGTACCCACACGAGAAAGAAGGATGGTTACTTTATGATCTTGATAACAAAAGACTTCTGGTGTTAAGGGATGTGTGCTTCCATGAACACATTTTTCCCTATGCTGAGCATACTGCAACTATCATATATTCCTACTACATCCATAGATCTCCCGGTCCACCATTCGATTAAGCCCAAAGTGATCAGGCCCAATTGTGTGTGGGGATGCTTGATCTGCAGCCTGAAGCTGGTGAGTTGGTCTTAAAATCTGCGGCCCACCAAACTGAACAGGCAGGGGCTGCTCTTGCTGAAGGTGCTAGGCTGGAGGTTATTGCGCTTTGGGCCTAGCAACTCGGTTATGGAGAGCTCTGCATCAGAGCCTAGCCCAATGGATATAATGGGTTGTGATTCTCATCATGATCCTCATCACAACCTCTTATTGTAGCCTGTCCTAATCGTGACCGAAGGCCTCCCGCGCACCTTAAAGATTATGTCTATCATGCCATTCAACACCCCACCTCCTCATCCATCCATGACGGCTCTTTAGGTACGCCTCTTTCACATTCAAAGGCTATTTCTTACGGAAGATTTTCTCCTACTTACTGTGCTTTCTTAGCTATGATCACTCCTAGGAAAGACTGTAAACATTTCTCTCATGCCATGGAAGATCCTAAATGGAGGGAGGCAATGGTAGCTCAAATCGATGCAATCGAAGCAAACAATATTTAGGTGTTAATAACCTTGCCTCCCAATAAAAGGGCACTTGGGTGCAAATGGGTCTACAAAATCAAATACCATATGAATGGAACCATAGAATGCTATAAAGCATGGTTAGTAGCCTTGGGAAATCACCAAATCGAGGGAGAAGATTTCCATGAAACTTTTGCTCTCGTCACAAAGATGGGATATCTTCCGGTGCCTTCTCGTCGTGGTTGCCTCCAAAGCTTGGGGACTTCATCAAATGGATGTCCACAACGCCTTTCTTAATGGTGATCTATATGAGGACATATATATGAAGCCGTCGCTTGGTTTCTATTCCTCCAAGCCTAGTATGGTTTACAAACTTCGAAAGTGTCTTCAAAGGTTATAACAAGCGTCCCGACAATGGTTATACAAATTGGCTTTTCCTTTGCTTCGATATGGGTTTTAGCAATCCTATTGGGATCATTCCCTATTCATTTAACGTAAAGGAATCATTTTTGTAGCCTTACTTATCTATCTAGACAATCTTGTTCTAACAAGTAATAGCCCTGAGCAACGTCAGTCTTTCCTAATCTGTGTATGACTTCTTTCCATCATCAATATAAATATTTGGGCTAAGGAGAGTAGCCACAGAGCGTTGAGACTCTCCCAATCACAAATTCCTCCGTAATCGTATTCATTTTGATGTTGCCAGCTCTATTTCGCTCTGTTGGGTTTACTTGTCAAATAGGTATAGCCACTTGTACGAGAGAAGGAGAAGAGAAACGGAGGAACAAAAAAGGAGGATGAAACTTTTGATAAGGTGGTTTGGGTTGTTGACCTAATGAGGAAGAAAGAAAAAGCTATGGGCAATAAAAGACATTAAAAAAATGAGAGAAAGGATCAGACTTTGGAGAGATAAAGAAATATTCCAAGTGTGCCACATTTAATTTACAATTAGGTTTAATTATTGATTTTTGATTACAGTTATGTAAGAATTCACAAGTATACGACGCAGTGACAAATACAAGTTGTATTCACAAGAAGTTGTGTTTCAAATGCAAAGGTTACCTTAAGCTTTCACGCTAGCTAGGCAAGTCAAGAATAAGTTTCTATTTGGAAATTAAGTTACTGAAAGTAATAAAAGGAGTTTCAAGTTGTGATTTCACCACTTAATTAGATAACTAATAAAGTCAAGCCCTGATTTTCCCAAGTGTATACTTGATTTAGGAAAAAAAACACCTATCATCTTTTGGGCCTGGCCCAGAAGGTGTTCGCATATGCCTACTCACGAGGTCGCATCCCCAAAAGGCCCGAAACGCAACCTTTGGGGCCTTTCCCCAGGCCCACTCACTACAGGACCGGAGGCTCATGCTGTCAGCTACAGTAAGATCACTCTTTTACCCCTCTCACAAACAGGCTATAAATAGTGACATATTCCCCTTGGAAAAGGGGCTGGAAAAAGGAGGGAAGAATTTACTCTGTATACTGTTCACACTCTCTAGAACATCGGACTGACTTGACCGTCGGAGAGGCGTCCCCCGGACCACACTCCTGGGCAGGCCTTTTTTGCAGGTCGGAGGAGGAGAAAACCGGGGCCGTGTTGATCGCCAGCTAGCGGGTAAACCCGTTCTTTCGCCCCACGTCATCAACTCAATCACGAGACAGATTCCTGGCGGAATCAATACTAATATTCAAGGATGGTATGTTGTCCAATTTAAGCCCGCGTAAACTATCTTTTGACCATCATCGGCTGATCTATATACCTTAATGTACTAGAATTTTGAGTGTAAATAAAGCCGTAAGCGTACGATTTCTGCCATAGTACTTGAGGGTCGTCTCCTCAGGGACTCAGGGACGAGGATGGAGTTAGGTCACTAGCTACGAAATTAAATTAATCTAGCATTATTCTAAGCTAATTAAACAATAAATAAATAAAACTATAGATTATAAATGTATCTAACTACAAATAATCACTAACTTTTCATATGATTTTATTAGGTCTAAATAACTTCACATTAGATGAAACAGCAAACCTAAATACTAACCGCATTACCTCCATGAAAGAAAGAAGTTAAAATAATCTAAAATTTAAATAACATAACTAAGCTAGCTCTAGTATGGGGACACGACATATGAAATAATAAAAATGGAAGTACCTAGACTATGAACAAATTAAGAATTGCAATGAACAACAACAAAGCACAGCTTACCAAAAGAAGACTAAATAGAGATAGGAAGAAAAGGGGAAAGAAAAGCAGGGCAGGACTCCATGGATGTTTTGGCTCGCCGAGGTCGGCCCAACAAAACCCCATCCCAAAGAAGAGCATGACTCGGATGCCATTAACAGAGAACCTCAAGCACAACCCTAAACTAACTGCATTCATGGAGGCCCGAAATAGGGGATTTCAAAATAGAGCAACCAATTCAAGAACAGAATAGGGGAGGGGAGCTCGATTTCAGCCATCAAATAACCTAGAACCAAGCACAAACTTGCTTCAAAGCTCATTAAAAATGGCGGAATTCGCCATTATTGAGATTTCGAGCTCCAACGAGGCAAACACAGGGGCTAGGGAAATTCACAATTTATCAAAAGCCCAGTTCCAAATTCGTTCAAAAATTAACTTGCCCAAGCGTAATTAGCTGAAATTGCAAGATATAGCACGAATCTAAATACTCGAAATCAAAAACAGAAAAATCAAAATAAACCGTAAAAGTCTTTTTAACATGAAATTCATCCTAAAATTATCTAAAACTCGAATTAAAACTATCAAGAACCTTAAATTAAACCTAAAGACCTCCATTACCTAACACTTTAACCTTCGATTTATAGGCAGCCCATTCTTGATCTACACCATTCAACCTAGTCTAGCGTGGATGATGGTGATGATGCTGGCATCTAGCGTGCTATGTTGGCAGTGAAGGGGGTAGTGATTCAATAAGGCCTGGTGCTCGGTGACAATGGAGATGGATAAAGGAGATGTTGGTGATGCGTGGTGTGTGAGTGTGGAGATCGAAGAAGGAGAAAACTAATATGAAGGTGTCAGGGTTCTGGTGTGGTCGAGGAGAGAAAAGGAGTGCGGAGAGGGAGAGTGAAGTAAGAAGGGGACGGGTAAGGGGCACGTGCCCAGCACGTAAGTGAGGGTAGATATGAGGATTTTTATTTTCCTTTATTTTTTTCTTACTCTCTTTTCATCATTTCTTTCACAATTTTCCTGATTTACAACACCTACAAAAATAAAGCAAAATCAAATAAAAATATGAATATAATAATTATGTCGAGCATAAATTAGGTATAAAGGTATTGTAAAAATATCGTACTTTTGGTGCAAACAAATACTCTCACATCAAGATTTTGCTTGTCCTTGAGTAAAACAAACTAAACTACCTAAAAACAAACAAAAATAAGAAAAAGAAAATCCTAACTCACTTTCGTAGAAATCGCGGTTGCATTTAGCATATGCAACAAGCTTTTTAAACCTCTCGGTTTCCTAAATGGATGAGTGAGATCACGTGAGGGTTTTCAAGTGAAATATCCATAAAAATCATTTCAAAAACAAAGGAAAATCCTTTTGGTTTTTCAAAACATAAGCATATATACAAGTAATAGGAAAATTATGTACACAACTCAGACAATTGCATCATCCTAGTAACCAAATCACCAAACTATATACAAATAGAATCTACAATCAATAGATAAATAAGTCAAATGAAGCATCCCGACTTTCAATTTTTCACCTCACACACAATATGCAATGATATGTAAACTTTGGTGCATGTGCAAATGTGTATCAACTCTTATGAATCAAGTTGCTAACATTGACACAATCCCCATTTCCTTGCCTAATTACCTTCTTTACTCCATTTTTCCTCTTTTTTTCTTTGTTTTCAAGAATAATAACGCACACACCCTAAACCCGCTTGACTGACAAATATTTAGGCCTTCCATAAAAAGGGGTTTTATTAAAATGTGCAAAGCACTCATTACATTGCCCAGACAGATGTGTAACTAAGCAAAATAGCACGTATTCAAGCCAATTAAAGATATGAAATAAAGATAGTGGCTGTGAATATTGGTGCCTGGGTTTTTATTCACCTTTTTAGACTTTTTCCTTCCTTTTTTTCTTTTTTTCCCTCATTTTTCAAGAGCATTGAAGGCAAATTCAACAAACAAAAAGTTCACATGCCAAGTTAACAACAAGACTCTAAAAACTGATGATAATGTAAGCAAGGTAGCACAAAATCAGACATATGAGACAGGGTTATTATGAAAAATCAAATCTACATCCTCAACTAGATATCTCATCATGTAAGCTCTATTTTCATATAACTCTACAATCTAGCACAGGGGGTCACAATCGCCTAAAAAAGCACACATATCCCAAAAGAAAAACAAAAATCTTTTTGAATTTTTCAAATTTTTTGAAAAATATATACAAATGGACACCTCATCCCCACACCAAAACTCCAAACTGTTCTCATTATGGGAACTAAGGTGTCAAAAAGCATTACATAAGCTATACAACCGTGAAACCAACATGAAACCACAAGTACATACAGGTTAGGACACCACCAAAAAATAAAAAAGAAAACCAAAAACTAAATCATCAAAATAAAAATAAAAATCACAACCAAAACCAAAACAAAACCAAACATACATGTTCATAAAACCAAAAACCAAAATCACAAAAGAAAGCAAAGCAAAAACCAATTATAAAACAAAACCAAAACCAAAACCAAAACCAAACAAATCATGACCAAAACACACATAATCACCAAAATAAAAACAAGACAAGACCAAGGAGCTAGTAAATACAAAACTAAACCAAAAGAAACCTTAAATGAAACAAAACACAAAAGAAAACAAAATATAAAACCAATGAAAAAAAAGACAGCACTTATCACATATTTCCAAACACATACCACCAATATACAAAACAGCACTAAAGCATCCTACAAAACCAAAAATAGCCCACATGAACAAGGTACTACCAAGTAAAAGACGAAAGTAAACATGAAACAAAACAAGACTCAAAAGAAAAGAAAACAAAAAGGAAACCAAAACAAAACCATTGAAACACTAAAAAGAAAACAAAAATAAAATGTGAAACAAAACCAAAACCAAAGAGAAACAAGAACTTACAAAACTAAAGAAACAAAACACACACCTAAAACATACCAAAAAAAAAAAAACAATCCTAGATATCCACAACTATTCACAGTCCTATATATCCACAACTATTCACAATCCTAAATATCCACAACTAACAAGTAATCACAAAACAAAATACATCATAATACAATCAAGGGTGATCATAGCCAACTCGACTCAACAAATCCCAAATTTCTCCTCAAGATAGATCACCCATACAATCAAAGTCCTAAATATCCATAACTATGTACGAAAAGAAAGAAAAGAAATACAAAGAAGAACAGCGAAACGGTGAAACGATCACACCAGGTTGGATACTGACTGTACCTAAACTAAATGCCTCACTCAAATGATGTGGACGAGGTCCATCAAGCATCAACCACTCCATCACAACTCATAAGCTTCTACTCGTATCAAAATTGACCAATGATCGAAGCAACTTGTCAAACAATTGGGCACAATCCTCACAAAAAATGAAGTAATTAGAAATAGGAGGTGGAGCCCCTATACAGTGCATGCATGGAATGTAACTCAAGGCTCTCAGCCCAATCAAGAGAGAGATGTGTATATGGGATATCAGATGCACAAGTCACTGTGTGAGACCCGCATTTTTGTCGTACTTGCTTAGCAAATATTATGCCTGTTTGGTTAGAAAGCTTTGTTTTAATATCCGCTAATCTACAACTGCCATATCGCCCAAGTTATCGATCTATTCAACTTTAGATCCCAAAAATAGATTTCCTACACTTATGTAACAAGATAAGCCTTCGATTCCTTGAAGCTTCAACAAAGGCAATTCCCGAATACATTCAGATTATTAAACCTTGGTAATAGTTCTGTAATTTACTAAATCGATCCTAAATATATTCAGGGCTGGGTAAGCTGACCCGCGACTATATTTAGGACTTCGGTTTAAGATTAAGGCTCGGGAACTCGAGTAATAATTAGGAGGTTGTAGTCGTGTGGGGTTAGTAGGTTAGAATTAATCAAAGCAATAAAAGAAAAGGAAAAAGGGGGGGCTTATGCGTGAAATCCCAACCCCCGTCTCTCTCCTCTTTCTTCTTCTTCTTCTTCTTCCCTGTTCCTCCTCCTCTTCTTCGCTTCTCTACCACGCACGCCGGAGCAAACTGTGGGCCTTGAGCCCCCAAACAACCCACCTCAGCTGCCGGCCATCACACCACGGCACCATTGGCCGAAAATTAACCACGATTGGGTTGATTTCGACCGGAGCAGAACCAACGCCGGCGAATTCGGTGCATGCAAGGTGATTTCGAACTCCTCCTTCATCTATAAATTGCATTCTTGACCGAGATTCTTCCTAATTGCGTTTAATTTCTCAGAAAACTTGGGTTAGGGTTTTGGGTTTGGTGGTGTTCGAACCTCACGCAAAGGCAACCGGATTTCTGGGTGTGTGGAGTTCGAATTTAGCTTCAATACTAGCCAACTTGGGCGCATATAGCTTGGATTCGAGGTGGGTAAACCTTTAATCCCTCCTATTTTAAGGATTTCGAATAATAATTATATGAATCAGTTTATTGGATTGGTAGTTATAAGTATTTATGCATAATGATTATGAATTATGCTTGAGGTGTTAATTCGAAGTGAGTTATAGGTCTTTAGCTTCGATTCGAATCAATTTAGGTGAATTATGCTGGAGGTGTTAATTCGAAGTGAGTTATATATGTTTAGCTTCGATTCGAATCAATTTAGGTGAATTATGCTTGAGGTGTTAATTCGAAGTGGGTTATATATGTTTAGCTTCGATTCGAATCAATTTAGGTGTTAATTCGAAGTGAGTTATATATGTTTAGCTTCGATTCGAATCAATTTAGGTGATTTCTGCTTGAGCTGCTAATTCGAAGTTGTTTTACGATTTAGTAAATTTATACGAAGCTTTTAAGTTGGGAATAAAGTCGTTTTACGATTTAACAAACTTATTACGTTTATACGAAACATTTAAGTTGGAAACTAAGTCGTTTTACGATTTAGCAAACGTGTTACGTTTATAAGGAACTTTTAAGTTTAAAGTGAAGTCGTTTTACTAGTTAATAAACGTATTACGCTTATGCAAAACTTTCAAGTCAAAAATGAAGTCGTTTTACAAACTAGCAAACGTTTTACGTCTATAAGAAGTTTCTTAAGTTAAAAACGAAGTCATTTTGCGAGTTAGTAGTCGTATTACGGTAATATGAAACTTTTAAGTTAGAAACGAAATCGTTTTTCGACTTAACAAGCTTATTACGTTTTTAAGAAGCTTTGAAGTTTCAAAGGAAGTCGATTTATGTGTTAATAAACTTATAACGTTTATGAGAAGCTTTTAAGCTTCGAACTTAGTTTGAATTAAGCATTGACTAAACACGTTATGTTTCAAACGAGTCTCGATTTACGATTTAACAGACATATTACTTTTAAAAGAAGGTTTTAGCTAAAAAGTGAAGTCGTTTTATGAGTTAGCAGTCGTTTTACATTTACACGAAGTCGTTTTACGATTTGGCTTTCTAAGTTATACACGAAGCCGTTTTACGATTTAGTAAACAATTTACGTTATAAGAAAGTCTTTAAGTTATTTATGATGCCGATTTACGTACTAGCAAATCTTATTTTGTTTCTAAGAAGCTTGTAAGCTTAAAACGAAGACGTTTTACAAACTAACAAACACATTATGTTATTAAGAAACTTTTAAGTTAAAAACGTCTTTTACGAAGTTAGTTTACACGTTAGCAACTTTATTTCGATTATGAAAAGCTTTTAAACTATTCACGAAATCGATTTATGAGTTAGTAAACTTGGTTTGTGTCAAATTCCTTCTATTGCATTTAAAAGATTGAAACGATCTGAAAAAGGGCAATTGGAGTTGTGTATTGTGAATCCTAGCTTTGAAGTGCATGCTAGTAACTACCCAAGTTTTGAATCGTGAGTTAGTATACTCACCATGTTTTTAAGAGGCCTTTCTCGTTGTTTGCCTAAAGCTAAAGTTGTAAGAAAATTATATTTTCATGTTTTATGTTCATAAAACCTATATATGAATAAGTATAAGCATGTTTGTCTACTAAGTATGTATGTGTATGATTGTTATAAATTCCTAAGATATGTATATGAATAAGTATAAGTATGTATGTGTACGAATGATTATGTTTATGTCTATGTATAAGTATGTATGTGTACGAACGATTATGTTTATGTCTATGTATACGTGGAGGAGCTACTCTAGAAACTTTAAGCTTAAGTCTGAGACCCAGGGATGGTGGCTTAGTTCCCGCCTAGTATCACGTATGTTATGTTATGTTAGATTCAGGGATGGTGGTTTGATTCCCGCCTGAAGTCTAAGTATGAAAATTACGTCTCAGCATAGTATGATGTCTGTCCGCATAGGCGTATGTTGCCGCTCGAGTTTGGCTGACTCGGGATGGCAGTAACAAAGTACCTCTAAGAGTCTAGTCTCCTCATTTACGTGAATAAGTTACTATGTATGTTTTCGGTAAGTGAAACTTAAAACCACTTTTATGCTATGTTTCTGGGTTTACGTAATTTTATTAGCAATACGGTTTCCACTAAAGTTAAGCTTTTTGGTATGACTATTCCTTCACTTGGTTTATGGTTCGAATATGATGTATTATGTGTAAGCTCTTCAACTAAAATGAATTACGAAAGGCTTTCGTAAGTTAATATGTATTTTAAGTATGTTTTGGGAGAGAGGGTTTACTCACTGAGCGGTGGTTGCTCATTCCCATTACTTTTCCCCTTTTTCCCAGATCCACAGGTATGTGACTGATGCATGGAGTGCCTAGAGAGGACTTGCTTGGACTGTGTTGCTGTGTTTATGATATTGTTATGTAATGTCGATTGTGATTGTAAGGCTATGTAATTAATCATTTTCCTTGTAAAGTTTATGAAAAATAGAAAGCTCTGTATACTTCGGGCGTGTGGCCCGTAGAGTTGTGGACTCCGACGGGTAGCCGTTGAGTTGTTGGTGTTATTGACTACCTTATGTATTGCAGGGATATAATGTAAGGCTATAAGCCTGGAAAACGGTCAGTTTTTAGGGGAAACTCTATCCGTTTTGCCCCAGAAAATTAAGAAAATCCTAGCATTCCTAACCCGAGGGTTAAACTTAAGACTCAATTATGTTATAGTGGCTTAAGTTTTAAATATTGAGTCTCTTTTATGTTATGTTCCAAATAAGTTTAAGTAAGTTGCCTTAACAGTCTTTCCCAGGGAAGACTATGGCGTGTAACACGACCCGGTGAGGTTGGGGGTGTTACACACTGGTTTAATAAAGATATGACTATATGAGTGCATAAACAATCGAGAGTGATCTAAGTGATTGAAATGAAGCACAACAGCTCCGAAAGGGGAGGGAAGATGACCAAGGCAAGGCTAATCGAATGAGATATGAAAATCAAAGCTCACATGGTGGCCTAAAGTCAAGTCTTTCACTTCAAAGTGATTCTTGAGTTTGTCTATGTCACTATCATCAAGAGTCTGATCTAAACAAGGACTAACAAGTACAAAAGTCTCAAACTCTTTAAAAGTAGACTCGGGAGGGTCTACAGAAGGGAGAAGAATGGGGTGGGGAGAAGAAAGAGGTGAAATGGGAGGGGTGACATGGGATGAATAAGCTCGTCAGGAGGTGTAACCTCACTAAACTGTACAGAAGCCTCATCAAGAGAATGCTACTAAAAAACGGTATCCTCTAACCCAACTAATATGCCACACTAACTGTCAGAGCTAGCATCAGTCTCAAAACCATTTGCCTCCTCGAGCTCTCCTATGGGAGCCAAAGGAAGAGACGAGTTATGAACAATCAGGCTATCCTCGGGGTGATCACTAACCATGCTAAACTCTAGGGAGGGCGCAACTACTAAAGGAGATAAGGGATCACTCTCTTCCTCAAGGTTATCACAAGGTGTACCATTATAATAATCATGCCCTAAAGGAATCGATGTCTCACTCCTAACATCAAACTCATCACAAGACCTAGCCTCAAGTGTAGGAGAGCCTAAACTAAGGTTAGTCTTGCGTAAACTTTGCAAGTAATCTCCCCATTAAAGGTAGCCAATGCCTCTAGTCTGTGTGGTCTACCAAGCAATGGACAAGTATCAACATCATGATCAAAGGAATTATAATAATCACATGAAATAGGAGCACATGGAGTATGAGGGTGTAATATAAAACCAAATTGCTTCTCATCTAAAGGTGTAGAATGCATCATATAAGGGTCGGGAATGGGATAACTAAAGGTCTCTCTAGGATTGTCATACTCCCACGTGTCATGAGCCAAATACTCAAAGAAATCCCAAATCTCATCGAGAGTCTTAGTGAACAAATAACCCAAAGCCCTGGGGCACATAGTCTTAACATGACCCCGATATTCATCACTAAGACCCTCAAAGATCACTTGGACAATTTTCCATTTCTCAAAATATCTATCAACAATTGGGCACGAAAGTCATTCAATGTACTTAAATATTGTCAAAATAGTTCATGCTCAAGCTGAGGGAAATAGAAACTTGCCATTTGTTTTTGAATTTTTTTAAAGTTTTTCAATTTTTAGGGGTTTTCACGATTTTTCAATTTGTTTTAATTTTTTTAATTTTTTGATTTTTTTTTGATTTTGGGAATTTTCAAGAAATGAACTAACTTACGTAACATTAAGAATGAAATAAACAAAGTAAAACAAGATCTATGCAACTACTAAGAAAGTAACTTAGAAAAGCAAAATGCGGCCTAATCTCATGCCGTCGTCCCTGGTAACGACGCCAAAAACTTGTATGAGAATTTTGCGTGTAAAATAAACCCGCCAACGCATGACTTTCGTCGTGGAACTTGAAGGTCGCGTCCTTAGGGATGTTTGAGCTAAAAATGTGCTATTTTTAAGGTACTTTTACACCTGTTTTATGCTCGTTTTAATAATATTTTTAAGATTTTTAATTGATTTTATTTTATTTTATTTTGCAGATTTTTAATAAATGTGAAAAAAGGGCCAAAATGGTGAAAAATGCGAGAAAAATAGAGGAAATTTCAGGAATTGAAGAACCGGTCCAAAATTCCACAGAACCGGCCAAGGAAAATTGAAGGAGAAAAGAGAAAAAAAACCAAACCGGTCTAGCAAAAAACCGGACCAACTGGTTAAAAAAAAAACCCGGTTCAGAGATAAACCGGACCGGTCCGGTTTAGCAAAACCCGGTTCGCGCATAAAACCCTCCTCCCCTTCACACGCTCTCTCTCTCCTCAACGCCCCTTCTTCTTCTCTCACTTCCTCTTCGATTCCCAGAACACCCAGACCCCATGCCGATGCTCTCTCTACCCCGTTCTCTCTCTCCCTTATCCCTTCCCAAAACAACCCTACCCACAGTAATCCCCGAAACCCAGAAACCACCCACAGCCCACAGATCCCCGTAACCCCAAATCCACCCACAGTTTCACCATCCACTTTGCACCATCCCACCACCAGGACACGTCTGCCTCCTTTGCTGGCTTCATCGACACCAACCACGACACCACCAAACAAAGGGTCGAGATTCTAAGGGGTTCGAGTATAAAGAGGACTTGGAGGACGCCATTGAGGGGATCGAAAGTAGGTAATTAGGAGGAGGATTAGGTTTAAATTTCAGTTTTAGGTTTAGATTTAGTTTAATTTCGTTGTTAATTTTATTTTCGTATTCGAATTTCAGAAAGCTTCGAATTAGGGCTGATGTTCGAATTAGGGTTAGAATTTTAGATCTGTTTTAGGGTTCGGATTTCATTTAAACACATTGCAATTTTGAGTTTCCTAGCTGTAATTCATGCTACTAGTTTGATTTTGTAAAAATCGCATCTCATTTTGCCGAATTTCACTTTAAATTCCCCCTCCCCTGTTCGAATTCTTGATGGTTGTGAGAGTTTACTGTTGAAGGGTTGTCTTTCGCTTGTTTTGGAGGTGCCTTTTTTGCCATTGCTGGAGCTCAACTTCAGACCTTCCTTGGTTGAATAATCTGAGGCTGTTACATCGTCTTCTTGGTCCTGTTCATGCTTCGATTATGAGTAGGTTTGGTTAATTCTGTTAAGTATTCTGCCTGGGTTCTGCATTATGTTTGATCAGTGTGTTTGTTGGTTCATTGTTCGGTTGAATAAGTTTCAGTATTTGCCTCTATTCCCTGCCTTGTTTCTTGTGTTCTGTTCTCTGTCATAAGCTTAGCAGTTTTAGGTTGTGCCTCGAATTTTAGCTTGATTTGATTATGATTGTCTGAGCTCTTTGTTTGGGTGGATGCTGGATGGACGCATTTTGCCATGTTTCGGATTGGTTTGATTGATTGAATGATATTGTATGGTTTCGACTTGAGTGTGTTGAATAATGTTGGTTAGTAGCTAGGTTTTAAATCGTGCTTAATTCAAGCTTAGTTTGGTTTAGGTTGGTTAATTGACATAAGGTTTAGCTTAGGTCTAGTTTACTTAGCTGATTAGGTCGTTTAAATTCTCGGTTAAAAGCAATTAGTTGATTTAGTAGTTTAGATGAGTTTAGTTGAATTAGGTTATTAGATGCTTTAAATAATATCACTTAGTTTAGTTAATTAGTTTGATTGTTTCGTTTTAAATGAGCATAATTTCAAAGGTCTTCCCTGTGGATTGACCTTCAAAGTACTACGACTGATAATCGGGTGCTTGAGGTTTCCTTTTTCTTTAGTTTATTTTCCCCCCTCAAAAAACCACCTACAAGGGACAAGGATGGAATTGGGTCACCAGCTACGAAATTAAACTAATTTAGCATCATTCTAAGCTAATTAAACAATAAACAAATAAAACTACAGATTAGAAATGGATCCAACTTTAGATAATCACTAACTTTTCATATGATTTTATTAGGTCTAAGTAACTTCACATTAGATGAAACAGCAAACTCAAATATACTAACTGCATTATCTCCATGAAAGAAACAAGTTAAAATAAACTAAAATTTAAATAACATAACTAAGCTAGATCTAGTATGGGACAGGGCATATGAAAAAAAAATGGAATTACCTAGAGTATGAACAAATTAAGAAGACTAAACAGAGATAGGAAGGAAAGGGGAAAGAAGAACAGGGTAGGACACCATGGATGTCTTGGCTCATTGAGCTCAGCCCAGCAAAACCCCATCCCAAAGAAGAGCATGACCCAGATGCCATTAATAGAGAACCTCAAGCACAACCTCAAACTAACTGCATTCATGAAGGCCCGAAACATGGGACTTCAAAATAGAGCAACCAACTCAAGAATAGAACAGGGGAGGGGAGCTCGATTTCAACCATCAAGTAACCCAGAACCAAGCACAAATGAGCTTCAAAGCTCATTAAAAATTATGGAATCACCATTACCGAGATTTCAAGCTCCAATGAGCTAAACATGGGGGTAGAGGAAGATTCACAATTTATCAAAAGTCCAGTTCCAAATTTGTTCAAAGATTAACTAACCCAAGCATAATTAGCTGAAATTCCAAGATATAAAATGAATCTAAATACTCGAAATCAAAAACAGAAAAATCGAAATAAACCCTAAAAATCTCTGAACCCGAAATTCATCCTAAAATTATCTAAAACTCGAATTAAAACCATCAAGAACCCTAAATTAAACCTAAAGAGCTCCAATACCTAGCGCCGCAACCATCGATTTGTAGGCAACCCATTCTCGATCTGCAGACTAATGTGGACGATGATGATGTTGGCAACTGGTGTGATATTCTCGCAGTGAAGGAGGGGCAGTTATGGTGGAGATGGATAAAGGAGATAGTGGTGATGCGTGGTGTGGGAGTGTGGAGATTGAAGAAGGAGAAGACTACAATGGAGGTGTCAGGGGTCTAGTGTGGTCGAGGAGAGAGAAAGAGTGCCGAGAGGAAGAGCGAAGCAAGAAGGGGAGGGGAAAGGCACGTCCCAGCACGTGAGTGAGGGTAGATATTAGGATTTTGATTTTTGTTTATTTTTTTCTTGCTCTCTTTTTATCATTTCTTTCACAATTTTTCTTATTTAAAACAGCTACAAAAATAAGACAAAATCAAATAAAAATATGAAGATAATAATTATTTTGAGCATAAATCGCGTATAAAAGTATTGTAAAAATATCATATTTTTTGGCACAAACATTTAACCACATATTTTCGTGGGGTTAACACATTTAGATTGTGAAACTAGCAACCTAAAGACCATATTAGAATTCTAACTATTTTCATGTCAAAATCCAAATCATCTCACTATCCACACTAGAAAATTGACCTTGCCTTTCAATGCAAGCCAAATCCCTAAAAGGAAAGATGAAACCCCTCTCAAGCAGTTCATCGAAAAATTTGAAAAGTGAGAGGGAAAACCCAAAATTCTAGCATAACCAAGGGCGAGCTGGAGGCCAATGCATAAATAAATTAATCAATAAAGGGCTAATTAGAACCTTGCACAAATTTAACTATTAATTTAACATAACGTTCAATTAAAGAAAGAAGAAACTAATTTAACAAGTAAGCAAATATGCATGAAGTAAAAAGATATAGGGAAGAGAAAACTTAAGCTTGATTAATGCACTTAAATCCATTGATTTAAACATTAAACTAATCTAACCTTACCTAAATTTCACCAATGTATTCTCCCCCTACTTGAGCATTGTAGCTGACCCTAACATAAAAATTAAGCCTTCCAACACTAACTAGGACGCTTCTGTAATTACATTTGAAAACACACTTTTTGTAGTCCCTCTAACCATGGCTGACAATGCCATGTCATATGATGCAGCTACCTGCGTGGCCTTACAAGCAAAACTTCCAAAAAAAAGCGGCAAATAGCAATGCAAGACATGGCATTATCATACTAGACGACATAGCTACTCGCATTAGTGTGACGTGGCCATGGCACGGGTGCCCATGTCAGGACATAGCAGTTATAGTTCAGTTCAACAACAACAAAAGTGCATGGTTGAAGTTGTGAATAGTCCAAGTGCATGTACTTAAACATCCATAGCATCAACAGAAGGTGCACAGATGTAGCAGATGGTTAATCATAAATATGCTTGACTTGACAACTTTTCTTTATTTTTGCTTCATCTTTCTACTACTTGCTTACTTTAGTTTATTTCCTATAAACTCAAATAAGAATAAGTAAAAATCCTAAAATTATATTATTTTATGAGATAAAAACTAGATAAGTAAGGTAAAATATATGTAATATTTAGTTCAAGCACCCATAAGGGGTAATGTAATCAAAATTGGTTAATGTAGGCATTGCACTAATTGTAGAGATTGAAATACACACAAATGCTATAGATACGTTTCTACTATAGTGGATGATTACAGTAGATCTACATGGTTGTATTTTCTTATACAAAAGTCACAAACCTTGGATACCCTGTAATATATAGTTTGTGAATTAGATTGTTAATTAGATCCAAGCCATAGTTAAGATCATTAGGATTTACCATGTTCCCACAAGTGCACGAGTTTTGTAGTTTAGTTTTAATAATGTTCCCACAGAGACAAAATGTAATCTACTGAGTTTTAACCTATTATAAAATGCTAAGCAACCAAATTCCAATGGTTGTCTCAACTATCGCTATTTAACTATTGAGAAATTCAATCAAATTAAAAACATATAGAAAATTGTTTCCCCTAGTAAAGAGATGGATTTTTGGATTTAAATATGCATTTTACCAAGAATTGGATTATTCAAAGGAGCGCAATCGAACTAAGAACTCAATCTTTTCTTTCAAAAGAAACCGACTTGCCTAAACTAATTCAATTAACATTCTCTCAAATGTCCTTGGTTTTAGTCTTGGTTACCATTTTTTGATTGCTAGGATTTCTTCTTAACAAACAACTCTCTTTCAAGTATAGTTAAATTGAGTTCTAACTTGCTCTAATAGTGAATTTCTCCTTTCAGTACTTCACTTAACTATCCAGTATAAGCAAGCAAATCTTGCCAAAAATTTACTCACGATAGTTCATCCACAAGATAGAATTCAATCAAACCAATTTTCATAAAGCACAAATATTGAAAATTAAAGATCTAACATCAGTACTTGGGCTAACAAGACCTTAGAATAATTAAAACTACTCACATATAATTGAAATTAACAACATCTAAATAGGAGTTTAAGAAGAGATTAGAAGGGAAAGAAAGCTTAGCAATAATGGTGGTCTTCAATGGCTTCCCATTCTCGAGGCCTCCAAGTGTCAATCTTCCACTTCATTTCTCTCTCTTACTCTAAAGAAAGCTTGAAACTCCTAAAACTAATGATAGAAGTGAGATAAAAATGAGTGACAGATTTCTTGGCTCCTCTTCTTTTGTAGCCAGAAAACCCTATTTAAGCATGAACTCAACCACCTTCAGCCACAAGATGAAGGAAGCTAAAAAGGCAAGCAGTTTCAAGCTCACCACGGAGGATTCGTCATTAGCTCTATCTCAAAATTCTCTAGCTCTTCTTTCTTCTTCATGAACATGGTGACTTGGTGGCATTTGTGGAGAGTCAAAACATACTCAGGTATGGTCAAAGCAAGGGAAAAAAGGTCCAAAAACCTACAAAACACAGAAAAAAACTATACCCAAGTGTAAAACGGGAATAGGAGTGTAGATTATAGCATGAAGTTCATAATTCTCCCTAAAAATGCAGCAAAATAATCCCAAAATGAAGTGTTCTCTAAGCATTTATCAAACTCGCCCGTGCTTGGACCGTTGCTTATCCCCAATCAACAATGGAAACCAAAACTATAATGAAGAACCTCCTTAGGTAAACATAAGTAGCAACATCAATAGCCTAATCGGCCCAAGAAGCTAGCCCAAAAGTGACGAAAAGCATTGCAAAATAGATAAGAGAATGAAGTTTTTGCAATAAGAACAAGTGCTATCACATCAAACATTGAATCGATCACCCAAATCAACTTCAGTAAAGAATCATATTGGCACCTACAATAAGTAGAGTTAAAAGAATTGATAGACCCTCACTTTAGGAATGAAGCACTTATCGCTCATGTGTTTAACAATATAATGTAGTTCTCTCAAATCTCATTCCAAAGAATCAAATCTACCATAAGCTTGACAAGACTCTCAAATTCTCCACGACTAAAATCCAACACATGCTGGGCAATCCCGAGGACTTTGATAGGGCTGTAATGAAGCTATGGGTAAAGGTAAGAGGGGAACAAATATATTGGGATTTGGAGAGCTCAAAGCTAAAGAGTATTAGTATAAATCATTTTCACCCAACTTTTCACAAAAATAATCCTCATACCAAATACCAATGCATCTCAAATACATAATTACTCCTAGTTGGTCGATTATGCGAAAAGGTGTTGAAGCATATGTAATATAAAATATATGCCAAATCCTTGTACTTTGCTTCTCTTTTTTCTTTCAACATTCTTTTTCTTTT
The DNA here is from genome assembly GCA_017589665.1 of Selenicereus undatus. Taxonomy (NCBI): domain Eukaryota; kingdom Viridiplantae; phylum Streptophyta; class Magnoliopsida; order Caryophyllales; family Cactaceae; genus Selenicereus; species Selenicereus undatus. The sequence goes on along the minus strand of JACYFF010031959.1, from coordinate 63,559,756 downwards.
TTTTTCTCTTTCTTTTGCTTTTGTTTTTTTCTTTGTTGATTCGTTTTTTTTTTTCAAAGAGAAGGATTATGGGAAGAGAAATTGCGCACTTTTCAACACTTTTTCTAACAACTCGCAAAATTCAACCCAAATGACCCCAAGGGAAATACCTCATAAATCCCTTATTGCATACAAACAAACCACACCAAACAATAATGCCATTGTCCCCTAACTACTCCCAATCACTAATGAAACTCTATAGTCTTGGCTGAAAAGGGTAAGATATGTATTTGGCCAAGGTTCATTATTATAGGTTTGCATCAAGAAAAAGGTCAAGGCTCAAAGGGGTAGAAAGGGATAAATCATATATAACAAGGGTGGCTATTTAGCCAATGTAGCTCATAAATTCAAAGAATGCCTCAATCATATTGCCTAAACATGCATGCTAAATGTGATCTTGCACAAGAGTCAAAACAAGTTCTAGAGATTCAAAATCTAGGAAGAGCCACCATGAAAAAGAATATTTATGCAAAGAATCAGTAAGTAATCGAGTCACAATCAACATGACGGACAAAACATGAAGCACATTTCAAAAACGTATAATCAAACATTATATTTACAAATAGGCATAACAAAAAGGATTAAAATAAGTCAAAGAAAACTACTTAGTTTAGGACTCATCATCAGAGGATTTAATTGCTTTTGTCCTTTTTTTAATGCTTTGTTTTGTGTTTAGTTTTTTTTTAACTCTAAAATGCAACTAAAAATTGAATACAACCAAAATAAAGCTAAAACTAAAAAAAGAAACCTCAAAATAGAAAGAAAAACAAAATGATTAACTAAAAATGAAAACTACTCCTAAATGCATGACCTAAAATGCAAACTACTCACACATCTACATCACATACACATATTCACACACAACTCCCCGATGCTTGGACAAAATATTGCCTCAAATCAAGGACGTAAAAATCACTGGGGAAGAAAAATAAGAACTAAAAAGGAGGAGGAGGGGGAGAAGAAGGAGGGTGGGGATGAGACATATGCCAATCACGCCAAGTCTCTAAACAAGTCCTAAAGTCTTAGAAGTATTGGTTTTGGGAAGCAATCATCCCATGGAGCTCATCATGCGGCTCCTGAACAAAGTCACGGAGTGCGGTATGCTAAGTTTGAATACAAGCTCATAGGGGTGCTTGCTCCTGCTAAATGAACTTAACAGTAGCATACAAACTAGCATAATCAAAGGAGGACGATAGTTGGGATGAACTAGAGATCCTTCCGTGAGGCGGGGGAGGAGGTGGTATGGGTTGTGCCAACCAACTCTTCATTACCCGATAAAATGTAAATATTGGTAAGCTTGAAGAGAGTGGTTTAGTCAACATTTGGGAGAGGCATGACATGGTTCCTAGGATAAATCCAATAAGCACACCTAGCCTCCACCTTATAAAATTTCATTTGTTAAAAAGCGGCTAAGTTCAACCACTCGGAACTGAGAACTCTATCATCGGGGTTCGGTTCTATCCTAAAAGACCTAGCAATGGGGGTAATGAGACCCCCAGTTATAATCTTTTATGTGGAATTAATGGCAGCACTATGTGACAGATTAACAAAGAATGAGCCAATGTCAAGTCAGTCACCTTGGAGCATGCTATACAAGAAATATAATTCAAACAAGCAAGGTACATTCAAACTATCCTCTCTTGTAAACAAACCACAAGTAAGTAATCACTGGGCCACTCGCAGGCAAGGGTTTTGAATAACAATGCCTTTAGAGTTGCTTGTATCATATCGATAATCCCCAGAAATTTCATTCCAAAAAGCATTCAGGTTAAATTCTTTAGGGATATGTCGATAAGGCAAGTCCATACTCAATGGAAAACCAAATATGCTATTAAAGTCACTCAAATTTAGTTCATAAAACTCCCTATTTAGATAGAAAAAAATGTATCCTTCTTAACAACGAGGCCCACTTATGACCTCCACATGCAACATGCACAAAAATTCAAGAGTGAGGTCACGATAAGTGTGGTCCCTAATCTCTACAAATTGCCCCATACCACCTCTAGCAAATAACCAACAAATGTCATCCAATAAACCCAATCTAGGTAACAAATTCTCCTCATAATAATAAGTAGCAATAACTACCTTACTACTCAAAATATTGTATCTACCAATATGCTCAGGATGTGTTAAACCAAGAGGGTTAGGAATATTATCTCGGTTTCTCACATTAGTTAAGGTTCGGGAAGTCCTGGGTACGTGTTGTGGTGCTTGACTGGATGTCCTTGCCTCTTGACTGGTTCTTGCCTTCTTCTTGGGGGCCATGGTAATGGAGAGTGGATGGGTGGAAGCTCTAAACACTAGTTAAAGTGGAAATGGGAAAGAAAATGACAAAAATGCCAAATTTATGAAAATTAAGTGAATGTGGAAGAAATATGGAAAAAAATAAGAGAATTTGGAAGAATGGAAGGTAAAGTAGGGTTGTTGAAGTTTGGGGTATGAAGATGGGTAGAATGTGAGAGAAAGAAGGCAAGAAAAGAGATATTTAAAGGAGATTTGGAGTGAAAGTGAAGAAAATAAGAAGAAAGGGAAAAAGTTTGATGAAAAATGAGTAAAAATGGAAGGTTTAGATGTGGGTAGTTGAGGAGGTTTTAGAGAGTTTAGAGAGAGAATGACGAAAGGTAGAAGAAGGGGAATAGTTCTCTCAAGTTAAAGGGCTTGAAAAACCTTTAACCGCGGACGGATAGCCTCACCACAAACTGTGGGGTCCACCATGGACCGTCCGTGATGAGCTCCGTTTATGAGTTTACTTATTTTTCTTGGCAGCAGCTCCATGGACCATGTTGGACAGCATTAGGGGTCTATGGTGGCTGCTGGTAGAGCTGGTAAAACTCTCTTATTGTTTTTGATTTTTTTTCTCTCTCTTCTTTTTACTTCTTTTTCCTCTTTTTCTCTCTTTTTTTTCTTCTTCTATTTTTGCTTTTTTTTATCTTTCATAAAAAAAATGCTCTATATACAATTAAGGAAAAGATAAACTAGTAAACAGAAATGCTTGGGTTGTCTCCCAAGAAGCGCTCTTTTATGGTTAAGAGCTCGACTGTCTCTTCTAAGAGGGCTCGGGATCACAAAAATGGTGGACATGAGGCTAGTCAATGGGTTCCCCCACATCTCCTGATTTTCCTTTATCATGGACCTCGAAGTCAAACTCTTACACTAGAAGGTACCATCTCAAGAGTTCGGGATGGAGGCCCTTCTTTACTATCAAGTAGCTCCAATTAGCGTGATCTGTGCATAAAATGAATTTGTAGTGGGCTCCATCAGACGGGCCACTGCCAAGCTTGACTCCTATGTCAAAGTCACAGTGTAGGTCATCAACAGGAGGCATGGACTGCACTACTTGAGCAAACTTAAAATAATTGCTCATGAAAATTCATTAGTAGCGTAAGACTCGTCCTTAATTACGCTGGGTGGCGCAGGAGCATTGAATTCCACTCTAGCATAATCTAGGCTGAGGCCTTCAGATGTAACACATTCAAACACAAAAGGGTCATTATGCCACCAATCATCAAATGAGCCAATCTCATGAAAATCCTTATCTTCTTCTAAAGCAGATGAAGGAGAAGGAGTATTCTGGTTTCAAACAAGGAAAATTGAACATGACATTCTCCTACATCAAATGTTAATTGTCCTCCATTCACATCAACCTTGCAACCAGAAGTGGCCAAGAAGGGTCTCCCTAGAATAATATGGGCATACGCATATACAACCATATATAAGATGATATAGTTATCAAGCATATAAAAATCGCCTACTTTTATGAGAACATTCTCTAAAATACCTAAAGGGCACTTTACGGAACCATATTCGAGTTGAAGTGAAATAGTTGCTGATTGCAACTCACTTAAACCAAGCTTCTGAAAAACGGAATAGGGCATAAGACTAACACTTGCACCAAGGTCACATAAGGCCCTATCAATCATCACCTGACTGACCATACAAGGAATAGAGAAGTTACCTGGGTCTTTAAGTTTAGGGGGAAAACTCTTCAGGTACCACCACATTATGCCCCTCTCCAAAAGGTAGGGTCTACCTCATACCTAAGTTTTGCTTGTCCTCGAGTAAAATAAAACTAGAAACCCTAGAAAAAAAAAATTCTAACTCACTTTCGTAGGAATCATGGTTGCACTTAGCATGTGCAGCAAGCCCTTTACACCCATAGGTTACCCCTAGTGGACGAGTAAGGTCTCGTGAGGGTTTGCAGAAGATGTACCGACAAAATCTATAAAAGAAAACATAAATAGAAACTCGAAAATCTTTTTAGTGTTTTTCAAGAATTAATATGTACAAAATTGGGGAAGGATATATACACATTCTAATCAACTAAATCACCCATGTAGCAAAGATATTGGCCTGCATATAAACAAAATGTACTCATTAGGGCTCTCTACCCCATGAATGACATCAAAGCACTAATTTTTCACCCCACTGTACATCAAGCCTTTGAACCCATCCCAGTGCTAGTGTGCAAGTGCATCATCATCCTAACGCTTAGGTTTACCAAAATCAAACTCAATCCCACTTGACTAACACAACTGCATTATTGACTTATTAACATAGGAAGCAAGCTTTCTTAGTAGCAGTATTGCCTCAAAGGGTAACACCTAGTAACACGTGCCTCAAAGGATAACGCCTAGTAGCGCATGCGTCAAAGGGGTACTTATCATTCCAAACTTCATTTCATTTCCTTTTTTTTCTATATTTTCTTCATTTTGTTTTTTTTTTCATTTTCATTTTTATTTTCATTTTTTTAATTTTTTGTTTTTTTTTAAATACAGACAAAAACCAAAGTAATTGTGTCAAAGGCAAGTGGGAGAGCCAATCATGGAAAACTAAGACCCTAAAATAATAATGATAATATAAATAGGGATTGGATTACACATTAATAATGAACAATCGGGGTTAGAATTAGGGTTAAGAATGACACACTGCAGTCGAAGACTTATCAAGCACATCACTCTTACATACAAGCTAATAGTCAAAGCACAGGAAATTTAAGCTAATCAGAATAGTACAAAGCTTCCCCAAAAAACAAAACAAAAATCTTTTTGGATTTTCAATTTTTTTTTCAATTTTTTTTCAATTTCTTTCAAATTTTCAAAGTTTCCCCACCCCCACACCTATATCTCACAATGCCCTCATTAGGAGTGAAAAGAAACATAAAATACAACCAAAAAGAAAAGTAAATATACAAAAGGAAAAGGAGACTCAAAAAGAAATAAAAAGACAAGAGTACTCCAAAATTCAAAAGAAAACAAAAATAAAATAAAGTCACAAAAATATATATAAAAGAAAACAAATCGAAAAGAGAAATAGAGAGGAACAAGTATACTAGGTCAGGTGTTGAAGTGCACCTAAGCTATAGCCTCGTGAAAGATGCTGATATAGAGGCTTATGCACCATCAGCCACTCTATATCAAGCTGAAAGGTTCTACTTAAATCAAAACTCGTTAGAGCACGAAGTAGTTTATCAAACAAAGAAGCCCAACTCTTAATAAAAGTAATGCAATAGAGATTAAAGAGTTGGAGCCAAAATGAGTACATCTGCCATAGCAATGAAGCACAAGTAAGGGTCCGCTTCAACTTATCCAATTATTGGGCCCAAACATAAAAGAGACAGACATACTCATAATGTTCCAGCAATTTGGTCATCGGCCTAGAGATGTGATCATCATGAATGAGTAGTCTAGGCAAAGTAGTGGGTCCTAAGATCACAAATCCTTTTAAGTTCAATATGCGTATGAGTATGGTCTAAATCAAAATGTTCAGTGACAATGGCCTTAGACTTAACAAATTTAGACTTGTGAGATTCAAAGAGGAGATCAGTAAGGATGGGGTCAAAAGAAAATGATTCATATTCAGCACATAGATCCCCATTAAAACTTCCATTATCTTTAAACCCACATGAAAAAGATTCATATTCTACAAAAGAACATCATCATCAAATTGCAAATTAGTGGGCTCAACTACCTCCACACATTTCTCTTGTAACTTAGCTTCTTCTAACTTATCTATTTCATGATGCTTAAAGTCAATTGTAACACTCAAATCTAACTCACTAGGGTTCCCACATTCATCACCCTCCTCAAACTCAAAAGAATCGTTTAAAGTGGTGGGTAGGTCCAAAAAAACTAGGACATCCTCAATGACGGCCTCTTGTGAGCTAGTGTGGGGTGCAAGGTCAAGTGATAGCGACGTAAGGAGGTCATCCTCTTGTTCTGAGCTAATCAGAGGCATGCCATCATGCAAATCAGACCCAAATTGATAAGAGGGCTCAAAATCATCATAAAGACTAATTTCGGGTTTAGGAGATCCTAAATTAGAGTCATGCTCATTACAATTCTCCTTTCTCAATTGAAAACATTAAGAATATTCAGTAATTCTCTCCTTTAGGTTCTCTATCATCTTATCAGTCAATTCATTTAGCTTCTTTTCAACACTTTCACACATGTTATCCACATAATCACAATATGGACAATTACAAGCATCACGATAAGAAAACTCACAATAATCACACAAAACAGGAGACACATTAGACTGAAATAGGGTACATGAGCTCCTATAATGATCCTGATGGTAAGGACTAACAGGAATGACAGGCTCATTATAAAGTGGGTAACCAAAATTCTTTTGAGCTTGTTCAAACTCGTAAGTATCCCAAACTAATTTTTCAAAGAAATCCCAAACTTCATGTTGAGTTTTAGATAACAATCCTATTACACCTCCAGGATAAATAGACTCAATATAACCCCAAGACGCAGAATTCATACCCACAGCAATGACCTCACAAATTTCCCATTTTGCAAAGTTCTGATTCAATTGAGCACGATAATCATTAAGTCTTGAAAAATAACTTCAGAAGGGTTCATACTCATATTATGGGAAACTAAAATTTGGCATGCTTGAAACTCTCTTTTTAATTTTAAGAATTTTTTAATTTTTTTGCATTTTTAATTTTTAATTTTTATTAAGGGGTTTTTTTAAGGAAAGAAAAAGCATGTAGGACACTATTTACAAACTAATGACTGAAACAAAAAGAAGAGACTCCAATAATCCAGTGAAGAAAACAAAATAAACAAAACAAAAAACAAAATTAGATCTAAACCACAAAAAGAATATGATCAGATCTAAAACAAAAAGAAGGGATTTTTTTCTTTTCTTTTTTTTTAAACCACAAAACAAAACAAAGGAGTGAATCAAAGCTAAATACAATACACAAACAGAATATCATCAGATCTAAAACAAAAAACACAACCACAAACAAACTAAAAGAAAATTAGAAAACAAATTAACACCTAAACAACCCAATTAAAAAAAAATAAAATTAAAATAGAGAATAAAAATCCTAAAATCCAAAATAAATATACAGTAAATTCCACACAATTACAAAGAACATAAATATAATTTTTCTCAAATTGTCCTGTACCCGAACAGTGCAAAAACAAGCAAACCATTTATTACGTCTAAAATTCACAGAAAAATTCGAACAGTCCCAAAACTTCCAGAAAAATTCACACAAACTCTAAAAATGATGTTGAATCTAGGAAAAATATCAGCACAACAAGAATCACACCATAATTGTTCTAGAAAATTCAAATAGAATATAAAATTGGTGAAAAATCTGCACTATTCTAATTTTTGGATTAATCTGCCTTGTCTCTTTTTGTTGCACATAAACCAAATTCGTTAGTACCATTTTTTCAGCAATGAATAAAATCTAAAAACCAAAATAAAACTAATCTCAACAAAAACAAAAATCAAAATCGAAATACTAACTAAATTCAAAAATCAAAAATAAACTAAACTTAATTTCTAGAATTAAATTAACAACTCAAACACAACTAAAACCTACAATTACAAAACTAAAACGAAAACGACACAAACAACTCGAACAACTAAACTACGACTCGATGAAACCGAATTTCACAACGCCATCCCTGGCAATGGCGCCAAAACTTGTTATGAATTTCCGCACGTATACGGTTTTCGTTGTTGTACTTACGGGTGTCGATCCATAGAGATGGTTGTGAAATTAGATTACCAAAAATCCTAAACTAAATTAAAACTAGATGCTAAAATTAACCAACACCATGGTCAAATTATTCCTCAAATTAATAGATTAAATAAACAAAATTGATTTTTGGAATTGTAAACCATACTCTTGCAAAATAAGGAGCACCAAACTGTAACAAATTTGAATTGACCAACACTTGGTTGTAATGGTTTCGAGAACTTGAGAACTGGAAGAAGAAGAACACGAAACACAGAGGAAAACGAAGCAGAGCAAAGCAAAATCCAGAAAAATTCGATTCAAACCTAGCAAACTGAATTGCAATCTCAATCAACCTGGAATGAAAACCAAGCACTATGGGAACAGGGCATCCAAAATCGAAACTGGGAAAGTGAACTGAACAATTGAAAGTTGCTTTGAACAACTTTGAATTCAAAAGTTGAATTAAACATTGAAACCCTAATCTGAAACAAAATTGAAACTGAGAACTGAATCTAGTTGCTACCCCAATCTACTACCCTGCTCTGCTACGTTGCCCTCCATTCAACTTCCCCCATTTGAAGCTCACCAAAAACCTAACCTTCAGCCCCTTCATTGCCCCCAAAATAGTGGTCACCATTCACACCTGGTAACCGATGCATTGATGATGACAAAGATGGAATTAATGGAGAAGAGAGAGAAGGAAAGTAACGGTTGAGACCTAAGGAAGATAAAGCACCTGCCATGCTCTGTTCGTTTTAGATTTTTTGGGTTTTGGAACCCATCCAAGAAGAAGAAAGGTTGAAGAAGAAGTCAGACGAAGCTCATGTGCCCAACACGTGGTGTTTAAATGAGAAGGGAGAGGAGAGCAGGCTAGGAATGGAGGAAGTTATGGACTAGGCCTAGCCCGGCGAGAGAAATAAAAGGCAAAATGGGGCCAGGCCCGCAAAGGCAGAAAAGAAGAGAGAAAAGGGGCGCCTTGGCTAGCCTAAGGTGGACAGAAAGAAAGGGAAGGAAAAAAAAAAAGAAAAGGAGGAAGGGGCACAGCAGACCGAGCTAGCTCGTGTGAGGACTTCTGGGCCAGGCCCGTAGAGGGACAAAGAGAAGGGAAACTGGAGGGAAAGAAATAAGCGGGTTGGGCCAAGCGCGAAGATGGGTTGTGTATTGGGCTTTGGTGTTTTCTTTCCCTTTAATTCAAGTCTGATCCAACACCTTTCTTCCATCTCCTTTTGTAAGAATTTTGAGCCTCTTACTTATTTTTATTCAAACTTTCATAATTCCTACAAAATAAATAAAAACATATTAAAATCCTAATTTCATAATTTATTTCGAGCAATTATTAGATAATAAAAGGGATAAAATATCATAATTTCTTGTTTAATAGGTAGGGTCTCAAACTCAACATTTTTCACCTCACTCTTGACTCTAGGCACCTCTCCACCTTCCTTAAGCTCCATACCCACAGAATCCTCTAACCCTCCTTTCAAGGCAACAAAATTACACTGTTCACAGGGATTTAGCTTGGGCTTATTAGGAAGTCTACCTGGGGGTGTAGATGAAGAGGTAGCTTGTTAAGATCGTGAGTATTCTACCACAAGAAGGGGGGGGGTGAATTGTGGTGTCTGATTTTCGCGTTGTAAATAACAAACACCCTTGTGACTTGTTTGCAGAGGGTGTTCTCAAATATTGCAAATGCGGAAATCACCAAGATAAATGCAGAATATAAAGCCCACACAATTTTTACGTGGAAAACACCTGTAGCCCAACTGAGGTGTGAAAAACCACGACCTACCTCGTGTAGGATTTAACCACTTCACTAAACCGGGCTTAACTCGTTACAATTGTAACACACCTTGTTACACCTTGTAACCACGTAACCTCCTTCTCTAAGGCAGATTGGACACGTCCAAATCTCACCAGATTGGACACGTCCAAAGTCCACACGATTGAGGACCACTCACTCACTTTTCTGATTCAAGATCAGGGTTACAAAACACCTTACTGGGTGCTTCTGACTTAAGCAGATGTAAGGTACAATGAAGTCCTAGTATGCCAATATATTGAAAGCTTGGTTTAAACACAACTTGTATCGGTTTTTCTTTTCTCAAGTGTAGCTCGAAAATTCTTTTCACTAGAAAAACCACTTTTTGAAATATTGCTTTTTGCGTGTGTTGTGTTTCTAGATATTCTCTTGCTTTCTTTTCTTGCTATTCTCTCGTGTGTATGTGTATCATTCAGTGGGAGTAAAATGTTGTTATTTAAAATAGAATCCCAACGGTCAAAACCAAGAGAATCAGCTAAGTATGGGAAAATGATTTTTTCTAAGAAAAAATAATTCCCAACGGCTAGTGACAAGTTTTTCCCAAAGTATGAGGGATTTGTTATCTTAAGAGATAACCCTTATCTTCCTATAGCCGTGAAGAGGATTCAAAAAGCAACCAGAAATCTTCAGCTTTGGAATTTTTATCATATCCGAAAATATGGGCAAAGAGAATCTTTTAGTTTTGGCAAATTCCCAAAAACCTATTTTCGCAAATCTCCCACAGTATTTTCAAGAAATATCTTTTCCAGAAAAATAGCAACCTTAGAGTTTAAGGAAGGTATACTGGAGATCTTGGCCAACCGAAATGAATTTTCAAAGATAACCGGGTATGGCCACTTCAGTTCAGAAACACCCTATGCACCCTGTTTGCAGGGTTGTTCGCAACTGGTGTTCTGAAGTACTTAGTGCGAATACCGATTCAAGAGGTGTTTAAAAGCATTTTCAATATTGGCATATTAACAAGAGTCTAAATAAATAAAACCTATATACCCAAGACTTCTTGTTTTGAATCAGTCATCTTGTCCAAGATTTGTAGAGTTGCTGTGAACACCAAGGCCATGTTGTTTGCTGGGGTTGTTCTTTGCATTGCTAGAGTTAAGGAACATGCCTTACAATCAACTGTCGAGATGGCGTTCTTGACTTAATAAAGAATCACCACGTGAAACCTGTTTTAAGGACTTGTTCTCACATGTAGCAAACCAGTTAATACAATAAGGATTACAAACACCAGTTAGGCCTGTTTGGAGATCGTGTTTGGAGCAACATTACTTGGACAATTTTTTACACTTGGATTTGTTATCATCAAAACTTAAATAGAATAACTCAACAAATTCCCCCTTTTTGATGATGACAAACCAAGTGACCATATTGACAAAACAAAGAAATGAATGCTGAATGCTGAAAGGGATCCACGTAAGTCAAGGTCAGGTTGAGATTCATGTATTGTCAATAGGTAGGTTCTTCTTCCCCCTTTTGGCATCATTGAAAAGCAATAACAAACAAGTAGAAAGGAGAAGGAACAACAAGCAAGAGAGATTGCAATGAGATATTTCATTAATAAGCAAGGCAGTACAATTGCAACAGAATAACAAGCAGCAAAAACAAAAAAACAGAAACAAAAACAGCCTAGACGATAAGGGAGCAGGAGGTGGTTTCGTCTGCAGAGGAGGAATGCTAGGGGCAAGAGTGGAGAGAAGAGCAAGCAGGTCTGCATGGCGTTTGCCAGAGAGGGCTTGTTCCTCAGCAAGAGCAGCTTTGATAGCTGATAGCTCATCCTTGAGGCGAGCATTGTCCTCAAGAATAGCCTCAACCTTGGTGGACGGTTGCTCAGAAACAGGTGGTCGAGGTGGTCGACGACCCTGTTTGGAAGCGGACCCTTCGCCAAACTCATAACCACACCCTAGCAGAGTGTCAATCCCAATTGCATCAATGACTTGGGCCTCCACTCGCCGTGTGAGCACTATGCCAAAGTGCTCAAACACCTTCGTCAGCAGAAACCCATACCCGAGATCATGAGCCCGGGTGGTGTTCGCAATTCGCCCAATGTGGCGAATCATGATAGCTAGAAGATTGATGGGTTCCTCCCTATCCAATAAGTCGACCAGGCATTGCTCAAAGCGATCTGCTGAGTTTCTCCCTTGACCCCTTGGAATCACGTTCTTAATGACGAACACGAAAAGGAGTTGGTGGGGAGGAATAAGATCACCCTTTTTGACAGATGAGGGTGTTCTCAGACCCTGTTTCTAACTGAGGCGTTTGGACACCTCCAGTAGCCTGGCTGGTTCCAGGGCTGCTTTGTCTTGCCTCACATACACAGCAAAGCCTTGTGAGGGCACTCCCAGAATTTTCCCAAGTTTGGGCGCATCAACCCTAATGCCTTGCCCATCCACAGAACTTGTCACCACCGCTTGGGTGACCTCGCAGTTGGCATAAAATTCAGCCAACTCAGGCACAGAACACCCCAACTGGGTGTTTGCAAACAACTCAAGCCAGCCTTGGGCTCGAAGCTTAGTCAAGAACACCCCCAGATCCTGTTCCTCAAAAAAACTTACAGACACTACCTTCCCCCTGACGACATTGCGCTTAAGCAACTGCGCATGTTTGTCAGTCATAGGAGAGGGAGTGAACCGCTTTGGGCATTTGGGGGCAGGAACAGAGGTGGTAGCTTTTGGTAGGGGGGCTGTTTTGGGTTTTCGCTTGAGGGGTGTTTTTCCAGGAGCAGGTTTAGTGGCTGATTTTGGAGGGGCTTGATCGTCAGAGGACTCAGAAAACACCGGTTTCCCCTGTTTGAAGGTGGTGTCTTCAGAGTCAGAACTCGAGAGCCCTTCAGAAGAAGAGGAAATCTCCTCGATGATAGGTGCAGAGGGTTTAGAGGAACTGGGGGTTGATCTGAAGACAATTCTCGCAGACTTGCGAGAAGGTTGAGGAGGAGAAGAGGGAGTTAGTGAGGGGCGAGACCTTGGTTGTGGTCGTGTTCTTGGCGTTCGGGTGCGCCTAGCCACCATCTTTACCCTTTTCCTCTTCTCTCCAGATTGAGAGACTAGAGGAATAGAGTCATCCCCTTGAACAGGACTTTCTCCTGGTTTCTCACCAGAATCCTCCTTCAGATCAAGAACACATCCCCTGTTCTTTGAGTTATTTCCGGGGGAGGTGCAGAAGAACAGGGTTCAAAATCCCCAACAATGGTTTATGAGTTTTCCAAGAATTGTTCTTGAAAGCCCAAAGAACCAGCACCTGCTGCAGAAGAAATGGGACAAGGGATTGTTCCCACATACACCATTAATTCCCAACCAAAGGGGTAGGGAATATCATTCAACTCAAGCCCAACACTTTTGAGGTTTAGCCGAGTGAGATACTCGAAGGTTTTGTGGATAATTGGGCTAGGAGGAGCAGGAATTGAGAGTGTAATCAAGTTGTTACTCTCAGAGATTGATGAAAAATCGATTTTGGAAGCCATTATCGCAAGGAAGACTTGAGGATTTTGCTAGGGTTTTGAAAGCAAGAACAGAGGAGAGAGAGAGAGAGAGCAAGACGAAGAAGATAGACGCACGCAAGGCGGTTTTTTAAACTCCCCACCTGTTATGAAGTGCCACCTAGGGAACACCTAGAATTTAAGCAGGCATCATACAATAATAGCAATTAAGGCATACCTGTTCGAGCCGCCTGTTCTTGAACATATTCCAAGGTTTGTCATGATTACTCTTTCTCCATCTCCCAAGACAGCAGTACATAATCATAATGGCACACAGACTACACATATTCGTTAAGCATAGACCACAAGAATTGCAAACAAGGGAATAGAACAGGTATTATAGGGTGTTTTTATCATTTTGATCTACCTCTGAGAACAGGTGTTCTCAGGGTGTTTTCATCAACCCCAATTCCAGTCTGTTTCTCTCAAACTGATCTCGAGCTAGTGCCTTAGTGAATATATCAGCAATTTGATTTTTCGTTGAGCAAAAATTCATAGAAATAAAACCCTTTTCAACATTATCTCTCAAGAAATGATGTCAAATGTCAATATGTTTTGTCCTTTTCTGTTGACAAGGGTTTTTGGCAATGTTAATAGCGCTAGTATTATCACAAAAAATAGGAATGCATCCAGTGTCAACACAAAAATCCTTAAGCTGTTGTCTTATCCACAACAGTTGAGCACAACATGAAGCTGCTGCAACATATTCAGCTTCTGCTGTGGACATGGCAACTGAATGTTGCTTCTTGGTAGCCCAAGATACCAAACAAGGTCCAAGAAAATGAGCCATACCTAAGGTACTCTTTCTATCAACTAGGAAACCTGCATAGTCAGCATCAGCATATCCAACAAGATCAAGATTGCAACCTCTAGGATACCATAGAGCTAAATCAGGTGTATGCTTTAAATATCTTAGTATCCGTTTAACAGCCTTAAGATGAGTCTCTTTAGGACTAGACTGAAAACGGGCACATAAACCAACACTAAAAATAATATCCGATCTACTAGCGGTTAGGCATAGGAGTGACCCAATCATGCCCCTATAGAGTTTTTCCTCAACTGAGGGACTCCCATCATCCATAACCAACTTGGTTGAAGGAGAAATAGGAGTGTCTATGGGTTTGGCCGACTCCATCCCAAAACGCTTAAGTAGCTCCTTGATATACTTTTGTTGATGGATCATGGTGCCGTTTGGAGTTTGCTTGATTTGTAAGCCTAAGAAAAAGTTAAGCTCACCCATCATGCTCATCTCAAACTCACTCCTCATCATATTTGAAAATTCATCGCATAAATCATGATGAGTTGCACCAAATATAATGTCATCTACATATATTTGGACAATCAATAAATGTTCCCCCTTAGATTTTAGAAACAAGGTATTGTCTACCTTGCCTCTTCTAAAATCATTTTCAAGTAAAAAGCTTGACAATCGTTCTAAACAAGGTATTGTCGCTAGCATCTTAAGCAAATGGACTTCCGACTTAACAATTCACAGTCAAGTGATCAACAGACCCACTGGATTTCACATGATGTGAAAGGGGTACTTGAACTAATACAATTAACATTTAATTCTTCTAGCCTTTGAGACATGGTCTACCTTAGTGGAAACCATAGAGATAGTATCAAGTTCTAACTTACCTCCAACCCTCTTAGTTTGACTTCTCTCATTGGACCATTGGTAGTCATTTAGTGTCGTCTATTCAATAACGTTGTAAGCCTCATCTTCAGCCTTGTTCATAAGTGTGCCACCTACCGCTGAGTTTATCGTAGACCTCACTGATTGAGTGACTCCATTGTAGAAAGCTTGCACTAAGATCCACCGTTAAAGGCCATGATGTGGACATAGCCTCAATAGGTCTTTAATATGCTCCCAGGTTTCATTCAGCGATTCATCCTCCCTTTGAGCGAAAGTAGTGATTTGGTTTCTCAAACTTGTCGCCTTGCTAGGGGGAAAGAATTTTGCAGGAAAGACCTTGGTGAGTTGATCCTACATTGTGATGAATCCCGAAGGCAAAGAATGTAGCCATGCTCTCGCCTTGTCCCTAAATGAAAAGGAAATAAACAATTGTATAGCATCGGTAGAAACACCGTTGAGCTTTAATGTGTCGCACACCTCTAAGAATACTGAGAGGTGTGAGTTGGCATCTTCTAGCAGATTGCGTCCAAATTGGGATTGTTGCACCATGGAAATAAGAGCCGGCTTAAGCTGAAAGTTGTGGGCTTTCACGTTGGGTCGAGTAATACCAGAGGCAATGCCTTGGACCCCCGAGGTGACAAAATCCCAAAGCGTCCTTCTTTTATCATCTCCTCCTCCGGCCATCATTGAAAAGGCTTCTTGAGCTTTGACTCTTTGCTCCTCTAACTTCAACTTCTTCTTCCTAAGTGAAAAGTCCTTTCTATTTCCGGATCGAATTCAAATGGAAAGGGACTTCGCATATAGATGGAGAAATCCTGCAAAGTTCACCACAAAACACTACCAATGCAAATCAAGAAAATAAAAGGAAAAACAAAAACAAAAAAAATACTTAGTCAATCTAAACAGGCAAACTCAATATCCAAAAATTGGTCCCCGACAACGGTGTCAAAAACTTGGTCACTACCGTAAGCACGTGGGTGTTGTAATATGGTTAGTGTATCTTCCCATAGATACCAAATGTAATCTACTGTGTTTTAACCAATTATAAAACGCTAAGCAACCAAATTCCAATGGCTGTCTCAACTATCGCTATTTAGCTATTGAGAAATTCAATCAAATTGAAAGCATCTAAGGAATTGTTTCGTGTAGTAAAGAATTGGATCATTGGATTTAAATATACACTTTACCTAGAAATGGATTATTCAAAGGAGCATAATTGAACTAAGAATTCAATCTTTTCTTTTGAAGCAAACTAATCCAATTAACATTCTTTTAAATGTCCTTGATTTTAGTGTTGGTTATGGATTTGTTTAATTGTTAAGATTTCCTCTAAACAAACAACTGTCTTTGAAAAATAGTTAAATTAAGTTCTAACTTGTTGTTTTAATAGTAAGTTTCTCCTTTCAGTACTTCAGTCAACTATCTTGTATGAGCAACCAAATCTCCCCAAAAATTTACTCACAACAGTTCATCCACAAGATAGAATTCAACCAAACCAATTTTGATAAAGCACAAAAATTGAAAATTAAAGATCCAACATCAATACCTAGTCCAACAAGTCCTTAGGTTAAGTAAAACTACTCACACATAATTCAAATTAACAACATCTAAAAAGAGTTTAAGAAGAGACTAAAAGGGAAAGAAAGGTTAGCAGCAATGGTGGTCTTCAATGGCTTCCCAATCTCCGAGCCTCCAAGTGCCAATCTTCCACTTTAATTCCCTCTCTTACTCTAAAGAAAACTTAAAAACCCTAAAACTACTAATAGAAGTGAGAAGAAAAATGAGAAATAAATGTCTTGGATTCTCTTGCTTTGTAGTCGAAAAATCCTATTTAAGCATGAACTCGACAGTCCTCAATCACAAGATGAAGGAAGACGAAGAGGCAAGCAGTTTCATGCACGCTATTGACTATGGCCTTCGCCATAGAGGGTCCATGGTTAGCTCTATCTAAAAATTCTATAGTTCTTCTTTTTTCTTCACAGGCATGGTGACTTGGGGCCATTCGTGGGGAGTGAAAACATACTCAATTGGGGTCAAAGTAATGGAAGAAAGGTCCAAAAATCTACAAAACACAGAAAAGAACCATACCAAAGCGTAAAATAGGAATAGAAGTGTAGATTATAACATAAAGTTCATAATTCTCCCTAAAAATGCAGGATAATAACCCCAAAATGAAGTGTACTCTAAGCATTTATCAGCTCCTAGGTTTGACAATGGGCCTTGTCAACAATTGTTCCTATGCTTAGGTATCTAAAGAAAGCATCAGGCCAAGGATTCCTTATAGCAAGATATTCAAAGCCACTTCTTGCTACCTACTATAACACTGATTGGGCTGCTTGCATGATTGGTAGAAAATCTACGTCTAGTTATTGCACCATGCATGGATCATCATTTTTTCTTGGAGAACAAAAAAGCAGTCTGTGATTGGTAGATCCTCTGCTAAGGTTGAGTATAGGTCCATTGCCTTAACCATTTGTGAAGTAATTTGCTCTTGTCCTTGTTAAAAGATCTTGGATTTTCTGCCCTCCAACTAGTTGCTATGTATTGTGATAACAAAGTTGCACTTCACATTGCTCACAACCCTATGTTCCATGAACAGGCTAAGCATATTGAGGAGGATTGCCACTTCACTTGAGAGAAGACGATGGCAAGCATTAATAAGTCAACTTATATTCCAACTAAGTGTTAGTTGACGTTTTCACCAAGGTATTATCTGTTTCTTAATATCAGACCCTTCTTAGCAAGTTGGGGATCCTATACATCTTCTGCCTATAACTTCAGGGGTAGTGTAGATGCTAAGGTAGATTGGCGGTCGTTGAAGTTAGTTACAACTTAGCTGGAACTTGTAATAAAGAGTTTATTATAGATTTTGTTTAGATATTTTTGTGGGTTTCGAATGAGGACTAGGTAAAGTATATAAGCCTGAGGCTGGGTTGTAAAAGGGACGTCAAGACAAACAAAATTTGACTCTTGTTTTCTCTTCTTCTCTATCTTGTTTCTCTCTTTAATGGTTCTTCCATGGTTGACTTAATAGATTGCATTGTAATTTTAATTATATTAGTTAATAGTGGCCAATGATGTTGATAAATCACTACTGCCATTTTGATTGTATTGCCACATGTATAGCCCCAACCAAATAAGCCATAGTCTTTAAAGTAGCTAATTATTGAATTTGTTCATGAGTGAGGTAGTGAATTGATATAATTGTACTCAAACTTTCATTTTGGGATCAAATTTTTGTGTTGACTAGGAAGCATCCATAGCTTAGTACTCACAGGTAGAAGGCTCATTGGAGTAGTACCATGTTTGCTTGCACTTATACGGCACTTGGTGACATGTAATTCAATCAACTGTGCAATTCAATTAGCAGTGTATTGGACGTAATGGAAAATTAATTACGTTACTATATTTGGTTACATAAAAAGAGTGACCAACCTGACTATAGAACTTTGAGTGCTAACTGATAAAGAAGAGTCTAATCCAAAAGCTAATGGTAATAGAGATGATGTTCATCTGTTGGATGTTTTGCCTAATGAGATTAGAACATGTTAAAAATCAAATGATCAAAGAAAAGATAGGATTGCACTAATTGAGGACAAGGCTCAAGATAATTTAGTCACTTCAAAAGGAAGAGCTTAGGTACTCCTGTAAGAAAGTGTTAGAGGATTCACATTCAAGAGTGTAAGAGAGATAGAGGCGTACCAAAGAGATATTGGAATGCAATTGTGAAATTATATTTGACCCTTGCAGGACTTATGCTAGTGACCCAAGATAGGAGTTTCTAAAAGTCTAGGATTAATATTGTAGGCCGCATATAGAATTCTTGGTGTCTTTTTGTAATTAAGCATAGTGGTCATATGTATCTTTGGACTTTGTGTTTGGAGGTGTCAACTTGTTTTCTACTTATTAAGCCTATATGAGTTACCTTTTCTTGGTGCATGGTGGCCTTTAAGTTGTGCAAAGTTTTGTAATAACCACTTATCTTTTTAAACATTTTCTAGCTATCGGATATTTGTTTATTGCTAGCTAGCTATAATCATTGAGTGCTTCTATTTTTTATTTTGTTACTAAAATAAGAAAAATTCTTTCTAAAAAAGTTATTATTAGTCACTTGGAATTGACTTCTCTCTATTGCACAAGTGCTTGCATGTGCATGTAAGGTTGCCTATATTTTGAATCTCCCTATACCTCATAAATGTTGGATCTAGACTAGGTATTGTTGTTATTGTTGCTCACTTGTAAAGCGTGATACAATAATGAATATAATAAATTCATCATTTACCATGAATGTGATACTATAACGACATTTCTATAATTATAAAGAGATAGATAGAGGAGAGAGAAGACAAAGAGGGATAGAAAGAGTAGAGAGAAGTTATAGGAAAAGAGAGGTGAAAAGGGAAAGGGATATAAGAGAGAGAGGGGGATAGAAATAAAGAGAGAAAGAGAGGTGATGAGTATACGGTACACATAGTTGAGATGTATACATAATGCATGAGATATTTACATCTTTTTCAATATTGTAATCAAAATTACATAGGTTGATCTATGTAATCATAATTGCATAAGTTGAGATAATCTTATTTACAATGTAATCATAATTACAAGGTTCACGTGCAACCAAACATGATAATGAAAGTATCATTTCTAATGTGGTTACATTACATACTTCATTACATTGAACCAAAATTACTCATGTTGGGGCATCTAGGCAAGCACTAATGCTTGCGAGTTCTAGCACTCTTAATGCTTATAATACTTACTGGTAAGGATTTAGATGGGCTTGGATTTCATGGGAGGATTTTTTTAATTTACATCTTATTTTATACTTTTAGTAATTAAATATATATTTCTTATATTTTATTTAGATTAGTGTAAATAATTTTGGTTACGCTTTATTATGATGTTAAAATTTATTGTGCTTTTCATTATTTTTTTATATTTTATATTTAGTTCATAAATTTTATTATAGCTACTATTATGTTTAGATTTCTTCAAATTTATTTTTTTTTAATAAATGATATTTATGTCCTTTTATGAATAAAATAATGAATAAAATTTTTTAACAATAATTAATGTATAAAATAAAATATGGTCTTAAGAAATTAAAATCCTTAAAATAAATGGATGAAGAATTAAGGCCCTTGACCCTCTTACAATGAATATATAAGGTATAGAGGTAGCATGTACATCATTCCCAATTTGAGCTACTTTTACACAAAAAATAAAGTCAAAATATAGTTAAAATATAATCAAGTTTCTTTAGTTATTATTTTTTAACCCAACCCCCCTAATTATTGGAAACCATTCCCCACTTTTTATTAGAGTAAAGTAACTAATTAGTGTTTAAAGTATGTATGTTGGCGATTTTTGAGGGGGTGGAAAAAATAAACAAAAGAAAAGAGAAAACCTCAAGCACACGATTGTCATCGTAGAACTTTGAGGGTCGATCCAAAGGGACGACGTTGAGATTACGATCATTTATAACGAAATGATTTAACTAATTTACTACACTAGACTAAGCAACATCAATCAAAATAACTAAACCAAACTAAAACAACTAAATCAAACTTGAGCATTACTTCAACCAAAACAAAATTAACTTACTAAACCCCTCTTCAGAATCAGTGACTAACTTATTCAATACCAACACCAATGACTAACCACCATTGAAAATAGCTAATGAGATTCAGAACATGATCATGAAAATAGCTAATGGGGAACTCTAACCACCCTTGAACATCAAACCAGCATTAACAACTAAAAATCTAAATAAGAACATAAACCAGAATGTAAAATAGCATCACCAACCAGGATTTTCCTAAACGAAGCAAATCAGGCAACTAATCCAATACTCAGCAACATTCAACAGAATCGACTTCAACCTAATCAAAATGAAGCAACAGGGGGAGAACGAATTGAAATAGAACAACAAAAATGGCAGCAAGGGACCAGGAGAACTAAAGCAAAGCACGAAAAAGCAGCAACTTCAAACGAGAGCAAACTAGAAATCCTAACCAGAGCAAATCAGAGCAAAAGGAATCAGAACATAGGCAAATGCATACTCACAAATACTCCAACACGCTTCAAACGCAAACATCGAACTTAGATGAACCACTTCGATCGATCCAAAAGCAAGGGCGGGGGAAAACCGGATGAAATTACTCAAATAAACCCAACAACTCTTGCAATTCATGAACGAAAATTCCAAATCAAAGCTTAAGTACGCAAATTCGAAGGCTGCAATTGAATCTAAAATCAAAACCTAATTCGAAAACTAACCCAAATTTCGAATACGAAAACAAGAAAAACGAAATTAAACCAGACTAAACCTAAAACGGAATTTAAACCCTAATCTAACCCTAAATTTACCTAACCTAATTACCTAGCCTCTAATTACCTTCAATGGCGTCTTCCTCAACCCTTTATACCCGAACCCAAGCGCTTCACGACTGTCGATTTGGTGATATGCGTGGACGATGGAGATGAAGGCCAGCAGTAGGTGTTGTCGTGCCGTGGCAGCGTGAAACGCGGGTGGTTGGTGGATGAGGATGATGTGCTGGAAGGGAGAGAGACGAGGGATGAAGATGGGGAAGATGATGACGGTCGAGTTCTGGGTTTCTGTGGGCTGGTGACGGGTGAGGAGGAGAGAGAAAGCAGACGCGAAGGGGAGGGGGGAAATAAGTGAACCGGGTCACACGCCTCGCACGTGCCTGGGCTGGCCGATCTGATTTTCTTTAAAAGCATGAACCGGTTTATTCAGATTTTTGGGCCGGTTTTTGACAATTTTTGGGCCGGTTCAGCTCCATTTAGCCGGGATCTTCAATTTCCGACATTTTCTTCACCATTTTCTACCATTTTTTGCCATTTTTTCACATTTATTAAAAATCTGCAAAATAAAATAAAATCAGTTAAAAACCTTAAAAATACGATTAAAACGAGCATAAAACAGGTGTAAAAGTGCCTTAAAAATAGCTCATTTTTGGCACGAACAATGTGGGACTATCAATTTCAATAGTTAAATTTTTTTCTATTAAAAGTTTGAGCGGGTTACCCTGTGACTGCTACATAAACTAACGGAATATTATTTGAGAATCCTCTGTCATCATTTTATACCTTTATTTAAGTGTAATTAAGTTAATTAAAATTTTTCTTTACTTAAACGACCCTCCCCAACACACACACACACAAAAATACGTGAGAGTTGGAAAAACTAAAATCACATTTACTTCACATGCAACCAAAGACCATTGTCTCCTTCCTCCGCCTCTACTTCATTAAAAAGAAAAAAAATGAACAAATCATATATCAAGTGTGGGTACTGGGTAACAATAGCACAAAAGACAATTTGTTGGAAATTTTTGAGATTTACGGAGGATAGGACTGGGTTGTTAGTTTGTTATTATGGTGGGAGAATAGAATATATAATTTAAGATTAGAATAAGAGAGAGATATGAGTTGTATGCATGAATGCTTTTTATTACTCTAAGCTTGTTTTTTTTTTTTTTGGTCCTATGCTGCTTGTTACAAATGAGCCCTCCTTGAGTGTATTTACAGCCATCCACATCTTCAATGGACAGTGGATATTGATTTGATCCTGTGGATGTTATTAAGTGTCTACGACTTTTCGTCTTAATATCTTCCTAAATATATAGGTATTATATTAACTAAGCTCTAAGGTCATCTCTTGATCATCCAAAAAGCAAGCACCAACAGTGCTGTCTTCAGCGGAAGCATAGTACATTATAGTTGCAAGCATGATATATGAAGCAGTATGGCTAAGGAGAATATTAAGTGACCTACATCAAGATAACCATGAATCAACAACACATTTTTGTGACAATATGTCAATTATGGCACTGAGAAGGAAACCTGTCTTCCACAGTCGAACCAAACACATTGAGATCTGACATCACTTTAATCGAGAACTCGTGGACAAAAAGGAGATCAAGCTACAATTTCGCAGGACAGATGAGCAACTGGCAGAGATATTTAAAAGGCAATCTCAAGCCAGAAGTTTATCCATTTCAGGCAGCAACTCGGAGTAGAAAGATGTTTCTAAATTAAAGGAGAGTGTTAGAAACTAATAATTTAGAAATATCTTGATGTCATAGGTTTCTAGAGTCTTCTAAAGTATTTTAGCTTCTTCTAGATTATCGTAGAACATTCTAAAATATTCCAGAAACTTTCAAACATTCTAGGACCTTCCTAATAGTCATATAAGATTTCAAACTACTCTAAAGCCTTTTAGAACTTTCTAGAAACATTCTCTATTAGATTCCCTAACATTCCACATTTATAAATATCTAGAATATTTAGGTCATTCTAGAAAAAATATCCTAGACACTTGTAATATAATACTTACATATTTCGGAAGACATTAAAATGGAAGGTTGTAGAAACCTAATAATAACTATAGGATGAAATCAATCTCCACCATCCATTGAGGAGAAGAATGACAATAAATACCCTCAAGGAGGATGCATTTGTAACAATTAAAACAAGAAACCAAACATTGAGTAATATAAAGCATTATGCATACAACTCATGTCTCCCTCTTCTTCTAATCCTAATTGATATATTCTATTCTCCCATCATAACAACAACCCACTCCTATACTCCATAAATCTCAAAAATTTTCAATAGTGGTATCAAAGCCCTCTTACCTTTTAGGGCTATACCAATCAACTTAGTCATTCGCTACCCTATTCAAAATTAAGCAATGTTGCTTCTAGCCATCTAGGGCCAACCGCAAAATTCATCCAAGCAATCAAAGCCATCTTTTGCCAACACAAATCATTTAGCGCAATCAGGTATAGGTGGATCAATTATCAATTCAAGCAAACTAAAGTTCGACATTTCAAGCATTCACCAATTTACGACCTTGGCATGGTGAGAAAACAACGAAGGTAAAATCCTGGCATACTCAAATTTTACAAGTAAATTGCAAAGAGAGATCAATAGTTAAGTTATTCATACTGATGGCATGTTTGATTGAAGATTATACATTAACTTTTCAAAACTATGTGTTTTGGAAAGTCAAGACACATACACTTATAAAAGCATACAGTCTGTTTGGCATACCTGATGATAAAAGACATTTGTTTGAAAAGATGGAGAAAGTAGAAAAAGTGAGGCATGATAGAATATATGAAATTTTGCAAAGGTCGATTCATACAGAAGTGTCGAAGCATGTTAGAACTTAAAGTCACCATGTAAGATTAGGGAAGAATTAGAGCA
>JACYFF010031959.1:63402489-63535160 GCA_017589665.1 Selenicereus undatus | reverse complement strand
TATATCTACATCTATATAGATATAGGATTGTAAGAAGTTGTTCAATCTTTGAAAAAGTGAAAGGCAATAAATTAGAGTCGTCGATGCATCTCATCAATTGCATTTTCAACATTATACATTCCTAGTAACAATATGAGAATGAGATTATGGCATTTGCATTTTTTTCCCAATGATCCATGCATTAAGATATTCTTGCATTTTGTTCTCTCAGTGAGTCACTACTCATCAAGGTAGCTCTTCCATGGTGTTTTACCTAGTGGTTAGAAATAATTCTTCCCTATTTTTCTTTCCACTTTCCCAAATTAAGCATTTTTTCTATTAAAAAAAGAGCCATAGATGAAGAGAGAGAAGCATGTTAACTCCCTTAAAACCCTATTTTGAGTTTTGGATGAAAGACATATTTTTAATTTGATTAAATCAGAATTGATGGCTTTGATACCTTGACAAATCAATTTGCTATTGCTAATAATATGAGATTATGCTATATTTGCCAAAAAGTCAAGATTTGTTCAACAAATGATATTATGTTGTGATATAACATTTAGGAAAAGATTGTGCTGCAAATTAAGCAAACTTCTAGATGATTCTCTCAACAAGATCCTCTACAAAAATTAAGGAAACTAGCCCTTGGAGAACAAAAGAAAATCGTTGAGTAGAACAGTGAAATCCAAGGGCTTGAAAGGACGGGTTCAAGGCCTTGAAACAATATGAAGAATTGTTTTTCCTTAATTGGTGCAACGGTCACTTACCGTGTTTCTCTCCAACTTCTTCAACACCTTTTGGCTATAAAAAGGAGAGGGATTGCCAACTAGAAGTACACAAGAGAAGAGCAGGCAAAAACATCAATATTCACAGGCATACATTGAGCCTTGATTTGTTATTCAATCAATTTACTTGTATTGTTCAAGTTGTAATTAGGTGGGATTATAGAGTTGAAGGGTCAACTCTACCAAGCATAGTTGAGGCTAACCTCGTTAAAAAATACTTGTGTCTTGTCCACCTTTATCTTTTCGCTTGTTATTTCGATTAATTTTTGGCTTTGATCATCACCCTATTCACCCCCCTCTAGGGTGATTCAACAGCCTTCAAGTTTTCAATTAGAGCCAAAACCACTGTGCATTGACTTTACTGTCAAGTGGGCAATGATGATGGCCGCTAATGGAGAAGGCTATTATGATCAAGGTCGCTCTACTGTTAGTCCTCCCTTGTTCAAGGGTACTAACTTTTCATATTGGAAAATTTTAATGCAGATGTTCATCAAGACTGAAGATTATGAATTGTGGAACATCGTGATTAAAGGTCCATATGTTTTGAAGACTATGATCAATGGAAAGAATGTCGTGAAAAATGAAGATTAATACACCCAAGAAGACTTTTGCAAGGCTTTCAAAAAATTGTAAGGCTATGCATATCTTATATTATGGATTAGATGCTAACGAGTACAATCGTATTTGTGTATGTGAATCACATAAAAAAATTTGGGACAAGCTGATGGTAACATATGAAGGGACGAGTTAAGTAAGAGAAACAAAGATCAATATGTTCGTCCATCAATATGAATTATTCAGAATGCAACCCGACGAAACAATCAAGGAGATGTGCACAAGATTCACTGACATAACCAACAACCTCAAATCGTTTGGCAAGACCTACACGAATGAGGAAATGGTTAGAAAAATTCTTCGATGTCTTCCCAAAAACAAATAGGGTCCCAAGGCCACCGCAATTAAAGAAGCTCAATACCTCAAGACAATAGCCTTGGATGATCTACTCGGCAAACTTCTAATGCATGAAATTCATCTTAAAGAAGATGAAGAAGAAAAAGAGACTCAACCGAAGAAAGGAGTTGCCTTCAAAACTATTAGTGAAGAGCACTACTCTTCAGAAGATGAATCCAGCGAAGAAGATAAAGATTCCATGGCGATGATCACAAGAGGACTAAAGAAGATTTTCAAGTCAAAAAGTTTGATCCCAAGAAATTCTACAAAAAGGGATTCTCCTCTAAGAAGAATGGCGAATCTTCTAAAGGTAATAAACTCTCAAATAATAAAAACGAATCTAACCTTGGTCCTTGTTTCGGTTGTGGTTTGTTAGGGCATATGATGAAAGATTGTCCCATCATACAAGAGAGACTTGAAAAACGCAAAGAAAAGGCCAAGAAAGAATTCAAGAAAACTATGATTGCCATATGGAGTGATAGTGACTCCATTGATAGTGATGATGAAGGAGAACAAGCAGCAAACCTATGTTTTATGGCAAATAAAGACAATGTCCAAGAGGACGCAACCGAGTATGAAAGCTCATATGAGGTAGATTACTCTGACTTTCTTGAATATTCTAATGATGAATTAGCTCGTGCCTTCATTAAATGTATACGATGTGAGCAAGAGTACTTGCCTAAGATAAAGTCATTGACGAAAACAATTCATGAATTGCTTTTTGAAAAAGAAGCCTTACAAAAATCAAATAATGAATCTTACTCAAAGACTGAAACTCTTGAAAAATGAAAATAAAGAGCTTCAGTCCAAATATGAAGGACTTGAAAAGGTGGAGTTAAAATTTTCTAAAGGACAAGATAACTTAGACAAATTATTAGGTTTCCAAAGGATGTCCTTCAACAAGGAAGGTATTGGATGTAACCCTTTTAACAAAAAGAAAGCTTACAAAAACTTCTTTGTTCATAAGACATCCAAAGACAAACCTCATACCATATGCAATTATTGCTTAAAGAAAGGCTATATTTCTTTATTCATGTCCTCTTAGAAAGTCAAATACTAAAATCATCCAAGTTTGGATACCAAAAGGAACAATACCCACAAATATGGTCACAACCTACATGGGACCCAAATTTAATGTCAATGCTAGAAAGATTTGATCTATTGTTTTGAAAGCCGGTGACAAACTTTGGTATCTTAAAGGTAGAGGTTTCTTAATATTAATGCATAAATTAAGGGGGAGCCCCCTCTAAGTACTCATTTTGTTTTTGAGTTATTGCAAGCCAATAAAAAATGCTATCTGCTCAATAATAAAAAATTCAAGGCCTTAAAGCACAAGTCAAGGCATTGAACTGTGGGTAGAAATTGATATTTTTTGGTGCAACTAAATCAAGGGCTTGAACTTCCAATTTTGAGGCCTTAACTAAGTCATCTATAAAAAATAAATAAAATGGTTCACCCCAAAGGAAGATTATTCAAATATGATTTAATTCCTTTGTCTTTGGACACGTGGAAAAATTTTCAAAATCTCTTATATAATTTTTTTGTGACACCAAGTTTTCTCAATTTTTTGGTATCTTGTAAAATAGAAAATTATATTTGACCTTTCTTTTTTCTAAAAGTATTCCAAACATGTCTGATATGCTATACTTAAAATTGGAAATTTTATTTGGGGTCTTGTGACATTAGCTTCAATTGACCTTTTCTAATCCACACTTTATCCAAGCTTTGGCTCTCTTTGATTTCCACTTTGGTTTATAAATGTTCTGCTTTAATCATTTTGATCCCACGTGTATGAACCAACATGTTATTGGCCACCACCTTATTTTTGATGAAAGTTAAAGGGGCAGAACAGTCTTAAGGCTTTGTAAGTGATATAAAGCTTGTCCAGTTGTGAATGTATGGTAAGCTTGTGGACAAGGTTAGAAGTACTGGGAAGATTGCAAAACTCTACAAAGTTAAATTATGATGCAGGGTAAGTATTTAAAATCTAGTACTTGTGCAAGAATGATCTCACTCCTTTATGTGATACTTGGTATAGATTAATCAAAAGAAAAATATTGCCTTTCATAAAAAAAACGAAGATTGTTGACTCCTTTAAAACCCTATTTTGAATTTTGAATCAAAGACATATTTTTAATTTGATTAAATCAGAATTGATGGCTTTGATATCTTGACAAATCAATTTGTTATTGCCACTAATATGAGATTATGCTATATTTCCCAAAATGTCAAGATTTGTTCAATAAATGATACTATCTTGTGATACAACATTTTGGAAAAGATTGTGCTGCAAATTAAGCAAACTTCTGCATGATTCTCTCAGTAAGATCCTCTACAAAAATTAAGGATACTAGTCTTTAGAGATCAAAAGGAAATCGTTGAGCAAAACAGTGAAATCCAAAGGTTTGAAAGGGTAGGTTCAAGGCCTTGAAACAGCATGAAGAATTGTTTTTTTCTTAATTGGTGCAACGGTCACTTACCATGCTTCTCTCCAATTTCTTCAACACCTTTTGACTATAAAAAGGAGAGGGATTGGCATCTTGAAGTACACAAGAGAAGAGCGAGCACCTACACCAATATTCACAAGCATACATTAAGTCTTGATTTGTTATTCATTCAATTTACTTGTATTATTCAAGTTGTATTTGGGTGGGATTATAGAGTTAAAGGGTCAAAAGCGCAGTTGAAGGGTTCAACTTGTGACTTGGAACTTAGAGTAAACTGTACTCCAGAGTTGTAACTATCTCTCCTAATAAATTTGGTTAATCCTAAAGTTAGGGAACTATAGGCGGGGACTAAGCCTGGTTGAGGCTAACCTCGTTAAAAAATACTTGTGTCTTGTCCACCTTCATCTTTTCGCTTGTTATTTCGATTAATTTGTGGCTTTGATCATCACCCTATTCACCCCCCTCTAGGGTGATTCAATAACCTTTGATTTTTCAAAGCACATGCACTAGTATTTGACAGTGTTAAGGGAATTTGTTAATAGTATTAAGTGAACCAACTTAAATTTTTCATTCGAAAAGTTCAGTGACTAAAATTAAGAATCCTTCATACTTTAAACACTAAGCAGTTATTTTGCTCCTTTTTATTGTGTTGAACCTTTTGCTCCATCACATGCACTCATGCTTCTTTTGGTTAGGGTATTACCTGCATTGTGTTCTACTATGCTCAAGCATCAATGCATCACTTTCTCTGAATCATCATCTTATGCTTTTCTTCCTTGACATTATCATCGACGGTATTTATGCAAGACATGTATATAGAAGGGTTCGTTCACTAATTGGATTAACACATGGTTAGACCAACAATGTCAACTGACATAATTAACAAGACCTAAACATTATGAATAAGAATTTGAACTTGAATTCGTACTTCGCTTACGATAATTTATTACATCAAGCAACAAAACACACATGTACACATACGTTATTACCATAATCTAGGCAGATGTTGTATGCCAGTGCATTATTGAGCTGTTTTATTTTTTGCTTGGTATCTTAATAACTCAATCATGTAAAAAAGACCCAAAAAAACAAAAAACAATAGCACTTTGGCACGCTGCATATTGAAGTGCTTCCTTTATTTTAAACAATTTCCACTATTTAAGTTCAGAGTAGAATTAACCATATAAAAGCCAGTAAGCGAAGGGAATTAGGGTTTATAATCAGGCTACAAGGGCCCTTTAAAGGCCACATATTTTTGACAAAAGGACATATACACCATCCCAAACATCTCGAAATCAAGTCATGAGGAAGTTCTAACTCTCTGTGGCAAATATGCTAGAAGTGCATGCTTGTTCAGTGATCTCATATTCACTTGTTTACCATATGTTTTCACACAGTGGTTTTTTTCCCTTTTCTTTTATTGGTCTTTACCCTTCAATGTCCATAGTGGAGCAACTATGGACTGTAAGTGTTAAAATTTTCTAAAACAAAATCCTTTTTTCCTAAAGACATTACTTAAAGAGAATTATTGTCGGATCCTTTGAATTTAAAATTTGCATTATCAACATGGTATTTTAAGAATTATATATGTATTTCACTTCTTACTCTAAAAATGTTGGGTGTTCCCTCCAATTTGCAGGACATCAACAAAAATCATAATTTTAATTGAAAAAAAAATGAATCACCAAGGATAGAGTTTGAAGGACGATGCAAGAATTCAAGCTAATACCAAATCAAGATTTTGTCAGTATAATTTGAAATGGTGGTTCATTTCATTAAATGAAAGGTTTGGCATTGTAGAGACATTTGATCTAAAGTCCTTACTCAACTGCATTAGGTTTGGACAAATTGCAATGTTACTTTGCCAGCATATTGTATAAGTGATGTTCAGCTACATTGTATTCCACACATCAAGCACAAGCTTCGAAGGCAGTATGCTTCAGCTTGATTGAGTGATCCAATTAAAATTGGACGAAAGAGTGAGTATACAAAATAGAAATAGTGTGGGGGGAATATACAAAAAATATTCCCTATTGATCTAATTAACAAGTGTGATGTATCAATTCTATAGGTGAGCAAGTGAGAGGGTTTGTAATTTTTGCATTCAAAAGTTGCATTGTATTGTTACAATGCTGCTATAGTAGATATTATCATGCTCAAATCGAGATCATGGGTATAGGTCTTTAGAGAGACTGAATCACATAAAAATTCTTATGTCTTTTTTTTTATTATTCCAGACTTTATTTTTGTTGACTCATTCATCATTTTCCAACAAAAATGACCCAACTGTTGCATCAGTCCACCCACTACGTCAATGGGAGAAATCGAAGATAATAACGTAACTCTTACCAAATTATTGATTGAGGGCATTATGTACAATGATCATGTTATATTATTCAACAACTTGAGGTTGGCCCAACTTTTTTTGCCCTTTACTTTGCTGGTACACGTGTGTCCACTCAATCTTTGTGTTTTTATGAAATTAAATGTATATCATTAAGCTGGTCCCCCAGGAATCCGCAGGTAATCTTTTTTTGCCACCTCAGCCATCAGAGACAATCTTTAGACGAAGAAAATTTCAACATCATCTGCGAAGGACCAACTTGCCAAAATTTTCAATATTCAAAAAGCTCTGAAGTGAAACCTCCAAATAGACATTGCACAGCCTTAAATCTTTTTATTCTTTTCCAAGGTAGGCTTTCATGTTGGTCGTACTAATGTAATGATTCGACAAGCATCAGTTTTTACAGGTTAATAAGTTCCCCAAAAGTTAACTTTAAACAAAGTTTTTCGACAATACAACAGTTGCATAGGTGTCACGGCTCATTTTTCCCTCGATAGTGACATTTTTTTTTTGGATAATTGATAAAACCTCTAAAAATAGCTAATACAACTAGAGTTTATAAGTACATCCAATTCTATAATACTTTGTGAAAGAGACATCAAACCTGTAAAGCAAACTCCTAACATCCATCAATGAGAACACCTTTACACCTAGTAGCTAAAAATGTGCATACCAAGCTAGACTAAAGGACATACACGTTAACAACACAACCATACATCCCTATAGTTGTTACAATTAATGAGGAAGACTCTAATACACTTGGATTGCAAATGCATGTTTCTATTGTTATATTAGCAAGTATTATTAAAGGGAATTATTACGAGTAATTTGCATCCAGATATCCTAAAGTTTTAGTCATTAATATTTTTAACCCCATGTTTTTAGAGCTAATAATCTGGTACCTCGAAGTTTCTGTAACTTAATTTTTAGGCACCTAACATATTTTTCTTGTGCCCTAAACTTTAAAAAAATTTACATTTTTAACCCCAATCCTTAAAACCTTACTTTCGCAAATTTTAATTTTGTGTATGCATAACTTCTCTTATAAGTACTACTCGAGACACTCTTTCATTTGATATTTGCGTCATGTGACCAAAGATAATTAAGATAATTGATAATTAATTAAGCTAATTAACTTTATTTAATGTTTGAATCATCACCTACTTCTGCTGATCCTAATTATTCACATATTGTTCATTCTCCAGAAGGAGTCACTTCAGTAGTACCTCAATTAAACTATATCATTAATATAGTTTTACAATTAAAAGATGAATTAGTTAAAATTAAGACTTAAATTAGAGAGATTAAGAAACAATTTACTGTAATCTTTCTTTGGTTAACGAGATTAGACTTAGAAAAAAATCTACTATAAGTATTAGTACTCCGTTTCAGCATAAATATCCTTTCCAAAATCCAAAAAATAAAAATCCATTTTCGTTGCATGATATAAAAATCCAAAAAAAAAGTAGGAGAAAAAGCAACTGAAGAATTATCTGAAGCGATAGAAAAAGAAGAAGAGGATGGAGTATAAACATTATAATCTTGAAGAATTACATAATATGTTTGATAAAGAATAAAATCTAGAAGAATTAAACAAATTCATGAGTGTAATAGTTGATAAACAAGGCGTGTTATCTGATGAAAATGACAAGACAAATAATATCTAGTTCAAAGAAGAAATATATCAGCAAATAAACCTAATTAAAATAGAAAATCTTAATGTTGTACCTTTAGAAGAACATTAAAACAAACTGGATAAAAATACAGTAAAATGGTATTTGACGACGAGATTAATGGGATTGGGAAAGAACTTAACGTAGATGAAATTGAGTCCAATCTAGTTAACAATGTTATTTCTAAATCTAAAGAATTTGGTGAACTTTCGAGAAGAAATGCCCATTTTATGAGACCTAGGTACATGCCAGCAGGGTGCACAACTAACCTTTCCTTTGGGTTTATCCCAAAGAAAACAACGACCTTTAAAGAGATTGACTTTATCCCAATTACCCAAACAAGATATATCTTAACCACCAATCGAGCTTGGAATAGAGAAGAAATATTTGAACATTGGAAAAGAGGCATGAATAGAGTCCTAATTTTAAATAGTACATGGACTGTTGAAAATTTTCTAAATTATATTGAACATAGTTTTTCTGACGCTGTAGTTAACTGGTATGACTTATTAGATGAAGATGGTAAAAATGCATAAAGAATTATGGAAACCCCAATTGCAATGTTCAAAAATTTATGTAAGGAAATCGAAACTGAATTTGTCGGACCTAAACTTGATTCTAAAGAAAAAGCTAGAGAATGGCAAAGAAAAACTAATGATATAGAGTTTTGGGATATGAGATATTTGGAGAATTATTGTTGAATTTAGTCAATATTATTACAAAATTTGGCATAATGAAACCAATCCTGGAATGTTTTATGACAAATTGTCGTATCTGATCAATTATATAATCAATGAAAAATACATTGCATGGCTTGATAAAAGCAAATGCCATTGATACCCTTAGTACAAGAATTTCCTATTTAAGAAAATGGTCAATGATCAATGTCTTCATCTCCAAAAGTAAAAGAAAATGAAGAAGTAGTTTTTAACTTGTTGGGATTCTCCTCACCAATGAGAAAAGGAACCTGAAAGAAGAAAAAAAAAATTATAAGAAGAAGAGCTTTAACAGGCAGAGGGGAGACAAATATAAAAAAAAATATTATAACAAACCAATCCCTAAAAAGCAAGATTTTTTTAGAAAACCCGCTTATTGTCCTGCTGGCAAAATCAATTGTAAGTGTTGGACTTGTAAAGAAATAGGCCACTATGCAAACAAATGCAAAAACAGGAAGAATGACAAGTTTATTGAAACTTTGGGTAGCCTAGATTACTTTGACCTTAGCAAAGAAGGTGCAATTGATCTAGCCCTGAAAAGAGACAAGGGAATTGTTGAGATTGTACTGAAGGATGAGTATGAAGAAAGTAATTATGAAGAAACTAATCACATGATGGAAAGCAGCTCAATTAGCCTTGGTGATCTTCAAGGATAATAATTTATTATAGATAATGAGAATGAAGATGTCGAAGGAGATTGGGTCCTTGCTATAATCCCGAAAGACATGATATATAAAAAATCCATCTTTCAATTAAAGAGCAAATACGTATGTGAAATGATAGAAAGAGACCTAGAAATCAAAAACTCTAAGTATGACGTGGGAGAAGTTAATCTTATTAATTGTGAAAATATCCTTAAACATAACAAATATAGAACGAATAGGTATATCCATATTGGAAGTGTCCAAGTGCAAATCACTCCATTACAATATTATGACAAAGATATTAATCTCTATGCATTGCTCTATGATATCAGGCATACTAAATTTAATAATCAAATTATCATAGGGATTAAGACCAATTTATGTAATGAAATTCAATTGCTGATCTAGATATCATGTAAGCCTACATAACGAATTTGCTAAAAACTGCCTATCCCTTAAGATAAAAATAGTTGGGATGGACACAAAAAGAGGAGGATACCCACTACGGATATTTTGAAAAATAATCTATAAATTAGATAATAATATATCCGAAGACTAAGGTAACAATGATAGAGGTAGAAAAATTTGAAAGTCCTACTCCCATGCAAAAAAATCCAATCCTCAGAAGATAAAGATTGATAGGTCATCGATATCTAACTTTGCCATTCCTACACAAATTAATAAGAAGAACTTAATAAAAATTAATGAAAATCGTAAAATTACCATTAAATGCCAATTATTGAGAAGCATGAGTACAAAATCAAAATAGGGAGAAGGATCTTTATCAGCTAAGAAAAGTTTAAAGAAGATGATACAATTAGCACGATAAGTGAAATGAGTAGAATGGGCTTTGAATCTATAAGACACAGTGTAGATCAAAGTATGAGTCTAAAAAGAAAAGTCATTGGATACAAAATAAGAACTATTAATGAACCAATCTATGAGGATGAATTAGTAAAAAATATGACTATAGAAATATGCTATGAATTCACTAACACAAATTCTAATAGCATCTATATCCGAACAAATGTATGTTAAGAGGGATATAGTAAATATGAATTGTGTGGTTACATAGATAGTGGTTGTTCTGTTTGTTTTGAAAAAAGATCTTTATTTTCAAAATTTATGTGGAAAAAAGTTAAGAATCCTTTACAAGTAAGAATAGTTGACAATAGCATAATGAGTCACAAGGAGGTCATAGAAGGGTTATCAATTGAAATAAGAAGAGTCCAATGCATTATACTAATCCTCTGGTCTACTAATAAACCTTCCAATGATATGATTCCTGTAAATAATTTTCAGAGACTATATTCTCCATGTACGCAAACTATAAACAAAATAATAAATATAAATGGTCACTCAGTCCCTATTGATAAGTTAAATAAAGCTTATACTCATCAGAAGATTGAGTTTAAATGCGACCAATGTGGTGAGAAGGTAATGCATGCACAATGTGAGATAGCACTGACAATCTCACTGTTTGAGTTATCTAATAAAGAGCAGATAGCCGAACTACAAGAGCAATTATGCAAAGAGCTCAGCTTTGATAATCCTCTAAAATTTTGAGATAAAGATAAGACATTTGGAAAGATTACTTTGTCAAATGCAAACACTATTATTCAAGTGGTGTATACACACTAGGATATCTAAGAATTTGATAAACAAATCAAAGAAATTTGGGATAAAGAATTAATCAAAAATAGCACAAGTCCTCACACCAGTCTCGCTTTCATGGTAAGAAATCATGCTAAAGAAAAAAAGAGGAAAAGCAAGAATGGTAATCAATTACAAAAAGCTTAACGATATTGTCGTCTTTAATGGTTATTATATTCCTAACAAAATAGTCATTTTCAATAGAATTCAAGGAACCTCTTGGTTCTCGAAAATGGATTTCAAAAGTGGATACTGGTAGATAAAAATAGATGAGGAAAGTATTCCTTTACCTGCATTAAGTGCCCTCAAGGACATTACGAGTGGACAGTAATGTCCTTTGATCTAAAAAATGCACCTTAAATATTCCAAATAAGAATGGATAACATCTTCAAAGATCTTCATCACTAATGTCTACTTTACATCAATGATATCTTTGTCTTTTCCAAGACCATAGAATAGTACAAACATGATGTGTTAGCTGTCACTTAAAGATGCATTAATCATGGTATTATCCTTAGTAAGAACAAGTGTATTTATGTTGAACAAGAAATTGAGTTTTAAATTTTAAAGATAAAAGTTGGACAAATCATCTTACACACTAAAAAAAATAGAAAATTTCCCTAAAAAGATCAAAGATAGGAAGCAATTAGAAAGATTTCTTTAATGCATTACCTACGGTTCATATTTCATTAAATATCAACCTAAATTAAGAAAACCATTCCA
Organism: Selenicereus undatus; assembly: GCA_017589665.1. NCBI lineage: Eukaryota > Viridiplantae > Streptophyta > Magnoliopsida > Caryophyllales > Cactaceae > Selenicereus > Selenicereus undatus. Next base: position 63,523,242 of record JACYFF010031959.1, on the reverse strand, counting down.
GTAGAAACTTAAGAAAGAAGTAAGTTGGTCATGGACCACTAGCGATTCAAATATTAATTAAAACTTCAAAAAGATGTGTAAAAATCTCCTTGCTCTTAATTTCCCTAATGAAAGATATGATTTAATTCTTCAGACTAATAATGCTAGCAATGAGCACTGGAGTGCAGTACTCAAAATCAAAGAAGGAGAAAAACTCTGCAAATTTTGCAGTTGAAGTTTTAACAATCCAGAATACAACTATCCCACGGTGGAAAAAGAAATCATTACGGCCATAATGGGAATTGAACAATTCTTAATCTTTTTAGCCCTAAAAATTTTTCTTATTGGAACTTATTGCAAAGGAATGCTTGGTTTTGTGAAAAAGAATTTATCAAATGTGCAAGTTGAAGGGCGACTCCTGCATTGGTAATGATGAGTTAACCAACTTTCTTTTTCTATTGAACATATACAAGGATCAAAGAATTTTTTGGCAGATAGATTAACTCGAGAACTCGCCCATGGTGATCATCAGAGCAGGCCTCTTGCTGGAAAAGGAATAAATCCAAAATGAAATGTCGTTGCTGCTACTAGAATGGGTTTCTCTTTCCAGTAGAATCCTTATAGATATTTTGGAAGTTCATACAAAAAGTGGATCACGCTATGGCCTATTATTGTTTGCCGATCTAATAGTGCAAAGATTCAGTCTATTAGAGTTGCAAATGAATTACCTAAGGTGTCCATATGGTATTCAAGAAAAAATAAGCTCCCATGCTCAAAAGAAATGCTTCAACGAACGGTACGCAGCTTGTATCGACTACTATTATAATTATTCTTATGATATTTGGGAGTCATAGAACACTACGATCTTCTTTCCTGATAAATCTAGAGTTGAGGGTATTAGTCTCCCAGCAAATTCAATATCTTCATATGACCCCACCATGAAAGCCTAGGAATATGGAATGGTAGTTTACCTCATGGAAATTTTAGATCAAAAATACTCATTCTTCTCAAGACTAACTAAGTTTCAACATTGAATGTTTAAAAGAATTTAATTATTAGATTCTCACATCTCCTGATGACCCAACAGAAATTCCATATAATAGAAGCCTGTATGTCAACGTACATTGCGTGGTAATTGAGTATGAAAACAAAAAAGCTAAACTAACCCATTGTCTTGTTCAAATAAGAGATTTAGATGATCCTAATGATCAACAACAAGAATCGTCTCCAGAATGACAAGAATCAGTTAGTGATCCTGCTTTAGCAAGAGTCATCGGTTTTTATAACATGTATCATCAAATGTGGGCATTAATTAACTGAACAAGGAAGAATACTAATGCATTATGGGAACAGTAGTTTCATCTATCATAATGAATTCTGCAAATATATGAATGTAAAAGAAGCCCCTTCAGAAGATGTCTTTGATTATCTATTTGATGTTGGAGTTAAAAAAATTTTATCAGAAAAAGAAAAAAGATATCTTCATGAATTATTCGAAAGATAGGATTCAAAGCATCTTCAACTTTATGAAGATTTTGATGATTATTTGGATAATAATAAACTGAAAAATATTATTAGAGATGAAGGTATCCAGAATCTCAATATAGATGACTAGTCTTGTCAGCATTAAAGGCTTTGAAAAGTTGTTGCACCATTATTGTGCTATTTTATCAAATGTCAAGTCAGTAAAATAATGTACTCTACTGTAACCATGTGAGGAGAAATGTTGCCATGTGAAAATCTCAGTATGTACTGTAGCCATTAGAACATCCTATGTAGCCTATCTCTACTATAAAAGGTGAGACTGAGTGCTGAGAAGTGACACGATCATTTGAGAATACTTGAGCAAAAGAGAAGTGAGGTATTTTCATTTCTTTAGGAAAAAGCATCTCTGATGATCTCAATAGTTTAAGTCCCTCTTCAAATCTTTTCATTGGAATATTTTCACTTTTAAACTTTCAATAAAAGAAGTTTCTAGTAGGGAATGTTATTCAATTGAACATTGCATCTTAAATATTATGATTTTCTGATTAAAGTCTCACTATCCTTAAAAATATAAAAGCTTGATTAGTGACTATGGTCTGATGTAGCAAACAAAATGGATCTGTGCTGTGCTTAATCTAAGGTGTGGTTGAAATTAACAATCTTTGTAAACTAGAACCTAGAAAAAAGCCAGGGTTCAATGCTGACTAAGTTCAGACTATGGTCAAAATCTCTAATTAAATTTTAATTATTTTTTCTAAGCATGGTGGGCCTCTAACAACAGAACATATAATATTTCTGATTAAGTAGTAGATTGTGATAACTAGTACCAGTAAAGTTATTATAATAAGTCTAAGCATTCAAAACAAGCATATGTCCTTAAAAAACTCTAGAATTAGCTTTATTGTATATCTTACCCAAATTTGGGGTCTTTCTCCAATTTTCAAAAGTTTTGGGTCAGAAGTAAGAAAACAAAAAATTAAAAAGAAGTTAAAAATCAAAAGCACAAGATCTCAAGGTAGTTAAAAATTAATGCAAAAAGTTCAAGGTTGAAAACATTATTGTCGAAAACCTGAAGACAAGTAAGTGCAAAGTACCTGAATTATTACACATTCGAATGCACTATGTCATGCTATGTCATTGTGCTCCGGAGTATTACCCAAATGTTTAGTTTTTATAATAGTAAAAACTCAACATCTTTTCAGTGCAATTAAAAACTCATAATAATTACGATTAAAGATTCATGAGATTTTCCATGCATACACATGAGTATGGTCGTACTAGTTAATAATATGAAATTCGATAATAAATATCTTTAATGTAAATTAGATACTTTAAAATGCATTAAAAATCATTACATTGTAACTTTTGCCTCTGCTAATTTTTGAAGCAAACCGTCAATCGTTTTTCAAGACTGTTTTTTTTATTGCTTTGTTAATGCCTCAATGACTTTAACTTTCATTTGATAACCCCTAAATTGAGATTGCTTCATCTTGAATAAGATGTTATAAATTAGCTTTTTATTTTTAAATCAATATAAACAAATATTAACACATTCATACGAAACACGTGATTTATGCTACTTTATGATAGAATTAAAGGTAATTTGTAAATGTTTTCACATATAAAAATATAAGCTTATAATATCACAAACTCAAGTGTGATTAATGGTACATACTTGCTTAATTACACACACACAAAATAAAAAATTTCATAAACCCAAATTATTCTATTTCTGCCCATAGAATTTTTGAGTTGTATGTATATTAAAACGTTAAATTATTTTTGACCCTTGATGCAAAATCTTGGCCTAGTCACATGAAGCTATTCTCGGTTATTTTTCACTAACCAACCCCTGAGGTTATAGGGATCAATTAATATGATCTCCATATTTTAAAGTTTAATTTTATCACCCTCCAAATGTTAGTGTTGTACCATTGAAACATTACCCTAACTAACAAATGAAGAAAGGAAAGTGATTGACTGATTTGCCATTCGTTTTGATCCTACCAGCATACGGTCTCTCTTTTCGAAAACAAAAAGAATCAGCGATAGCAAAATAGAGAGGCTGAGATTTAGAGCATGGTGAGAGTAATAATAAGAGGAGTGATTATTATCTATCCTTTCAGTTCGCTACAAGAGAGACAGTATTGTACCAGTAGTGCTAAAAGAGATGCAAATCGGTCAATTACTTCTCATTCTTTGCATATTTGTCAAAGTAATTTTTAATAATGCAACACTAAAATTAAATATGGAGAGTGGTAAAATTAAACTTTAAAATATCAAGGCCATACTAATTAATATCTGAAACCTGGGGCGTAAGTGTAAAAGGCCCATCTAGCACATGTTGCATTTCTACCACTCCTACACGTCTGCCTAGGCAAAGCTAGCTTTGATTATGGAAAGATTATCTAAGTCAAAGTTTTTGACTAATAGTTAAGCGTTTAGAAATAAATTTATACTAAAATCTAACATATCCCCTTATGTAATTAATTTTATGAGTTCAAGTAAAACATCTTCCCCTCCAATATCTTTCCACTTTACTATGAATACTGTGTATACTCCTTCACACCTTGCACATCTAATGATCTGAATTAGATGAAATTCCAAAGTATGAAAGATCCATAGTCTAATAAGTTGGAGGCAAGATCTAAATTTGATGCCTTGAGAATTAGAAAGAGAGTATTGGTGTGATTATCATGTTGCCCAAATTGAAAAGTACAAAGTGAACGAATCCAATATGGGTAGAAAGAAAACTGAGTATGGCCTAATTTACAGTAAACATATTAGGTTCACAAGAAAAGAACATTTGATATTAATTTGAAAGGCAGTTAACAGTAAAAATGATTTATGAGGCAATCAATTGCTTAAGTATAGGTCAAATCTCCCTATAAGCAAAGAGCATATAGCATATTCACCCAAAATTATAGTATAAAATTATCTAGCTGCATAAAGTTCTTCTTTTAGGAACCCTAGGACCACAATAGTCAAACGGTTATGTAAATAAGCAGGTTCGAGTAGTAAGATATAACACAGGATATCGTTCATTATTAGTCCAATAGGTACTAGAGATTCAAGTCAAGGACGACGCCAAATCTCAGGATATTGTCGACAATTTAATCCATAATAGGCATATAACACCATTAAGTACACAAATGGAGACCATTTCAGTGACAATAGAACATCAAATAATTATGTTGGAGTGCATTAGATGAAGTATTAATTATAGGGCCGAAGATAATCCAGGGAACCACTGAGAAGGCAGGAAAGATACAAAAGCATATACTGCCCAAAACTGATAAAAGAGCTACGTCGATAAAAGAGAAGAAACCATTAGAATTTCAACTTGGAGACAAGGTATTCCTTAAATTGTCTCCAATCAAGGTTGTTAGAAGGTTCAATGTTAAGGGAAAACTGCCTAGGCACATTGGGCATTATAAAATCATTGAAAAGTTAAACCAAGTGGCTTATGGATTCATCAGCAGAACTCGAGCATGTGCATAATATTTTTCACATTTTGCAGCTTAAAGATAAGTACTCAATCCAAATCATTTCATTTTGATGGAGCCAATAGATGTTGCTAAAACATAGTTTAAGAAAAGTGTCTTGTGTAAATACTAGACTATCGAGTTAGATAACTCCACAATAAGAGCATTCCTCTAGTCAAGGTTCCATAGGCTAACCATGCCTCACCAGAAGCCATATGGGAGACTAAGGAGAATATAAGAAACAAATATCCTTACTTATTCTAAGGTAAATTAGATATTTCCTTCGACTTTGCACAATTTGAGGATGAAACGTATTTTACATGGAGAAGATTGTAATAGCCCGAACCTTATCTACAGAAGTTACTTTAATTAATTTAAATATAACCAAGTTGAGTGTCACATTTCAATTCAACATTTGCAATATTTATGCAATTGCAGGTTGAGACAAGAAAGTGGCCTTGAAATAAGATTTAATCATGCTCTACATAAAATCATTCAAAACCATAAACAAATAAAAATTAGCTCAATTTAAAAAACGGATAATAGCTATAAATTTTCATGCAATATGCATACAGAATTTGCTTAGTCATGTATGTAACAACAACAACAACAACACCTCCCAGTGCGGGTCCTGCTTTCGCGGGGTTTGGGGAGATCCAGATGTAGGCAACCTTACCTCAACCGACATGACTGTCCGTTGAGAGGCTGATTCTAAGAGACCCACAAAACAAGATTTTATGAAAACATTTTATAGGAGAGAGGTTTTGAGGAAACATTAAATAGAGGAAGATTTTGGTGAACATGTTTTATGGAGCAGAACGGATAAGCTACCCGAAATTGAACTAAGGGGTACTAATAAAACAGGTACAGTAACTATGTAAACATTAGTACAACAGAGCATGGGGAGATACCACACCTTAGCCAACAGACGTATGCAAACACTGGTTCTTGTCATGGTACAAGTCCTACCTGCAAACCAGCAAAACACCTAAAAAAAAAACAACTAAACCTATCCTACCACAATAGAAAGACAACTACGCAGTCACCTATCTGCGATCTAAGATCTTAATCCTATCTCGCCAGAGTCTCCTGTCCTAAGCTATGCCCTCCATTAGCCCGACCACTCTCAAGTCCTCTCGAATCACCTCGTCCAAACTCTTCTTGGGTCGCCCCCTCCCTTTTTTCCCTCCGGGGATGGTAATCATCTCGCATCTCCTGACTGGAGCGTCCACGCTCCTTTTCACATGGTTGAACCATCTGAGTCTTGTTTCTCTCATCTTATCCTCGATAGGAGCTACTTTAACTAAGTCTCTAATAACTCCATTACTAACTTTATCCATCCTCGTATAACCACAAATCCATCTAATCATCCTCATCTCTACTACCATTAATTTTTGGCCCTGCGCCTTCTTTATAGTCCAACACTCTGCATCGTACATCACAGCCAGTCTAGCTACCGTCAAGTATACTTTGCCTTTTAACCCTACAAACATTCTCTTATCACACAGCACACCTGAAGCGTACTTCCATTTAATCCAGGCCGCTTTTATGCGCTGGTTAATATCTTCATCAATATCCCCATTCTGCTAAATAGTCGAGCCTAGATATTTAAATTTCTCGACCTTCGGTATCGTCATCCCCTCAATGGTGACTTCACCCCTCCCATCTTCTCAACCACTGAAACAGCAATGTAGGTATTCCGTTTTTGATCTACTAACTCTAAAACCTCTAGACTTCAGTGTATGTCTCCAACGCTCCAACTTAACGTTAACTCCATCTCTGCTTATATCAATAAGAACAATGTTGTCTGCGAACAACATACACCATGGTAACTCATCTTGAATCCCTTTTGTAAGTTCATCCATAACTAGGGTGAACAGAAATGGGCTTAAAGCGGAACCTTGATGCAGGCCCATACCAATGGAGAAGTCCTTGGTAACCCCCCTGGCGTCCCAACATCTGTCCTACCTCCCATGTACATATCCTTAATAAGCCGAATATACAAAGAAGACACTCCTTTCTTTTCCAAGCATTCCCATAACACTTCCTGCGGAACTCTATCATATGCTTTTTCCATATCAATGAACACCATATGAAGATCTACCTTTCTGTCTCTGTACAATCCCATGAGTCTTCTAAGAAGGTAAATCGCCTCTGTGGTTGATCTGCCCGGCATAAAACCAAATTGGTTCTGAGATATCGAAATATCCTTCCTCAATCTTTTCTCAATCACCCTTTCCCAGAGCTTCATAATGCAACTGAGCAACTTAATACCCCTATAATTATTACAATCTTGAATATCCCCTTTGTTCTTATTCAATGGGATGATTGTACTAAGCCTACATTCTCTAGGCATCTTAGCAGTCCTACAAATAACATTGAAAAACTCTGCTAGCCACTTCAGTCCCTCTTCGCCCAAGCATTTCCACATTTTCACCGGTATCTGATCTAACCCCTCTGCTTTCCCGTTGGCCATCTTCTTCAGGACTCTTTAATCTCATCCTTGCTTATAAGATCACCCAATTGAGGGTGAAGTAGACTCTCACTACTATCTCTTTCCCTACTCCGAAAATCTTCCATCCCTACATCATTAAGGAGTTTCAAAAAGTACCTTTTCCATCTGACCTTGATTTCTGCATCCTCAGACAACACCTTACCATTTTCATCTTTGATGCACCTCACAACACCCAAATCCCTTGTATGTAAATAAAACCATAATCTGATTAAATGAAATATTAATGACTGCAAAAGTACATGTTAATCGATATGGGTACAACTTATAATTTTCTTCTAAATAATTTGTGAGGTTACTAAAAACAAGTCTAAGTCTTAGTCCAAATACTTGTGAGCAAATAAGAAAATTTTACTTGGAAGGACAAAAAAAAAGTGGGGGAAAGGAGGCTAAAAATGAAAAGAAAAGTATATACTTATAGGCTTGATTAAATCAAGATTTATAAAAATAAATAACTCCCTGTCCCTTCCAAACCCCATGCCCCTTTTTCTAAACCCCACATAGACCCTCCTGTTTAGCCTCCCATGCCTAGCCATGCTGGTGCACCTAGCCATGGTCGTTGTTGTTGCCACTAGCTGCCAGTTGGAGCCTCACCGGCAACACCAACATCTGAACCACCATCTCCTACCCCATTTCCTCTAGTTCCTTGAGTAATTGCAAGCTCATCGTTCATTGTTGCCACTAGCTGCCAATTGAAGCCTTGCCGCCTCCACCAACCGCCGGGCCATCGTATCCTACCCTTTTTCCTCTAATTCCTTGAGTAATTCCAAAGTGAATAATGAGTTCTTCCCTCTTTGTTTTCATAATTTCCTTTCTTAATTTAGTTGATTAATTACATCTTTTAACATTGGATAAGTATTATATGTTGTAAATTTGAAGTTTACGATGATAAATCTTGGTCTTGGAATGTATGGGATGTTGTGGGTGTTCATGGAGGGACTAGGCCATGAGTATGTTTTGTGAAGTTGAGCTAATATAAGTTGATTAAGTTGAATTTTAAGAGATTTTGGTTGTGTTTGTGAGAAAGTTGTAAATGGGTATGTTTGCATTGGGCTCTTGCCATTAAAGGGTTGAAAAGGATAAGGAAGGGCTTGAGGTTGAACAGGGGAAGGAAGGAGATGGTATTTTGGGGGTTTTTGTTTTTTTGAAATAAATTTATTTGACACAATACTAGGAGTTAGTTTGAGGTATTGAATTATGTTATTGAGAAATTTGAGCTGGACTAGTACTTAAAGGAAAAGGTGAAGCTTGATTTTTGTAGCTTAATGAAAGCAGTGAAAGTAATAAGTTAAGAATAGTGTTAATGATAAAATTAAGTGTAAGAAATATCCAAAAGATATAATCAAAATTTCAATTATGCTTAAGTATGTTAAAAATGATCTAAACCTTTGTAGTCCAAATAACTAAATGATAATTAGACTTCACCGATAATTTTAAACATTAATACCTTCTCAAATTTGTCTTGAGAATGTGTATATGGCATTCACAATAAAACCGAACCTATAAATTGGTTTTACTTAGCCTAACTCTATTTTCGTTAATAAATCAGTAATTTCTAAAGGGTAGATATAATAATAAGAGTAATGGTAATAACAATAATAGCAATGATAACAGTAATAGTAATAAGAACAATAATAGTAATGGTAGTAAAAGTGAGCATATTACGATCAACTTAATAATGGATAGGAAAATTAATCCCATTCATATGTTCAATTAAATATTGGAGGCTGAATCAATAATTAAGAAAAATAACAAGAAAATTTATGGATTCTTTACAAAGAGTGTAGTAAGAAAAAATTATTTGAACCTTAGTAATAATGAAAGCTTGATTTGAAACAGAAGCAAAGCAACTGTTGTCATTATTGAGCCATAGACGAATACTATATAAGAGGGAGGAAAGATTTTAAATTTATGTACTTTTACTGTTCGTACCTTTCAAAAATTTGCATGCTTCATCAAATTTTAAAATCTCCTAATATACAATTAATTAACAAATAAGTTTCAAGTTTTGTTTTGCCATATAATCAACTAGACCCACCAATTATCAGTTATCCGGGCATAGGCTAATCAATTCACCCACTCGGATTCAGCTCAGGCTTCTTGATCAGCATGGGAGATGTGCACATACTCAATCATTGTAATATTCATATATGAGCTCATCAATTTGGGTTCCACTTCTAGATAACAATCGGCAAAGTAGTTTTACTCATATCCTCTCCCCCTTTTATTTTCAAACTAAAATGAATTGAAATGCATGTACTTACCAAAAAATGAATTTCTATCTTTGCAATATAGGAGTAAACATATGAGCTTCAACTCATTTTTCAATTATTTCAGTATTTTTTTTGTTTTAGATGGCGTGTCTGATAAGTTTAGGCACCTGACATTAGAAATAAAGCAACAAGATGATTAGTGGGTCTAGACAAGCTCACGGGGATGATTTATGAAATTCTAGACTTATGGAAAAGTAGGTTTTGCAGTACTGAACTTTCATTTGAGGTTGAGCATTTACAAGTCGTCTTTCATTTCATTCTCTTATGATATATAAGACATTATAATGTGTATTAACAGAAGGATTAACCAAGCCTTATCCTCCTAAGGATGGTGGTAAAGCCCTAACCCCAATTCTACTATAGGTTTAGTTGCTAATAAGTAGTTAATTAAAGTTAATCAGGTGATTAAGTTGGGGCGTTACATTTATGCATCATGTTATAGAGCAAAATCGTGGTTGTTTGCTGGTAAGTTGCTCCTCCATTCTTTAACCCCGGTAACATCGCAATATAACAGTAAGTTCCCAATGGGAGTTATGAACGTTGGTTTTCCCATCTATTCAACCTTCTTCACTTGATTGTGATCTACATAGCCATCCATAAATGAAATAAAAGCATCGCCTATAGTGTTGTCAACCAGAATATCTATGTGCGGTAGGGGGAAGTCGTCATTTGGGCTTGCTTTGTTGAGATCTCTAAAATCTATGTGCATCCACACTCTTCCATCTTTCATGGGAATCGTCATGATGTCAGCCACCCAATGAGGATATTAAGGGGCCCTGAACCTGGAGTCAGAGTACTTCATAAACATCCTTCATCTTCATAGCGTATTCTAACTTTATTCAATAATACTTTTGATTTACTGGTTTGGCGTCAGGAGAGCGAGGCATCCTATGTTAAGCTATATTTGGATCTATTCCTTACATGTCCTTACAAGACAAACTGACACATCCACAAACTCCCTCAAGAGTGGGGTGAAATTTTCTTGATCTTTAATAGTTAAAGTTTTCCCTATTTTTAATTCTTGGGGCTTTTTAGGAGTTCCTAAGTTAATTAGAATCGTGTCTTTAATTATAAAATTTTGATTTTCATGTTTTTTTACTTTGCTTTAATTAGCTCTTTTGGAATTGTTTATTCATTTTCAACACCACTATTAGAGTCAAAGCATTGAGGGGGGGGGGGTGAAATCAGTCATAATCAAAGGAGCTCAGCTTATTGAATTTGGAAACAAGTATAGCTAATATAGACTTAAAAGAAGACAATATAGAAGAATCGGTGTTGTTGAAGTCTCCTAGATTGCCTCTTAGTGGTATAGCAAACTCCCTTCCTTCCTGCTCAACTGTTCAGTTGACTTGTTTGCAACTATCTTTCATATTTTAATGATAAACTTGGTGGGGTCAAACTCCTTGTGGGACATGGACAGAGATAAAACATCAATTGGATCCTCCTCATCTCAATATGTGTGTCCAAACAATATCCTAAAATGTCCAATCTAGTATAGACTAGTCTTTCTTAGGGAGGTGGAGTGCCTTTTTGTCCAACAATCACAGTTATTGAAGATTCTCCACCCTAGAAATAAGAATTCCATCTTCCTTTATTTAGTAGAGTTCGGAGAAACAATAGGAAGAGAAATTATGTCCCCAATGCAAGATCTTTCCATTGAGAGAAAGCATATAGGGCTTACTAGCATAAGCATTTTGATATCTTGTGTTAGCGATAATCCCCATGGTATTTTCTTTTTATTTAAATTTAGCTACATCCTCTTTAGTAGCCTTATAGCCAAGCCCATATTTGTAATTTTCCTTTACAACTACAGGGAATGTAGTTCACACTTGTGCTCTTTTGGCTACGGCTAACCCTGGCATATGCCTTCATGTTTTGAGTATAGAGTTAACATTGAGATTTGAACAAAGGATTAAATTCCAACAATGCTTTACCCCTTCATAAGGCTACCATGATATTGAAGGCCTAAAGTTCCTCATTGTCATTATCATATTCTACCACCAAGACATTAGTGATAGTAGCACATCGGTTATTCCCCTCGATGTTGATAACCTACCATATGATTAGCAACTTCACCTTCTTGTGTAGGGTTGAAGCCATAGCTTTATGCTTTCTAAGCCAAGGTCACTAAGCAGTAGGTTAATTGTAGCCAGGATGTCCAAAACTTGAAATTCGATGTTCCTTTCTATAGGTCCTACATTGATGAGAAGAATAATGATTCCAATGATCATGCTTTTAATTATCATATCCCTTATACTAAGTAGTTGGCCTAGAGAGTTGGTGCTCTCTAGTTCTCATATGTCTAGCAGTATTCTAAGGACAAATGTTCACTGTTGACCTATGATTAACTAGAGTGAGGTGTACTTGTAAATGCAAGTTATAATAAGGTATAAGCCATGGTTGCGCCCTAAGCCTTCTTGTAGAAAGTCTTCATATCCAAAAGTTATTGTACCACTACCTATAATAACTATGGAACCCATTTCATCGTAGAGAGTTTCTAGTAAAACTTCCTTTCTATAGAATGCTTCTATCAAGATATGTCGACACTTTTGAGATACAACTATAAGTTGCCATATGGTGATATCAACTTTTAGTTTCTCCAGCTACTTTAGTACAAATTCATTCTCTTTAATTCTTAGCTATCCCATTTTCTTTTCTTAGGTCTGTTGTAGGCCTCTGTAGCTTAACATTTCCTAGCTTCAGATAAATGATGGACCTCAACGTGTTCCCCACTCCTCATATCATCATCCTTCACCTTGCCTGATCCTTAGAAATCATCATTGTCATTAATAGTTCCTTTGGGATAAAATCCACCGTAGGTTACATGGACATCATCTCATTGCTTTTCCATAACATATACTTCTGAAGCATCATATGGCATGTATATCTTTGGCTTAGGCCCATCTATACCGAATATATAAAAGGATGGATCCCATTGACTTCCCTATTTCTCAAATATAGTAAAGGTACTATCATGAGAACTAAATGGGTTCCTATCATTGTTGGGGTTTTGGGCTACCTTAGGCAAAGGAAGTTGCCCAAACCTGAACATGTTTTCCAAATTATTCTTAAAAGTTCAACAATTTTTAGGTCATGGCCCTAATGTTGATCTCTCTTGAATAAGGCAAATCACCCTAAAATGGGTGAATATGGTGATAAATAATACTTTAGTACTTTTAAAAACTCTATGATTAAATCAAGAAATAAGTGATATAACTAAATAAATATGATTGTGTAGCAAATTTATCAAGGTAAACTAAGATATAAAATAGAGAGTGTCAGAATTAGAAAGTATAGAGGTAAAGTAGAGATAGGGACGTTAGGATTTTCACGGGATTCACCCAAGTCAACCTTGGGCCATATCCCCGCCTATGGTCCTTCCTTGAGCTTGGGAGCCAATCAATTCACTGTCAGCAGTGATAGTTGAGCAAGAGTCCTCTAACTCCTTGCCTACAATTAGAGTTTTTTTAAGGCACTCTGTCAAGCCCAACTTTTAGAATTTTCTAACTCTCATAATCACAATGGCTACCAAGAGCCCCATTACTCCTTATTACCTACACAGTTTTCCTTAAGCACTTACAGTAAGGGCACCCTAACACCTTGCAAACAAATAGAGTTTTCTTGAGGCACTCTGACAAGCCAAACTTTTAGAGCTCACATGCTCTCAGGAAGACTACACTCTCAACAAAGAAGTAGTGATTCACACTCACTCCTGCTACACTAATAATTTAGAGAATTGAATGAGATGTGGAGGTTACAAGCTCAGTGCAATGTTCTCACTTTCTATTCAAGTGTTGTAACCTTTTGTCCTTAATCAGTTATGCTATTTATAGATCTTCCTCATAGTATTTGACTGTCCTAAGTTAATGACATAGCTAATGTGAGCACTTTTAACCACATCCCTTCATCTTGAGTTGTGGAAGTATACTTAATATCTATTTAAGGGAGTCTGATCTTTCTTTGGTAAATTCTCTTGGTTCATGCTTAATCAACATTTTCCACGAAGGAACAATTTGTTGTCACCTGTCTCATGAGAGTACTTGTTCCTGTGGCCTTTGTGCCTTAATCTTTTGGTTATTTGCGGTGACCAACTTAATCAAGGGGCCTAACAGAAAAGTGCCATGGTCACCTATCTTTTGCTATATGGACAACCTTAAACATGATCATGCATAACTATGTGAGCAATCTTTGAGAATTATAATTAGAAAAAGATCAAGTAAAATTAATTTTTTTTCATTGATAAATTCCATCCACAATGAGTTCAATATTGTTGGTAGAATGTCAGAGGATGTTCTGCATTAAAGAATTAATGCAATATGCAATACCCAATGTGAGTTTGTGTATCATCACTTTAGCATGAAGTAAAGGATCATGTAGTGGTAAATGCATAGAACATCTTAGGATAACCTTATTTTGATGAGATGTTTTAGAATTATTCATTTTAAGTGTGCAACCATGATTGCTTCTACCATATGCACAACTCTAACTATGTTTTTGGTGTTTCTCACATGGTATCTCTTATTATCACTTTGGCTAAACTCTGACTTAACTTCTTGCCTTTCATTAGAAGTGGGATGTTACCTGGTCCCAATTTCTAGGCCCAATTATCTCTGTAGAACTTACCCATGTCGAACCAGTTGGACTTCGTAGTAATCTCAGTTTGTGGCTTAATCCCTCAAAGCTCAACCTTACCTTAGATCAAACAAACCTTGAGCATGGATCGTCCTTATGGGAGTATATTCATTGTAATGGGTTAAGTGCATTCACCTCCAATCCTTTACTAGTGGATCTGGTGTTCTTTTGGGCCTTACTCTAGTGACTTACTTTCCAGTTGTTATTAGCCTATGTGGATGCTAACTCCTTAATAAGCATTCCAGCATCTCTCAAGGATGTAAAGTTTATGATAAGCATAAACTTTGCGTGTTGGTTACATGTTGGGAGCAGGCTCATGATGATGACCTTCCATGGAAGAAGCCTTTACCCTGCACTGAGTAAGGAAATTACAAAATCACTCTTTCTCTTCGTGCTTTACTAATTCAAGATCCCTTAGAGCTGTAGGGAGGTCAGCGTTGTACTAATATAAACCCCTTATAGAGGTCATCCCAATTTTGGATCTTGTATGGGTCAATTGCATTGTATAGTTTCATCACTTCCTTGTCAAAAGTCCAAGGAGAAATTATGTGAAAATATATGTCTCTATACCCTTTAAGGTAACTACTACAAAATTCCTTACTTGATGGTGAGGATTTTTGATTGCATGAAACTTAATATTAGGCATGATAAACTTAGGGGTAGTTTGCTCTTAGGGAGAAGTGAATCCTGCATGGTCCATAAAATAACTATCAAACACAGATTAATCCTCAAAGCAACTTTTCCATATGATCTAAACATGGATAAGAAACTGGAATTTGTCAAAAGAGTTTGTACAGAAGTGGTCAACACTTTCGTTCTTTGCTTTTATACTCTATCTTAGCTTGCATAGCCTTCACCATTTCTATCACGTGACTTGGTTCATCATCGCCTTTACAATCTAAATTGGTGGTAAATCATGTTTTGAACCAAGTTTTATTCGTGGACTAGTAGGAAGTGTTTCCTCGGTGATCTTATGCTTTAATAACCAAGTGGTTTTTGGATTGTGCAGGACTAGCTCTTAAAAAAAATATTTTTTAATAGGGATGTTAGGGTTTAACCAATTATGAAGTGAAAATTCCAAGAGCCTAGGAAAACCTCTTTCTTCGATGTTATGTTATGATGACCAAAAACTTCCCTTGGATTTATTGATGTCATGGACTTCTAAACATGACATAAAATTAATCCCTAATATGAAGAGCATGAAGCGTTCAGAAATTATATGCCTTCTAGCTTAACATTCTCCAATGCATGACCAGAACTCTTCTGAGTCAGAGCAGGAGCACACTCTTGCTAAGGGGGCCTAAGGGTACACTACACATAGCTATGCTAGACTCCCCTAGTTGATGCAAGAGTATACCAATGGGAGTTTCGAGCCTGCTTATGCTCCCTAAACACTATGCTTCCTTACAAACTGCACTTAACTCATGCTAATTACAAGGCTCATGGAAAATGCACAACCCAAGCAGGAACCCATTTGGATTTTGGGTCAAGAGCCCTGTAAAACCCTAGAAATTTAGATGTTTGTGACTAAGTCAGTTGTGAAGTTTTGAGGATGAAACTTATTTTAAGAGAGGTAGAATACAAAACCCTAAAAAATCATATTTATAATCCTCAAAGAACAACTACGTTGATCTTTAGTCGCTTGAGCATGTGGGTAGTATTTTAGCATGAGCCTTCATGTAGTTAGAACCTCAGACCAAGCCTATTCCATATTTTGACATAATCCAAGCTTTTAATGAAGAAAATAACAATTTTAAATTTTAATTTTTAATATTTTTTTTTTATAAAATAATCAAAATTTCAAAATATTAATTTTATTTGATAAAATTCTAGTTTAATCATTAAGGAGTTCCCTCTCAACTTTCAAATTCGAAAAAAAAAAAATTAGTGAGGTAGTATTTTGGGGAATAAATATTAAAACCCTAGAATCTCTCTCTCCCCCTTCTTTTGGCAGCCGAATGTGTTAAAAAAAAATTTGCCACATTTTTAAAAAAAACGTGAACAGCCCTCCCGTATCATAGTCTCACGCCTCTCTCCCTCTCACATCTCTCCCCCTACAGCTCTTTCCCTCTCTTTCTCTCACTTCTCCTTCCTCCACCACAACCTCAACCACACGACCACTATGCTGCCATTCCTGCAGCCGCATTAGTGCGCCACCCAGCCACCTACCCAGCCACCTTCCTCTTCCGTTTCGGGTTTTTGGTGAGAAGCTTTAGGGTTTTGTTTACATTCGTTTAAAAAATATTATGCACATAAAGAATGAATTTTTTACAACAAGTTGATTCATCTCCTTGCCTCTAATTAATTCTTTTCGTGTTTGCAATCAAATTTTTAAATTTTAGAATCATTTGAAAGTGCTCACACAAGTATCTTGACCTTCACTCTCATCTTCAAGCTAAAACTGAAACTTTTTGTTCAAAAATATCTTTTAAAGGGCTTGGATAAGTTTTTATTAGCTTTAGAGGTACTGTTGATGGCTAAGAATGATTTTGGATGGATTTTGGTGAGTTTACTTGAATGTGTCATGATTTCATACATGAATTATAAGTTTAGTGAAGACTAGAAATTGGGCCTGCAATGACCCAATTTACGGAATAAACTACATTTATATACTCGGTCAAAAAAAATGAAAACATTCATGCAAGTATATCTACAAGTCTATTCTTTTAGGAATTTTTCATCACTAATTTTTGGTTCAACCAGAGTGAGAAGTAAATTTTCTCCCGAGATTGTGCAATTCTAAGTTGAAACTGGTTGGATGTGCACTTTTGAGGCAGTTGCTGTGGTTTTTTAGGAATGCTCTTAAGAGAAAATTGTAGTAAGTAAAAAGATCTTTCTTAATTGTGCTTAAACAACTCAATATGATTTTTCTAGGTAAAGCTATGGCCTCTGTAAGTTATGCCAAAAAACTGACGTGAAACTGCTCTCAAACTCTAATGGGTTTAAATTTTAATATTTGCTTTTCTTGAGTAATTGAGCTTTTAAAAGTTAATTGAGTTCTTAAAAATTAGTATCTAGGGGTATCAGTCATATCCATGTGATCTTAGTGGCTTGGTTGACTTTTGGGTTGAAAAAGATTGGTTTTGGGGTGTGAAGACTCCTTAAGTTGGTCCATGTTGTGACGTTTTGATTTTATTGTTTAGCCACAATACTCTAATTTGAGCTCACAGTGGGTACTTTACGTTTCTTCGAGGTAATCTCTATGTCCTAACTCCCATTGGTTTCTCTTTTAAGATGTGTTTAGATGTTTATAAGTTGCTCATGTGACCTTGTATGGCAAGGGGTTCTTATATGTAAAACTTAAATTACAACATGTGAAGTTCTGAATATGTGATGTAGAGTCGTGATTAAATGCTAATACTTAAGCAGTTCATGCTTTAAAGTGGCTTTGTTAAGCTAATGGAAGTTTTGATTAAGATGGGTTGGACTTGTGGGGAGCCAAGTAGACCTATTCATAAAATACTAAATCTTGAAGTGAAAGATTGAGGTGAGTTTTGCGGGATGGTGCCTCCTGAGATCATAGAGACAAGTTAGTCTCCCTGGGTTATAGCATGCAGTTTCTGGATACATGCCATTGTAGATGGACGTATGCCAAGATGAGTTCTAGTAACCCATGAAGTTGCCTAGCGGAAGGCCATGAGACCCTTTGGTAGGTTGCTCGCTAATGAAATTGACTATGTTTTGGTTTTGAATAATAGTTAATGTTTGATGTTTAAAAATCTTGAACTGGCTGAGAATGTTTTCCAAACTATTTGAATATTTTCGTCTCACACTTTAATGTATGAAATTAATTTTAGTAAGTGTTTATGGTTAGGGGGCGGGCATTGTTGAGCTCTGTCACTGTTTAAGATGTTTTATTTTTAGGTACTAATGTGCTGCATGGGGATGGGTTGTGAGCAAGGTCGTAACAAAGTATTTAGATAAACCTTTCTTAGTTTAAATAAATGTTGCACTTGTAGTTGATTGACTTTGTTCGTTGATGTTTGACTATTGACTTTAGATTATATTTATTTTAGGTTTATTTCAATGAATTACCTTTTTGCCTTTTATTTCTTAATGAAATACGGCAGTGATGTCCATTAGGTTGTTATTTGTTGTATTAAATGGGCTAAATGTTAGTAATAAAATGAACTAGAATTTTTAGGCGTCATAGCTCCGTGGAAACGCCACTAGTCTATCCATCTTTACTTGAGGATTAGAAAGCTGGCTAACCAACTTTGTACACTCAAGTGAGGGTCAGTTAGCATGTTAATGGCGGCCCAATTGTAGTCATTTGCTAGTCTCCAGACGTGTTGAGCAGTCTGGCACCCAAGGAAAGAGGTGTTCAACATCCTTAACTTCAACATTCCAATGAGCGCACACTAGGTCAATTTGCAGTCCTCTATTGAGTTGAGTTCCCTTAGTAGGAAGAGATGCATGGCATAGTTTCCTAAGAAAGAGTTTTAATTTAGGTATGATGTTTAAGTTCTAAATCCAACTAAATTCCCACGATCAAAAAGTTTTCAAATCTAGCCCATGGGCAGCTCAAGTTGTTGTCTTGGTACGGAAATCTCTGTTTTCTAAGACTCCCCAACTTATAGAGTCAGGAACTGGGCCGTGAGGAATTGTTGTTGCTAAAATTAGCTGAAGGTGTGAATAAGCTTTACAATTTAAGGATATCCCACTCTTTAGCAATAATGTGCAAAACCTTAATAGAAGTGTCAATTAAAAAGGTACCTGTGATTCTAAGCATTATAGTTAAACTTTCATTTGAGTACCAATTATCGAGCCAAAAATTTATATTTGTCTGATCTCCAATGTTCGAACGTATTTCTTTAGAAAGTTGGTTTGGTTCTTGCAAATACATTTACATGCCCACGAGTCGAATTGTTTTTGTTTGATTATGAAAAAAATTTCACCTATATAATATTTAGCACTTATCTGCTCTACCCAAAGAGTTTGGTCATTGAAGAGTTTCCATGTTAATTTAATCAGAAAAGCACTATTAACGACTTTCATCTTTCTAAGGCCTAGGCCCCCTTCTTTTTTAGTCAACAAATTTTATTCTAGGGGACCATTGGTAATCCTTTGATGTCATCATATTTTTTTCAAAAGAACTTCCTGCTAATTTTATCAATTTTTCTATTAGGGAACTAGGTAGTTGAAAACACTACATCGTGTGCAGTGGCATAGATTTCATGTTTGCCTAAATTAGGGTCATTCTCCCTACTTTCGAGATGTGGTTGCTTTTGAAGTTCGCAGCTTGGAGGCTATCTTGTTAACTAGTTCTAAAAAGGTTTATGCTCTTAGTCTCCCCTTAAACACTAGACATGCCAATTATTTACTAAGATTATCCTAGTATGTAATATTAAATACTAGGTAGACAATTGGCATGTCATAAACAATCACATTTTTAGAAAATGTGACAGATGATTTATAAAAATTGATAAGTTGCCCTAAATTTTAACAGAATTCATTTAGTAGAGTGCTAAGTTCGTACCATGATTCAAGACTTGATCGGCAGGAGAAGACTATCATCCTCGAAAAGGGAGACAAGGAATTTTGTTCACTGTGGGCACAATTTTAAAGCAAATTCCGCATTTCTTTTTATTTTGTGCTTTCATTCATATTATAAATAAGTACGGTGATAAGGAGTCACCTTGTGTCGTGGGTTGCTAATTCACATAAACTCAAACGTGCGCGACTCTAGCAAACCCGCTTGGGACACTTCCTTAGTTTGTAGTAAGCCTTAAGTGATGCTTAACTCAAACTCAAGAAGCTAAGTAAGCACACACGCTCAAGAGAGTATGGAGAGTTTGGGAGAATACTTTGTATTGCACTGCGGAATTCTTTCAATGGCTTGGTTACAAATGAGGCCCCCTTGGGGGTTTATATTCACACCTACCTCCTTAACGGACGGTGAAAATCTATTTGATCATATGATTATTATTACATATCAAGAATATTCTATATAAATATCTAAGATTCTGCACAAGCATTGAATTGTGCGAAACCCTCTGGAACCTTCCATGACGTACTCTAGAGAAATTTAGAGAAATCCAAAGCATTCTAGAGTATTCTACAACAATCCGTGGCATCCTCCCCCACCTAATCCGGCGACATCCTTGTTTCCTTCTCATTCTCGAATGTTTGTATTTGCTCCTTGAATTGCCACAAGTGTTGGATAGGCTCCCAGCTAGCCTCACTTTCAGGTCGTCCTTTCAGCTTGACAAGCAGTTCATGTGGTAGTGGTTGGTTGGAGTGTCGCGCCACTCAATCGGCAAAAACTTCCTCCACCTCATTGTCATGTTAGACTTTCATGCCCATTGGTACCCGTTGTGAGATGCCTCGACTCGGATCCACTTGATCTCCATGATAAGGCTTGAGTAGACTTACATGGAAGACTGGATGATACTTAATCTTGGGAGGCAACTCCACCTTATAAGTCTACGCCCCTACCTTTTTAAGGATGGGGAAAGGCCCCTTGTACAGCCGAATGAAACCCCTATGCCTGTTGCTTAACCTCTCATGGTTGTACATCTTGACAAGCATGAGGTCTCCTACCTGGAACTCTCTTGGGCACCTCTTCTTGTTAGCCCGCTTCCTCATCTTCTTGGAAGCTTTCTCCAAGTAAGCACGAGCTGTGCCTACTTGTTCATTCCAATCCTTGGCGAACTTGAAGGCGGATGGACCTGGACCCTTATAACCTGTGGCAAGAGAACTGGGTGTCAAGGGTTGTTGACGTGTGACGATCTCGAGTGAAATCTGGCCCGTGGACTCGCTCCTTTGCAAGTTATAGGAGAATTGGGTGACATTAAGCAGCTTTGCTCAATCCCTTTGGTTGGCACACATGTAGTGCCTCAAGTATAGCTCCAAGAGATCATTGATCCTCTCGGTTTGTCTATCGCTCTGTGGATGGAAGCTAGTGGAGAAGTTGAGCCCGGAACCCATGAGGTCCAATAACTCCGTCCAAAAAAGCCCTGTGAAGTGAGTGTCCCGGTCACTCATGATGGAACGAGGCAAGCTCCAATACTTCACCCTATGCTTGAAGAATAAATGGACAGCTTGCTCAACGGAACACTCCTTAGGTGTGGGAATGAAGGTGGCATACTTGGAGTATCGGTCCACCACCGAAAGGACCCAATTCCATGTCTCACTTGTGGGTAAGCCCACAATGAAGCCCATGGAAACACTCTTTATGATACGCCTTGACCCAACTTCGATATCTCACTAAGCGCTCCGACGGACGGGGTAGGCAGGGGGTCCCATCTGTGATGAGGGCGTCACAGGATTGGGTGGGAGAGAGTGCCACGGATAAGAGTCTCAGATTGAAAAGTAATGGAAGGGTTATGGGCTTATAAGCAATGGCGCTGCACACCCCATCAGATCGACCTTTTGGGGAAAGAGTAATGGCCAATAACACTTGGCGCATACCTCTAGAAGGAATAAAGAACCCAGAAACTTCATCATTAACAATAACAGAGTAGGGTTAGACATTCTTTGTTCCAGTGAATCCATTTTTTATGGAAACCTAGTTGCATGATGTTCGTGCAAAAAATGTGCTATTTTTACGATACTTTTACATATATTTTATGCTCGTTATAATTGTTATTTTTATTTTTTTATTTGATTTTATTTTGTTTTGTAGGTTTTGAATAAAATGAGAATAATTATGAAAAAATACGAAAAATACAAGAAAAATGTTGGATATGGGCCAACTTGACTCAAGCTGAACCGGATTGCTGGGCCCAATTCCTATTTCAGCCCATTGAAGAAAAAAAAAGAAAAAGAAAACCAACCCAATTCAACCGGCCCAAAATTCCCTCCCCAGGCGTGCTCATCACGTGACCTTAGCTCCCCTGCCCAGGCATGTGCAGTTCGCGTGACTCCTAACACCCCCCCTTCTCTCACTTATCCTTATTTTCTCTCTCCTTCTTCTCGGTTTTCAAACCCGGTGAACACACCCAGACTCCAATTTCCCCTCCCCTGCTCCATCATCATCATCATCATCTCAACCTCATCTCTCTCTCTCTTCGAATCCATCCACATCCACCGTCATCAAGCATCACCGCAAATCACGCAGCTAATGCCAACGCACCACCATCGCTGTTCCCCATCGTGACCATCCACGAATGTAGAAATCCAAGGGCAGAGATCGAAGTGGTTCGTGTTTAAAGGGAAAGCAGCGACGCCATTGAAGGAGGTAATTTTAAGTTTTAGGTTAGAAATCCGGGGAGTTTTGGGGTTAGGGCTGCGGAAGGTACGCCTAGCATCCTGGAATATTGGGTCCGTCTCGGGTAAGTCGATAGAATTAGTTAAGTCTCTGCGTAGGCGTGAGATTAGAATAGCATGTGTCCAGGAGACAAAGTGGGTTGGAGCGAAAGCTAGAGAGATTGATGGGTACAAGCTTTGGTACTCGGGGTAAGAGCGACCGGATTTGGCGAAGTGAGGCGTAAGAGCGACCGGATTTGGCGAAGAATGATGGGTCGGCGAAGAATGGAGTCGGCATCCTGGTTGTGAAGGATTTGGCGGACCAGGTGGTCGAAGTGAGGCGTAAGAGCGACCGGATTGTATCCATTAAGGTTTTGGTAGGTTCAGTGTTCGTGAACGTGGTGAGCGTGTATGCGCCTCAGGTAGGCCTGCCGAAAGAAACTAAGAAGCTCTTCTGGGAGGACCTAGATGAGGTCACCCAGGAGGTACCTCAGACCGAGAGACTGTGCATAGGAGGAGACTTTAACGGCCATATCGGACCGGATGTAGCGGGATATGATGGGGTCGACGGCAGCTTCGGTTTCGGAGAGAGAAATGCGGGAGGGATCTCGGCGCTGGACTTTGCGGTGGCCTTTGATTTGTTGGTGGTCAACTCCTTATTCAAAAAGAAGGAGGACCACCTAGTGACCTTCAAGAGCAGCTCTTGCAAGACCCAGATTGACTACTTCCTAATTAGGAGGGAAAATCGGCGATCATGTAAAGACTGCAAAGTGATTCCCAGTGAGTTACTGGGAACCCAACACAGGTTGCTGGTCTTAGATGCAGAGTTCAAATATCCTAAGAGGTTGAAGAGGAGAGCTGGAGAACCCAGAATAAAGTGGTGGACCCTCTCAAAGGAGAAGGCGAGATTAATAGCAGAAAGAATAGCCGAGGAGAGAGCTTGGAGGAGGGCAGAAGACGCCGATGCGATGTGGGATGCTGTGGCGGATTGCATTCGAAGGTTGGCTAAGGAAACCCTAGGTCTTTCCAGGGCAGGCGGCAACCGGATGGAGGGCGCCTGGTGGTGGAATGAAGAGGTAAAGGAGAAAGTCAATGCAAAAAAAGAGATTTACGCGGAGTTCATGAGTAGCAGTTCGGAGGACGAGAGGGAGCAAAAGAGGATTGGATACAAGGCGGCCAAGAAGGTAGCTAGAAGGGCGGTGGCAGTAGCAAAGAGTCAGGCATTTGATAGACTGTACCATAGATTGGGGACGAAGGAAGGGGAGAGGGAGGTTTTTAAACTAGCTAGGGCGAGGAAAAGAAGGACTAGGGATTTAGGAGTCGTAAGGTGTATCAAGGACGAAGAGGGAAAGGTGTTGACTGAGGATGCTGAAATTAAGGAGAGATGGCAAAGTTTCTTTGCTAAACTCCTCAATGGGGAAGGGGGGAGCGAACTGTAGTTCGGGTGGAGAGTGTAGCGATCAGCGTGCGAGCGGCAGGATAACAAAGGAGGAGATCAGGGAGGCCTTGAAGAAGATGGCGAATGGGAAGGCAGTGGGCCTGAACCATATACCAGTAGAAGTTTGGAAGTGTATGGGGGAAGAGGGTCTAGAGTGGCTCACAGAGCTTTTCAATGTTATTTTCAAGACCGCCAAGATGCCCAGATAGTGGAGGGCCAACACAATCATCCCACTGTACAAAAACAGAGGGGATATCCAAGATTGCAAGAACTTTAGGGGCATCAAGCTGCTCAGCCACACTATGAAACTGTAGGAGAGGGTGATTGAGAGAAGGCTGCGAGAGGAAGTAGAGATTTCAAATAACCAATTTGGATTCATGCCAGGCAGGTCGATCATTGAGGCGATCTACCTCCTCAGAGGGCTCACGGGCTTGTTCAGGGATAGAACGGTGGATCTTCATATGGTGTTCATTGACCTGGAGAAAGCGTATGATAGAGTTCCAAGGGAGGTTTTGTGGAGGTGTTCGGAAGAGAAAAGGGTATCGCCCGCGTACATTCGTGTAATCAAGGATATGTATGAGAGAGGGCGGACGAGTGTTAGGACTCCGGGAGGGGTCTCCAATGACTTCGCTGTTAGTTTGGGCCTACATCAGGGCTCCGCTTTAAGCCCATTTCTTTTCGCATTAGTTTTGGATGAATTCACTAGAGGAATCCAGGACGAGGTGCCCTGGTGCATGGTATTTGCAGATGACATCATTCTTATCAATGTCACTAGGCAGGGGGTGAACGACAGGTTGGAGAGTTGGAGGCATACGCTGGAGTCTAGGGGCTTTCGGTTGAGTAGGTCGAAAACGGAATACCTACACTGTTGTTTCGGCGAGAGGACAGAAAAGGGGGGAGAAATCGTACTGGATGGGAGGGTCATACCGAAGGTCGCAAAATTTAAGTATCTGGGCTCGATCATCCAGCAAAATGGAGACATTGACGAGGATATTAGCCAGCGGATTAGAGTGGGCTGGCAAAAGTGGAAGTCAGCGTCAGGGGTGTTGTGTGACAAGAGAGTGCCCATGGGATTGAAAGGCAAAGTCTATCGGATGGTAGTTAGACCGGTTGTTCTCTATGGATCAGAGTGTTAGCCTCTAAAAAAGACGCAGGTCCAACGGTTGATGGTCGCTGATATGAGAATGGTCAGGTGGATGTGTGGTTTTACGAGATTGGACAGAATAAGGAATGGAGAAATCAGGGGTTTAGCTGAAGTGGCCCCCATAAAGGAGAAGATGAGGGAATCGAGGCTCAGATGGTTCGACCACGTGAAGAGGAGAAGTGTGCCCCCCCCCGTGTGTGTAGGTGTGAGTTGATCAACCCTCCCGGTGGTAAGAGAGGGAGGGGTGGGCCGAAGAAGAGCCTAGAAGAAGTGGTTAGAGAGGACCTAAGAGTTGTCGGTCTTACGGAGGACATGGCTCAGGATAGGAGGCTGTGGAGGGTCCGGATTAAGGTTTCGGATTATAGGGGGTCGCCGCCGTAGGGGGTAGTAGCCTAGGCGGTGTAGGGTGGGTAGGGTTTCTGTTTGTGCTTGTCTGCAGGTCGTGCTTTTCTGGGTCGTGACGGCACTAAGCGCCCATGGTTTGCTCAAGTATGTCTCTACTCCCTCTTTATTTGCTATCTGACCCCTTTTCTCTTCCTCCTTCGCTTACTCGGTAAATGGTTTCGCAAACGTTTTCTCTAAAATCCTTTTTCCCCAAAACCGTTTTGGTGGGTCGTATGGAATCAACCTCTCTATGGGTAGGAATACCAGTAGAGGTAAGGTTGCCTACAGCTGGATCTCCCCAGACCCCGTGAAAGCGGGACCCACACTGGGAGTTTGTTGTTGTTGTTGTTGTTGTAGGTTAAGTTAGACAATCTTTAGGTTTAGTTAGTTTAATTTTGACAATCATTTTCTCAAAATTCAGACGCATTTTCTTTTCAATTTCTAGGGTTAGGGTTTGTTGTTAGTTAGTTGTGGGTTTTGAATTTGATGTAATTAAATGCTGATTTTGTCGAATTCCAGTTGAAATGTATGAATTAAGTTTTTGTTGTAGTGATTTTGGCCAAGGTCAGTCGAATTTCTCTGTTTTCTCCCCCTCCACTATTCGGTTGTTGGTCGATGCTGGCCCTAGTGTTTCTAATGGTGAGAGACGAGGCTAGGAACTGGTCTGGTTGGCAGTGGTTTTGGTTAATCTTCTCCCCTGTGGCGAGTTCTGGGTGTACTCATTCTCTGTTTTGGTTTGCTCTCTGCTCTAATTTCTCTTTTAATTGCTTCAAAGCATTGTTGAAAATCAAGTAATGTAATCTGGGTTATTGATTGATATAGTCGATTAGCATCGTTAATCTGCTTGTATTATTGAATGATATAGTTGATTGATGATGGTTCTGATTCTGATTTTGTGGGATAGCTTCGTTGAGGCTGAATGATGATGATGATACAATTTGTTTACCATTTAGTTGATTGGTGGACAATTATTCTAGTTGGGTAATTCGAGTATGGAGGTTGCTCTTTGTCCTGGGTTTCATTGTGTCTGGGTCGTAGATTTTGGGTTACTCTTTTCTTGTTAATCATTTTGAGCATTCTGTTAGGGTTTCATTGTTGGTTTAGATTAGTTTTCTTGTTTGAATGTTGTTCTTTTCTTATTGAATGTTGTTGTTTTAGGGTTTGATTTAGTTTGTTAGTTTTGTTTAAGTTGAAATTAGTTGGAAGCCTAAGTCCATCTCCCCTTGTGGGTTTTGTTTAAACATTCGGTTATGCCTTTTCTATTTGATTCTGTTTGCTTATTTTGTAGCTCTCATTTAGGCTGTGTTGAGTGATGGAGAGACGCTCCTTTGATTAGAGTCAATTTTATTGGATGTTAGGCAGTGGTAGGGAAACTTTGGGTTTAGACTCATTTATTCGTTTCTTCTTTTAAGTAGTTTAATGCTTACATTAAGTCTAATCTCGTGTTAAGTGACCTTAATCTTATCCTCGTCCCCGATGACAAGACCCTCAAGTTCTATAGCGACAGTTGTATGCTTGCGGCTTTTTTGTTTATCACTCAAATATTACCCAACACATGAGATCTTCGAAAAGGAATTTCCATTTCACCATATGATACGTGTTTTCCATGCCAAGCTTAACTGCGATGCATGACTTTTTCTCTTTCATGTTCTTGAATTTGTTCATGACCTCATGAACAAGTAGGATGTTATCATGGATAAATCGTTTCGGTACAAATGCACTTTGCACTAAGTCAACAATTTTTCTAGAACTAGATGAATTCTATTAACCAAAATTTTTGAAATAATCTTGTAAAGAGTACTGAACCTACAGATACATCGAAATTGAGCTATCATTGTTGGGGTATCCACCTTAGGGATCATAGCGATGAGCGACTAATTAATTTGCTTTAATAACTTAACCTTCCAGAAAGAGCAATTTAATGGCCTAACAGACTTCTTTGTAGAGAACGTACTAGTAAACCTGAAATAAGGATGCTCTAAAATCATCAAGTCATGGGGCTTTGTATCTGTTTGTCTGGAATATGGCATCCTTGATTTTGTAATCTTCAATAGGCTTTGAAGGTTTTCGTTATCTTCTTTTGAGACTATCTTCAATAACTCAGCATCAACGTTGGTGGAATTACCTTACTCTGATTTGGATCTTGGGAAGAAATCATGTAAAAATAGTTCTGGAATCTAAGTCGCACCGTCCACCCATGCTCCGAATGAATCTTTAATTTTGACAATTCTACCACATGCTTTCCTTGCTTTCGTTGTTTGATAGCAGTAACGGGAACTTTTGTCATCGTTAACTAGTCATTCCTTTCGCGCCATTTTTCCTAATATTTTTCGTTGAAAAGATACATTTTCTCTTCACTTAATAGCCTATAGTGCCAATTATTAAGACGGACACTGAGATTCAATGTATAATAGTTTCTCTACATTTCTTTCCAGTTTCTTCATGAAGTTTCCAAACATATGCTTACTCTAGGTGTTTGGGTCCAATTTGATCTTCTTGAACTTCTGAGCTATGCAGTACATCAAAGTACCTGATAAAGGCAATTTTCAATTTTTTAACCCCAAAATATGGACGTCTTGATATAGAGTCCAACAGTGCTGGTATTTAAAATGTGGGCATTCTCTAGGAGGATGTATTAGTCATTGTATGAATATAAAGTGCACCCAAAACACACTAAAATTGCAATAAGTACTCTAAAAAAAGGAAAAGTCCCAAAGCTCTACCAGAATCAAGCAGGGTACAAATTGAAGCATTGGACATGTTGAGTGGATTATAATCTTCACTAATTCAAATTGTTCCTTATACAATGATTAATGTGAATAATCCCTTTGTTCTACCATTCAAATTTTTATCCAAAAAATAAGTGAAATCAGCACCGAGGGGGGAAAAAAACCGGGATTTTTTTTTTTCCAAAAAAATAAATTAATGGATTATGGGAAACCCCAAGGCCCCCCCCCCCCCCAAAAAAATCAAGGCAAAATAAAATGACATGACGTATAGCGCAAACTTATTTCCAAGGGTCATCAAAATCGCTCATCCCCTCTCTCCTAATGAAGCCTACGATGGCATGAACAGCCTCCCCAACTCTGTTGGACAAGGAGTGGTTCGCATATTCAATTTCTACTTTCTCTGCCCCACCAAGGGCTCTGCATAATCTGTAAAATAGGAAACTCATAAAAGTGAGCCTGCGATTGCCATAATCCTACTAGACAGAGGGAGTCATTTGGCATAACCAAAGTGGCAAGTCATACTGTCATACACACAAGCCTTCTACAATAGTCTTTCTAAAGAGGCAATCAGCTATTGTGCAGGTTTGTGGAGACTACAGTTCTAAATGCAATAGGTAATTACCAGAAAGGGGGGGGGGGAATTATGAGGTCCCTTTTGCCCAACAAAATTGAGTTCAACCCTTTTTGATATGGGTATCCCTGCACATTAATTGTATTACGGGTTTGCATTTGATTTGCATAAACCGTACAAATGTTTACATTTGTGGCATAAAAAAAGTTTGAACCCAATCTTGTTGAGCAAAAGGCACTCATGGTAGTTTTTCCAAAACAGTTCCCCCCCCCCCCCTCTTCTCCTCTCTACATACCTCGCCACCAAAAACTTCTTGTCGACATACTCTGGAACATATTCATCAGCCATAGAGAAGATGACCTGGACGAAATACATGTTTGCTTCGTTAGTGCTACTATAACTCTGTAAGTACTAGTACCAGCTTAACATAATGTCAAATAGTAGTCAACTAACAGTCCTTTCTGAGATAAAAGTCTATTCTCGAACAGATTTTTCATGTTTGACTTGTACAGATTCTTGACCTCTTTTAATTTCCAAACTATAGTGGAGAAACTTTACATATAAGACAAAATATGGTGTTTGCTGTGTAGAGGAGCAGATCACTACAGCTAAAATGTTATTGGATGCCTCTTTCTTCCATTCCTCCCGTTCCTATTCTACTATTCAATGCAATTTTTCCTGCCTCATGTATACACGGTCTTACGCAATATACAGGCTGAAGCCATATTTTTTGAGTCCATATAGCGCACGCAGCAATCAGAGCAACATGACATTGTTGGTTCGGTAAGATTAGAGTTGTAACATCATAATTCCAAAAAATCGAACTCCAAGTCAATACTCTGAGAGTCCAGCTTGGGCTGGCAGGATATGGTGGGGATTAGATGTCCCCAACTTGAACAGTTCGAGAAGTGCTCAATTCTTAAGACACCAAATTTAAAATTGTTGATTGCCTATTGCTGCGTTAAAAGGAATACATGGAGCTCAGTAGAACACATTCCTTTAGTCCACTACTGGAACTACAATATAAGCTGAAAAAGTTGCCGAAGATTGGCTTGTTTAACTGTCAGAAAGTGAACGTGCTCAGATGTGGAAGCGAACCATGATTATATTTGCTAAAATGAAGGCTACAAATTCAGATAGCCTTCCATTTGTGTGTGCAGGTTCTTTTTTTCTTTTTCTTTTTTTTTCCCTTTCGTTTTTTTTGGGGGGGGGGGCATAGCTGAATGCTATGGAGCAGAAAGATTGAAAGGGGAAAAATCAGATTACCTGGCATGGAATACTGGACATGTGGCCCAACCTAATTCTCAATTGATCATCAGTAAGGTCGGAACTAAACATATCATCATCTCCCATGTATGCACAAAGGGAATGGTACCTGCCAAAGCACTTCCATAGTGAGCCAGTTGCACTGAGGAGCACGCAAATTACAGCTAATGTGAGCTCCTCGAGAAAAGACACACAATTATACTAGAAAAGGAAAAAACACTAGCAAGAATTCATATTTCTTATATAGGTTGGATTTGAAAAATAAATCAACCAATCTTCCTGCAATTGATAGTCGCAAATAAGTACCCCAGCTTCAGCTACGCAGCATTGCCATGAACAGTCACATGAAGTCTGGAGGACGATCAGTACCCAAACCCCAAGAGAGTCGAATGCATAATAGTTAATGGATGAATGTAATTCACAACTCTCACTTTGATCCTGCAAGCCAGGTTCTAATTCGGAAACAATTAGAAAAGCTTCCTAGGGCTTCCAATGCAACAAAGATGAACACGTATAGTATAATACTCAACACTCGTAACATCAATATGTTGAATGCAAACAAGTGATTGCTGAAATTCGTGCAGGGACATCCACGTTAGCTCGGAAGGCAAACAATATCATAATGGAAACAAATTGCGCGCTCTGTGCATAAAACATAAGTCTATGGTATTGCATTATGGAAAGTGACTGCAAAGTGAAAGATTAATCATAAATTCGGATAGAGGAATCCATCCATAGATTTTCATAAATTGACCCAGGAACACATTTCCTTGAGCAACATGCAGTTTAATTACAAACTTCAAAATTATTCAGAATTTTTCGTATCCTACAGCAGAGATTGACAGCATATACCAAGGAACCTACACACTCAAGCTATTTCCAAGCTTTAAGTAGATATTCATCAGCTATGCTTCAGTCAAAGGAATAAAATAAAACCATCATATAAATTTTGTGGCTGGTAATTAGAATACAACCTCGCTAAATCTAATATCAGGAGCAGGTGCAGAAACACGTACTGCCCTATAGTTCCCCACAGTGCTAAGGCTAAGTTGATGGGAGCTAGGATAACCAAGGTTCAAAAGAAAAAACTTTGTAAATACACAAGTAGAATCTAAATACAGCTTCAGATGAATACAGCCTCGCCTATAACAGGTTGACAATAGCAAAGAGAGGCTGGGTTGCAGTGACGTGTGCTAGAAGATTCCGACAGAACACATATTTTTGTGGAGGTATAAATTGTTGGCAATTCGACTGCTGGTGCTAATGAAAAGAAGAAACAAAGCTCACTAGCATTGACTGCTGCAGCCTTCTGTACTCAGAAGTTCAGGATTACAAATGCCAGAAGACTTGGGGCCTTTTCGGTATTCACGTAAAAGTCCAGACTTTAACGTCTTCCAGATTTTTCTCCAGATTTCTGCAAACTTATTATCCATCATATCTTTGCAGATATCATATTATATACCTTAATCTCTCTAGATTTCAAATTTCAGAATCCAGATATTTATCGGATTTTAGAGACCTGCATATTTTTCTACATATTTTTACTGATTCCTTCATATTTTAGGCCATTCCAGATATTAGTTTTGGATGAGCTCACTAGAGGTATCCAGGGCGAGGTGCCTTGGTGCTTGTTATTTGCGGATGACATCGTTCTTATTGATGTGACTAGGCAGGGGGTGAATGACCGGTTGGAGAGTTGGAGGCATACGCTGGAGGCTAGAGGTTTTCGGTTGAGTAGATCGAAAACGGAATACCTCCACTGTTGTTTCAGCGGAAGGTTAGAAGAGGGGGGAGAAATCGTACTGGATGGGAGAGCAATACCGAAAGTCGCTAAATTTAAGTATCTGGGCTCGATCATCCAGCAGAATGGGGACATTGACGAGGATATTAGCCAGCGGATTAGAGTGGGCTGGCAAAAGTGGAAGTCAGCGTCAGGGGTGCTGTGTGACAAGAGAGTGCCCACTGGATTGAAAGGCAAAGTCTATCGGATGGTAGTTAGACCGGCTGTTCTCTATGGATCGGAGTGTTGGCCTCTAAAAAAGACGCAGGTCCAAAGGTTGATGGTAGCTGAGATGAGAATGGTCAGGTGGATGTGTGGGTTTACGAGATTAGACAGAATTTCGAATGGAGTAATCAGGGACTTAGCTGAAGTGGCCCCCATAGAGGAGAAGATGAGGGAATCGAGGCTCAGATGGTTCGGCCACGTGAAAAGGAGAAGTGCGGCCGCCCCAGTGCGAAGGTGTGAGACGATCACCCCCCCCGTTGGTAAGAGAGGGAGAGGTAGACCGAAGAAGAGCCTAGAAGAAGTGGTGAGAGAGGACTTGAGAGTTGTTGGTCTGACGGAGGACATGGCTCAGGATAGGAGGCGGTGGCGGGATAGGATTTTTGTCTCTGATTGTAGGGGCCCGGCTTCGTAGGTGGCAGTAGCTTAGGCAGTAGTCTCTGTTTTTGTGCTTGTCTTGCAGGTCGCGCTTTTCTGGGTTGTGACGGCGCCCCCTAATTTGTTGAGGTATGTCTCTGATCCCTCTTTATTTGCTACCCGGAACATTTTCTCTCTTACTCGGTATGTCTTACGCGTTTTCTCTCTTACTCGGTATGTTTTTTCGGTAAATGATCCCTTTAAAAAAAAAAAAAAAAAAAAAAAACTTTTTCACGAAACTGTTTTCGTGGGTCTTATGGAATCAACCTCTCTATGGGTAGGTATACCAGTAGAGGTAAGGTTGTCTACAGTTGGATCTCCCCAAACCCCGCGAAAGCGGGACCCACACTGGGAGTTTGTTGTTGTTGTTGTTGTTGTTGTATATTATCTTTGAAAAGTTTCTAACCAAACATGAAATATCATACAGACAAGTTAGACAGCCAAAGGTAGACTTGTGGGCGTAAGATGACTGGATATCCGATCCGTTGGTATGAAGTTAGCACCACTATAGGCCCCCCGGTCCCTGTTCTGTCCCCCCGACCCCCTCCTTACTGTAGAAGTCGGTTGGTGACCATCAATTTTCCTGAGGACCTAAAACCAAGAATTCCTCTTTCTTGCCACTAATAATAAAATGTTTCTTCCAATCTATAGGAACAATAACACAAAATATTTCATTACTCTCGATCACGGCCATAGAAAGGTGTAGCAGAAACTGGGAACACTTCGTCCTCTTCATAGATGAATATCACATGAAAAATTTAATTGAAGGCTTTTCATGGAGTGAACAATGAACTCAGCAACAACCAGTATAAATTTTGATATCTGCAATTAACAAAAATTCAAGCAGAGATCAAGTAGGGAAACTCAAAAGCACAAAATCTTTCAGCTTGCCCACCTATATGCAGTCACCGGAGCATCTGGATTAGCATCCCTGGGCATCAGTCCTGATCCACTTCCTTCGCCGATCATTTTTGTGGCCAAGTCAATCAAATCAGCTGTTTCAGGAAGTGTTGCTCTGTATTCCCGGTCACTAACTGGAGCCTGCTGAGAACATCAAACTAAGGATCTTATGGTTGTTTCATAGTGCAATATGAACTACATAGTCTGGCCACTACGCATACGTACCAATAGCAGTTAGAACTTAGAACTCACAAGCATCAGAAATATCATACAACAGTTTATTTCCTCTATCATACAGAACATTTCAGATCAAGGACAGTATCAGCCTAACCTCGTAGAAGGCTACAAGGAATATAAGAAGTTCAAAGAAACTATTCACCCATTCAAATATGTAACATGGCATTTAGAAGCTCATAGTATGTGTAAGGCACCGAACAATCCTGCTCTAATGAGCAGTATAGGAGAATCTTGTGTAGCAGAGAGAAGACATTTAGGAAACTAGCACCAATTCAGGGACCGCAAATGCCCTATAAGCAAAGAATCCTGGACATCACTGGAGGATAACAATTACTTCAGGGTCCAAAAGGTAGACATCCTTATAGAACTAAGAGGCAGGATAAAATTAAATGTAATTACAATGGAGATAAGGGCATGTATTCTTTGCATTTTCACTATAATTGTGCGAAATGTAATATATCAAACCCATAATCGCAAAAGATCTTGGTAAGTTTGGAAAAAAAGGATCAAGCAACATTTATAAATAAATTTGAAATCTGGAAAATAAGAGCAGAACCATTGATGATGACAAAGTAGCCGGATCCATTTTTCCCTTTCATTATGTTCAGCCCATTTACATTCCTTTAATAAAAGGTGAACTATTAATAAACTAATTACCATAAGAAATGTGATGTTTACAAGATCGAAACATGATATGATTTCAAATTTCAGAAGGTCCTTCTGGCCAACTGATAATAATTTCAACGAAGAAATTTAAAATGTTGACAACTCATTAGCATCTGTCATCTTAACAACCTATATGCAAAAAAAGGAATACTAAACCTAATAATCCCTCCATCACAAAATAATTTTCCATTTTTCTTTTGTGGAAGCCTCAACATAAAGTGTCTTGTAACTACTATTTTTACTAAAACTCTTCTCCTTCTTCTCAAATCGATAGAAAACAATGCATTAAACAATGTTCCCTTAAAGATTTCCATTACCTAAGCAAAACACTTATTTTGGGATAGAGGAAGTAACACTTGTGAAAGTGGCACCAATTTGAATTTTAAATTGTACAAGTTGTTAGGGATGTAAAACAAAAGGACAACTACTTTTCAAATCTCGCTTACACACACATACACACATCTGCGTCGCCAAACTATATTTTGGTTTCTCCATTATTTTAATTGTTCCCAAGCACTTTACCATTAACCATTAAATGTTACCGGTCCTACTACTCTAAAGTGTGATTAGTGTTGGAGTAATGGCACCCCAAAAGGATGTTCACTTACTCTTCCTATCTCTTTTATTGTCCCACATGGAACTTTTGAGAGTAGCTTCAGAAGGTTATATATCCCACTCTTCTTGCATTTATCGAATAACTTGAAGTCATGTTTTAAGGGGGGTTGAGGGGACTTGGGCTGCCACACGCGCCTGGGCGCCGCTGCCGCCCGCCCGTCCGGACCGGGCGAGGCGCGGGCTGCGGGCTGTGGCCTTTCACTATATTTTTGAAGGAATTCTCGAGAGGACTGATTGCGTATAAGCTGCCGTATTCTTAACGGCTAGTTGACCAAGTCTTCCCCCATCTCTGCCTCAATCACCATGATCCTCTCCCCATTAATCCTTCAGTTACATTATTCTCTCCTTTGCCTGATTTTCTGCCCCCATTTCACGCCTTCCTTTATTGCTTGGTTGGCAGTTTTTCTCTCCCCCAGTGCACTATAAAAGGGACCCTTCTGCACCTCTGTAGAATACACAGACAACGATTCTCTATTCTCCTCTTTACTTTCTGGGCATACAAGTTGTTATACTCCAAAGCTTCTCCCTCGAGTGCACGAGTGAGAAGCTAGCTGTGTTAAACCTTGGGGAGCTTCTTCGGCATAACGATTTGCACCTAAAGTCGGGCGAATTAAGCTTTCAGGTCAGTGGTTCATACCACGACACAGGTCATCTCCTTCTCCTTCCAACAGCTATTACTGTTCTTTCCTAACAATCTGAAAGCTTAATTCAATGGTTGCTGGTCCAAAAACTCTCCCCGATCTCTACAAAATTGAATCTCTTGATGGAACCAATTATAAACGTTGGTCTCAAAAATTGCTTCTCTGCTTTGAGCAACTTGAGATCGACTACGTGCTCACTACTGATCTCCCTGATGAAGGCAACCCAGATTCTGAACCTGCAACTCTTACTGTATCCAGAACTCCTCCTATTCCTCTTAACGAAGCCACAAAGAAGAAATTCGAAAAGGACAACAAACTTGCTCGCAATTACCTTTTGAATAATATGTCTAACCCTTTGTTTGATCTGTTTGTAATCTTTAAATCTGCCAAGGTCATTTGGACCAAACTTGAGGCAAAATATGGTTCAGACAACGCCGGAAAAAGAAAATACGTCGTCGGCAAGTGGCTACAGTTCCAGATCATGGACGACAAACCTATCATGGAACAGGTTCACGTCTACAAAAACCTATGTGCTGAGGTCCTAACAGAAGGCATGAAGATGTGCGAAATCCTCCAAGCCAACGTGCTGATAGAAAAATTTCCACCATCCTGGAGCGATTATAGAAACCACCTCAAGCACAAAAAGAAAGATCTTACACTGCAGGAATTAATCAGCCATATGCGGACTGATGAGGCAAATCGGCTGAAGGATAAGATGTCTTCCCTTTCTTTAAATTCTGTTAGAGTTCTAATATGATTGAATCGGCTGTACAAACGAATAAAGACAGGTTCAAAGGCAAAGGGAAGAGATTTCAGAAGCCAACTCAAAATCTTAGGAATCAGAATTCTGCCAACAAAAGGATTCAGATGCCTAAGGTGGTGTGCTACGTGTGCGGCAGGCCTGGACACAAGGCCTACCAACGCAACCAAAGGAAATGGTCAATCCAAGCCAAACACAAGTCTGCAACACCTACTGCTAACATTGCTGAAATCGAGGATGATGAGATTATCTGTGCGGTTACAACCGTGGAGGCCAATCTGGTGCATAATCTGTCAGAATGGATTCTGGATTCTGGAGCATCAAGGCACTTCTGTGCCAACAAGGAACTCATGACTAACTTTGAAGATGTTGTTGATGAACAATGTGTCTACATGGGCAACTCTTCTACAACTGCTGTCAAGGGTAAAGGGAAAATTTTACTTAAGTTTACTTCTGAAAAATTACTGTCTTTAAGTAATGTTTTATTTGTCCCTTCGCTTCGTAGAAACTTGGTCTCTAGTACCCTTCTTGACGTGGCTGGCCTTAAAATTGTGCGAGAAGCCGGTAAAGTTGTTATCATGCGAAATGGAGACTTCGTTGGGAAGGGATATCGTAGTGGGGGGCTCCTTGTTTTGAATGCTGTTGCACAAATTAATAATGAAACTGCTGCTAATTCTGTTTATATTGCTGAGTCTGTTGATCTGTGGCATGGTAGACTTGGACATGTTAATTTTGCTTCATTGAAAAGACTTAGAAACATGCGTTTAATTCCAAATGTGAATACTGAAAATTGTTCTAAGTCTCCAGTCTGTGTTGAAGCAAAATTTGCTAAGAAACCTTTTAAGAATGTAACAACTAGAAAAACAGAACTGTTAGAACTTGTGCATTCAGACTTAACAGACTTTAAGAACACCATGAGTAAGGGTGGAAAGAAATGGTATATCACCTTTGTAGACGACTACTCTAGGTATACCAAGATTTACCTTCTCAAGTCTAAAGATGAGGCTGAGGAAATATTCTTAAAATACAAAGCCGAAGTTGAGAATCAGTTAGACCGAAAAATCAAAAGACTTAGATCTGACAGAGGTGGGGAATATGACACAAATTCTCTGACTATCTTTTGTGAGAAAAATGGCATAATACATGAGACTAGTGCCCCTTACACTCCTCAACAAAACTGTATTGCTGAACGGAAAAATCGTACCCTTAAAGACATGATGAATGCCATGCTCGTTAGTTCTGCTCTATCTGATAACATGTAAGGGGAGGCTGTCTTGACAGTTTGGTTTTTTACTCAATAGAGTTCCCCATAAAAAGTTAGATCAAACCCCATATGAATTGTGGAAAGGGTATGCTCCCAACCTGAATTATCTGAAAGTGTGGGGGTGTCTGGCCAAAGTTGCACTACCTACTCATAAACTTTCAAACATCGGCCTCAAGACTTTTGATGCTGTTTTTATTGGTTATGCTCAAAACAGTGATGCATATAGATTTATGTCTTTATCTAATTTCTCTATTTCGGAGTATAGAGATGCTGATTTCTTTGAGCATGTTTTCCCTTTAAAAAGCAATGTGCCTCATATTGTATCTAATATTGTACCTGAACATGTGAACTTGCCTGCTTCTAGCTCTAGTATTAAAAACTTAGAAACTGAACCTAGAAGGAGCAAGAGACAGAGGATTGAAACTAGTTTTGACCCTAACTTTATCACCTCCTTTTTGGTAGAAGTCCATGAGAACTTTGACATTGATGCTTTGACCGATGAACTTGTGTCTCTTTATTTACTTGAGGAAGATCCTAAAACCTACCAAGAGGCTATGAGGTCTATAGATGCTAACTTCTGGAAAGAAGTTATCAAGAGTGAAATAGATTCCCTTGAGTCAAATAAAACTTGGGAATTGACCGACTTGCCTAAGGGTTGTAGACCCATTAGTAGTAAATGGATCTTCAAGAAAAAACTTAGGACAGATGGCTCTATTGAAAGGTACAAAGCTAGATTGGTCATTAGAGGCTTTGACCAAAAGAAGGGAATTGATTTCTTTGATACTTATTCTCCTATGATCTAAATTGCAACAATTAGAAGTCTAGTTGCTCTGGCTGCTATCCATGATCTTGTGGTACATCAGATGGATGTTAAAACAGCATTCCTCAATGGCGACTTAGAGGAAAAAATTTATATGTCACAGCTTGAAGGGTGTGAGGTTCCTGGTCAGGAGAACAAAGTGTGTAAACTGAGAAAATCCCTGTATGGTCTAAAGCAAGCCCCAAAACAATGCTATGAGAAATTTGCTAGTTCTTTAGAGAAAAATGGCTTTACTGTCAACAACTCAGATTCTTGTGTTTATTCCAAATTGTTTGGATCTGATTATGTGATCATTTGCTTGTATGTGGATGATATGCTGAAATTTGGTACCAACCTATGTGCCATAAATGAGACTAAGCGAATTCTGTCTTCTCTCTTTGAAATGAAAGACTTAGAGAAGCAGATGTTATCCTGGGGATCAAACTTATAAAAACCAAGAGTGGCTTTTCCTTAAGTCAATCTCATTACATTGAGAAAGTGTTGAAAAATTTTAACTCTTTCGATGTGGTACCTGTAAGAACTCCCTATGACCCTAGCATACATCTTAAAAGAACAAAGGACCTGGTGTGTCTCAAATTGAATATGCTAAGATAATAGGGAGTGTGATGTTTCTCATGAACTCCACTCGTCCTGACATTGCATATGTAGTCAGTAGACTAAGTAGGTACACTCATAATCCTGCTAAGGAACATTGGGATGCACTTCATCGTTTGCTGAGATACCTTAGAGGTACTATGGATTGGTGTTTACATTTTATAAATTTCCTGTTGTACTTGAAGGTTTTTGCGATGCTAATTGGATTGCTGATAACGATGAAGTAAGCTCTACTAGTGGCTATGTTTTTACATTGGGTGGAGGAGCTATTTCATGGAAGTCTGCAAAACAGACATGTATAGCTCGCTCAACCATGGAATTTGAGTTTATTGCTCTTGAGTTGGCAGGTCAAGAAGCAGAATGGCTCAAGGGTCTCCTGACTGACATACCATTATGAGGGAAACAATCACCACCTGTGTCCTTGCATTGTGACTCGCAAGCAGCAATTGGAGTTACGCGCAACAGTGTCTACAACGGGAAAAAGAGACATCTGTATTAGACATGGTGTGGTAAAGCAATTGCTGAAGCATGGTGTTATCTCCTTGGAATATGTGAGATTCGAGAAAAACTTGGCAGATCCTCTTACAAAGGGATTGCCAAGAAGAGTAGTTCTTGAAACGTCGAGGGGGATGGGGCTAAAGCCCATGGAATGAAGAGATATGGTGGATACCCATTTGCGGTCAAACGAAGCCATATTAATCTTCTAACTGCACTACTTCTCATCCCTATGGCGCGTGGTAGTGCGTGTGCTATAGAGAAGCACATGAAATGAATCCATAGCCTATTATGGTGGTGCTACAGATAAGCACTTGATGGATTCTTCACTCTACAAGAGGATGAGCTAACACATGCTCTTAATAATTCCAAGCCATGATATGGTGGTCTTAAGTAGAAATAGACTGATGGAATTACCTAAGTGTGAAGGTCTGGCCGCCTTCTATGAGAGACTAGGGCTGTCTCTCTAGAGCACTTATGAGACCCGAGGTATGCGCACGGGCCTAAAAGCGCAAGCGATTATCGCGGAGTATACATCCTTTAGAGTTGATATGTGTCGAGAGGGCCTCATTCAAAGTCTAACAAGTTCAAGACTAAGCTCACTTGTCATACTTAGATGTTGCCTCTCTTCACTACGTATCAATTCAATCGAAAGATATTGATACTTAAGTATCCGACCCCTCTTGCCCAGGAAATCCTTTTCATTCGTTTTTTCCTTTTGTGTACCATTAGTGGGTGATTGTTGGAGTAATGGCACCCCAAAAGGGTGTTCACTTACTCTTCCTATCTCTTTTGTTGTCCCACATGGAACTTTTGAGAGTAGCTTCAAAAGGTTATATATCCCACTCTTCTTGTATTTATCGAATAACTTGAAGTCATGTTTTAAGGTAAGGGGGGTTGAGGGGACTTGGGCTGCCACATACGCCCGCGCGGCGCGGGCCGCGGGCTGTGGCCTTACACTATATTTTTGGAGGAATTCTCGATAGGACTGATTGCGTATAAACTGTCGTATTCCTAACGACTAGTTGACCAAGTCTTCCCCCATCTCTGCCTCAATCACCATGATCCTCTCCCCATTAATCCTTCAGTTACATTATTCTCTCCTTTGCCTGATTTTCTGCCCCCATTTCACGCCTTCCTTTGTTGCTTGGTTGGCAGTTTTTCTCTCCCCCAATCCACTATAAAAGGGACCCTTCTGCACCTCTGCAGAATACACAGACAACGATTCTCTCTTCTCCTCTCTACTTCCTGGGCATACAAGTTGCTATACTCCAAAGCTTCTCCCTCGAGTGCACGAGTGCGAAGCTAACTGTGTTAAACCTTGGGGAGCTTCTTCGCCATAACGATTTGCACCTAAAGTCGGGCGAATTAAGCTTTCAGGTCAGTGGTTCATACCACGACACAGGTCATCTCATTCTCCTTCCAACAGCTATTACTGTTCTTTTCCTAACAATTAGTACTATTGCATGTTATTTCTGAATTGGACATTAGGTTTCTATTACTTAGTATTATTAATATAAATATTGGTATTAAGGTATGTGAGTTAGGAGTTAGGCGTGTAGGTGTTACAGTATAATCTGGGTTTTAGCCCAAAACCAACGGGCAATGGAGCTGAGCAGCCCACTCGATGAGGAGCAATTGTCCTATAACAAACCACCACGCTCTGCAACCATCATTCTTGATAGTTTCACTTTAGGTAGCTTCACTCCGTTTATTAGGTAGCCATTTAGAAGAACAAAGAATTTCCTTCCTTGTGTATGCCAAATCAGTTTTCACAATGCTTCTATGTTCCAATTTGAAACATCTCCTAACACTTTCCCATTTTGGGGAGCATAATGTTCCTTGAGCCATAGGTAAAGCGGAATTAGTTTAACTTTACCTGCATATGAAAGTCTATCTAGGAGACAGGTCCTTAGTTTAACTCAAAGCCTTTTCCACTCAAAAATCATTCTTATTTGACTTTGAAGGCTTCATGGGCAACCCAAGGCCCTATATATTTCAGAAGAAGCTTCTCTTTCTGCAATCCAACAATGCTCTAGCTGGTTTTGCACTTCAGATTTTACCGCAGCCATAATGAATTGAGATTTTTGACTGTTGACTTGCATACAAGTAAATTCTGAAAAATGATGAAAGGCAGCTATCAAACTTTTAACACCCTTTATGTTTTCTTTGCAAAACATATGGAGGTTATCAGCAAAACATGTGGGTGTGAGTCGCATCTCCTGATCTGCTCCCGTTCTGGATGGCTAGCTTCAAGGTCCCTCTTAAGTTCTCTAATCTATCACCAGTAATCCCCTCCCCCGCCCCCTCCCCCCTGGCAACCCCCACCAAAACCAAAAAGAGAAAAGGAATAGGGAGACAAGGTCACCTTGTCTTAATCCTATTCTCAAATTACTAATACTGATGTTCAATGCAATTGTGAATCTCTATCCACAAACAGCTTAGTGAACCCCAGCGCATTCATCATGTGCTATATGAAGTCCCGGCTAACTAACTGTATCATATGCCTTTGTCAAACCAATCTTCACCAAGCATCTTCCTAAAACTCCTTTGCTATTATAAAGCCCAATAAGATCCTCACCAACTAGGATATTGTGCAAGGTACATGTTCTTTCTACAAAGCCTGCTTGAGTTTAGTCCACCAATAAGGTATGGTTTT
Source organism: Selenicereus undatus (assembly GCA_017589665.1). Lineage (NCBI taxonomy): Eukaryota > Viridiplantae > Streptophyta > Magnoliopsida > Caryophyllales > Cactaceae > Selenicereus > Selenicereus undatus. The sequence continues at coordinate 63,481,084 of JACYFF010031959.1, read as the reverse complement.
CAACATCCTTTGGAACATCGCCTTGGTAATTGTCTTATACAAGACATTAGGACATGCAATTGCCCTAAGCGCATTTGTCATCTAGAGGTTTAAGAACTTTCGCACCAATCAAACTAGAGCTGAGTTTATTGGCTTTGGAACCTTGCCTGTCTTGACTCTTGAGAAAGTTCAAAATTGCTTCCATTGCATCATTTAGATCCACATCCCACGCCTTGATTAAAAAAATAAAAAAAATTCAACGATAGAAGCTTGGTTCATAATGTCATGGTGTGTCAAGAGATTTCTAGGGGGTGTACTAGGATAAATGCTTGGCCAGGTTTATAATGAAGTTTGATCTTGCCAAGGTTTATGATTGTATTAATTGGGATATTGTTATTGAGATTCTTAAAGGCTTAAAATTTCCTATTGTCTTCACCAACTGCACTAAGTTATGCTTTACTACCAGTCTACCACATCTTTTACGGTCCATATTAATGGAGAGAATCATATGTTCTTTCATGGAGGTAAGGGGCTACGGCAAGGAGTCCCTTTATCACCCTTGTGGTTTGTTATGGTGATGGAATCTTTCTCTAAACTCTTGAGGAAGAAGTGTGAGGATAAATCTTTTGAATACCTTCCACAATGCAAACAAATGAGGATTGACTTACCTATGTTTTGCTGATGACATCGTATTGTTTTGTAAAGCCAAGGAGGAGTCTATTTCTTGTTTACTTAAGGCCTTTGATAAGTTCTGTGCTGCTCAGGCCTCAAGATCAGCAAAGAGAAATCCCAAATTGTTATCAGATGTAGGGATGAAGAAATAAAGCAAAGGATATATCCGTTCACTGGGTTAAAGGGAGGCAGTTTTCCCTTTCAATATCTTGGTGTGCCCATTACAAAACTTTCTGACAGACAGTGTGAGGTGCCTGTTCAGAAAATTGAGCAAACTTCATCAATGGAGTAGCAAGATTTTTCATATGCTGGTAGGGCTCAGCTTAACAATACAATGCTTATGGGTGTGTTTATTTTAAAGCAGAATGTTTTTTAAAAATATTGAGCAAGTTTGTATGAATCTTTTATGGGGAGATAATGAGGATTATAGAACGGTGCCTCTTGTGGCCTGAGATCTTGTACGTAGGAAGAAAAAATATGGCGATTTAGGAATAGAGTCCTATCACATTAGAATCAAGCGATTCAATGCACATATGCTTGGGATGTCACTAATAGGAAGTAGAATCTGTGGGTGAGGTGGATTCATTCATATCATTTGAAAAATAAGGATTTAAGAACTATAAAGCCCCAAATGATGGTTGTTGGTATTGGAAGAAAGTTTGTCAGGCTAAAGAGATTATGTTGAATTCTCAACAAGGTTGGTTTAACTCTAAAGCAAAGGGGTATGAATGGCTGCAACGAAATTTCTGAGTTGTGGCTTGGGCCAGATTTACGTGGAATAGAGGCAACATATCCGAACATGCTTTCATTTTGTGGTCGCTGGTGCCAAGAAGGCTACCTATAAAGTGAGGCTTCAGAGGTAATTACTTGAGATTGATACTACTTGTACCCTGTGTAATCAGTTCCCTTAAGATTTTGCACATTTGTTTGGCACTTATCCTGTAAGGAAGCAATGGGTATTGAATTAGGGTAGATGAAGATTAAAATTAGCTGCGGTGAGGTGTGCAGAATGTTATATTTGACTCAATAGAGGAGGAATACAAAATTTATCCAAAAGCAGGTGCTCGTCGCAGCCTTGGCTACTACCTGTTATGTTATTTAGCAGGAAAGGAACACAGTTATCCTTATCCATCAGCAGTGGAGCAGTGATATTAGTGCTTTGAGTCATCAAATTAAAAATTGCTTGATAGATTGATTTGAATATCTGAAGTATGTGGGGAAGAAGTCTAAGAACTGGGGGGAGTTCAGAGGTATTTAATTTTCTTCTTTATGGGTAGTAGTTGAATATTGCAAATGGCTGTACCCTATGTAGGGAATTTTGGAGTACATAAAAAATATTTTACATTCTTACTGAAAAAAATAAATAAATACATAGATAATTGAAAACAAAAAATGAAAATGCCTGCTGAACTTAGTAAATGAGAATAAGGCTTATTTGACCTCTTCTATTCTATATGGTCAAATCAATTCCCTTCTTTGCTGCTTGGCTCCAGAAGTCTAGTGCGGTAAAACTTCCCATATAGGTTTTTAGGCAACACGCTCTTGCTTGAGAGAATTATGAACAAACTAAATAAGGCAGTTGCAATCTCATCTTGACAAGTCAACAAACTCCCAATTGCATTGTGCAGTTCATTAATCCTATTTATACACTATTCTGCTTCAGCAAGAAAGAAAGTTGTGTTTTGATCCTGTTTTATTTAGGCAATTTTGCATCGCCTTCTCCTGAAGTTGCAAAGAGCTGCTTTTCCAAGAGTTTTGTAATCCTTTTCTACACAAAGCTTTATCAATTGGATTGGCATGGATTTCCTTTTGAATTTCAATAATCTTACTGTATGCCATGTCAGCTCCTTGTTTGACATCACCATAAGCTCCTTGTGGATATCCTTGAGAGGATTCTCAATGCCCTTCCACTTGGAGACAAGTTAAACATTCGTGTAACACGTACTGCTGATCCCATATCACAATGCCTCAAAAATCCTCACATTCTGCCCCACATGTTACAGAATTCAAATGAGCTCCCAGGCATAGTGGTACTACTCTGGAGTTTCATTATCAAGTTCATAGGACAAATGATCAGATTCTGCTTGTGGTACACGCTCTCAGTTGACAGTTACTTTGTCAATTCATGACATGCCTTCCATGTTTTTAATTGTCATATTACCTGCATAAAATTAGAATGGGGGCCTCCAGCAAAGAAATGAGTAACGAACTGGAAAGGTTTTGAACTTGACAAACCTCATTTGCCACATTTTGACTGTCATGTTCCTCCATGGAAATGGCACGGCTACTGTCTGCAATGGAGAATACCTGCAATATTAACCGCAGCCTCCATGCGACATCGTTTTGAAATATAGAACAGCATTTATATCTTCAATTTATAAGGTCTTTTCAACTCATATGATGTATCTTAATATTCACATGGATTTCTCATAAATCTTGACAAGTTATGATGATAAAAAGATTATGAAGTCAATCTTTTCAAGTAACCAAATATTGTTCGGTCAATTTTTTTGAAAAGCTCACCCTGCAACAACTGCAATTCACTTCTTGATTCTGTGATATCACTCTAGTCACTGCAATCATGACCGAAATCGTATTTTGAATCCTTGATTCCAAGTGAAGCAGCAACCTTTACTCTTGGCTCCCTGTAGCAGACAATGAAGCATACAACTTTCAAAATCCTCAGCTTCAGTAGCAATAACTGGGTGTCCTCTAACTCTCTTGGAGACTAAGAATGCTATCCAGCAATAATCCTCCCCATTCTTCAAACTTGGGAGATCCTCCCACATTTCCTTCCTCTCTTGACCGTCCTCTAACTCTCATGTGCTCCTTAAGTTACTGAAAGCAAATGAGTCTTCTGTGCAGTGTGCACCAAAAACCACTTTACAGGATCATTTGTCTCATGATTCTAGCAACTGCAACATTATATTTTCTTTGGTCCAATAGCAACCAAATTCTGCTTCTCTCTGCAGTGTCTGCATTGTAGAACACAGTCTAATCTTAACATGTGTTATTGTTAACATTGGCAATGGCACTCATACCAATTTTGTTCTGTACTATCCCAATGATATCACATTTATTCAATCTCAATTCTCAACAAGCAGTTGATTGCCTTCTGCTGATTAGGCTAATTTAGATCCCTTCCATTCAAATGCCATTTTTATCCATGATAAGCTACTTGATCCTGCTGATGAATCTCCCCAAAGTTCTTCTTGTGCAACTGTTTGAGGGGTTTCTTGAGTAACTTCAATTTAGAGAGTACCTTATACATTGGTGTACCCTGCACTTGTGTTTTCCAAACACTTTCAACAGTATTCAGAAACTTGGGATCCTCAATCCACAAGTTGCAAAATCTGAATTTATTCCTCACTTCCTTTGTATTCTAAGATAAGTGAATGATCAGAGGTCAATGGTCAGAGATTCCCTCAGGACGTACATTATAATGTACCTCTGATCATTTATTAAAACCCTCTCCATTAGCCACAATCCTGTCCAACTTAGAGAAGATTGTTCTGTTATCCAGGGACAACCCATTGATTTCACCTCCTGTAAGAAACAATTATCTAAACAAGCCTGGAAATCTGTCATTTCATATGCCTATATTGGGTTTCCACCAACTTCATCCTCAAAAGATAGAACACTGTTAAAATCCCCAGCAACAAACCAAGGCTCAGGAATTGTATCAGACAGAGCCACCATCTCAGCCCATAAACTTCTCCTTTCCACAGCTTCATTTGCACCATAGACAACTGTTTACCCTCAGGATTATCCCATCTACAATGAATAAACTGCCTTTTAATGAGCAGAATATGCATAGCATGATGGGGTTCCCATAACACCCAGATTCTCCCCTTCTCAGTGGCACTTGCATTATGGACAAATGACCAACTGGGGCAAATTTTATCCTTAATACTCTCACAAGAGCAAATTGAGGTTTTTGTTTCAACCAAACTAGCAATAAAGCATTTATTCATTCTCAAGAGGTTGTGCACAACCTCTTGCTTATTGGGACCATTTAGGCCCCTGACATTCCAAATGAAAACACTATCCATGGTCAAACTGACCTGCCCCTGTGCTGCATTGCCTCTGTCTAAGTGAAATCTTGGCCTGTGGTCCTATTTATACTGACTCTTATAGTTCCTTGCAGTTGGTTCTTGTCTGCATTAATGCCTTCCTAAGTGGCAACCTCAACCCATTTGCCATTAATATCCTCAGCCTGTTGCTCACTAACTCCTCCTGGACAGGTACATTCTGAGTCTCGTTCCTCCTCCACACCTTTTTGGCCCCAGTCTTTCTACACTCCTCATCTACATGACCATACATTGCACATTTTGAACACTTTAAGGGTTTCCATTCAAAGTAGACCATTTTATCAATAACAATCCCATTCTCATCTATAAAAGTTACAGATTCTGGAAAAGCTCCATTAAGCTTCATATCCACCAAGATTCTGGCATAGTTAAACACAGTCTTGTCCTTGGCAACTTTATCAGCAGCCAGGGGAGTACCAAGCAGACTCCCTATTTTGGATAGCCCTTGTGAGCTCCAAAACCTAGGTCAAGACCTGGTAGGTTTACCCAAACCGGCAGTGATGCAATGTCTTCCTTGTTAATTGGCTGCCCTACACTCCATGGCTTCAGAATTACAAGCTTCTTATCAAAATAAACCACCTGCTCTTTCAATACCTGATCACGTTCAAGAACTGAATGAAAATGCAATAACAACACACCATCAGGTTGACCATATAACTTATCAAGCCCTTTTCTATCCCACAACCTCTTGGCAACCTTCCATGACTAGAAATGGGGGATTTGCCCCTAACACAAAGCAAATAATAGATGCTTTCAGTGCTCCACCTGCGATTCAATATCTACCACATCAACTCATTGTATGCACTCACCATTATGCTCAATTGGTTCAATGAAGGATAACTTCATACCTAAGTTCTCAGGTAATGCAATGTCGCTAGGGCTAGACACTGTTCCATTACCTACCGTTTGATTCTCATGTCGCTCTTGCCTCCACACATCAATCCAGCTTCCAAACAGTTCTGTGCATGTCTTGGCATTACCCGCCAATACAGATTCATTCCCCTTTCCTACAGAAGTCTCAGCATGAGCAGTTTCTGGGTTCATCGCACCTGACGTTCGCACTGCTGATTTTGAAGCAGACTCACCATTTGAGAGGTCAAAATCAAGGTTATGAGTTGGGGAAACCACTTCTGTAACCCATGATTTTCGGCATAGCTACTGAATTCTTCTTGCCTGATGAATTCTTTTTCTTCAGCTTTCGGCCCAGGAACTTCAGGTGTCTCCCATGGAGGATTTATATTATTGGCAGTTATTATTAATATCATGCTTGAGCCTTTTTGTTGTATTTCAAATTTCCTTGTAAATTCCCTTCATTTGCAACAGTGCATTAGTCTTTTGACACCTCCTTTATGTAAAATGGGTGGCCTTATTTTCTAAAAATCAGATTTGTATGAATGAAAAGATTGAGACATTTGATTCTCAGAAACTCTCCCAAAATCACTTTTATCCTTGTTTGGCAGTGACTTAGATTAGCCCTATTGCCTCAGTTCTTTGATTATCCTCAACACTTCACGAAACCAGTTGTGTTGATCATCAAGCCCACATATTCAACCAATCCATTCATTATATGAAATGGGGATTTGCAGCTGACACAAAGTGAATGATTTGTGACTTCCAATATTCAATCTCATATTGAATATCCACTTAATAGTTACCAAGTGACAGTACGGTGTTAGACTTGCCTTATAGTATGCATTGGAGTGTGGGCGAATTAAGAAAACTCAAATCCAAAGGATGGCAGTCACTGAGATGAGGATGATTCGCTGGATATGTAGGTATACAAGACTAGATAAGAGAAGGAACGATGTGATTATAGGAAAGGTAAGAGTGACACCTAATAGAGCATAAGATAAGGGAAGCTAGACATACATGGTTTGGATACATCAAGAAGGAATGCCACTGTCAGGAGGCATGACGTGATTGACATTATGGATATGAGAGAGGTAAGAGGAGACCAAATAAAAGCTGGAATGAGGTAATTAAAATGGAGATGACTCACTTGTGAATTTCAGAGGAGATGGCTCAAGATATGGGTTTCTGGAAATCTTGTATTAGCATTAGAGACCATAGATAGCATGCCTTTTACTCGTCCCTTTAATCTTTCAGCCACATAAAGCGCTGTTGATGGGATTACGAAGTGGGCAACCCCTATTGGTTGTTTGTGTGTATTGTCTATTATGCCTTCAGTACAATCCCCCCCCCCCGGCCAAAAAAAAAAAAATCCCTTTTGTCATGCTAGTCTGCTTAAAGTTACTTGTTTCTCATTCAATTTTGCCTCTCTCTCCTAACACTTCTGTGCCTTTTTATATATAAAAAAAATTAAAGATTTTGTTTAACCAGAAAGTTTTCAGCCAAAAAAAAAAATTATCTTTCATTCTTTATTTTTGATTTTTTTATGGGTCTATAAGAATTGGCCTCTCTCCGAATAGGAATGGTTGCAAAGGTAAGATTGCCTATATCAAAGATCTAGCCATACCCTGCTTGATAGCAAGACCCACGTAGATGGTGGTGGTGATGGTCGTTGTTGCTGCTGTTAAGGATCTTCCAGAAAACATTCATCACCTTATCCAGTACTCCAATATATGGTTGCACACATCTTCACCTCTAAGGACTACGTAAGTGGCAACATCCACTTTTAGTTGTATACTTGTATTGCCATTTTATAAACTCATGTATGATGTTTCAATGAAAACAAGGAGCAATTTGAATGGATATTGTTCTGAATAGAGGCAAAACATTAGCTTATTACAAATTATCCACAGAATGCAACAGAGTAGCTTCACCAGAAACAGATCAGACCTGCAAAATGGCCGCACGGACAGCTCTGGAACATGCTGCATTTGCACGCATATAATGTACAGTATCCTACATATATATTCTGGTCCAACGTCAGCTTGTACCATGCTTGGTGAAAGAAGACAACTATATCAGGATATCAATTTACAACGAATCCCGCATCAAGCACAGGGAAAAAGATGAAAAAGAAACACAAGATCTTTTTCCTTAACGAAGATAAATTTCTTCCCATTCATTGGCTAATGTTCTGATTGATGAATGGACAATTATTTTGCTAGCACATACCTGACACCCAGTGCTGTGACCCAGTAGCACCACTCCATCAGAATCTTCCTTGTTAATTAAGTAACTAATTAATTGATCGATCTCCATGGCATCCTTCAATGTAAAAAGGGGGGAGGCACAAGGATTTATGAAACATATGAGCAACTATGAAAGCATCTAACATATAATTCAACAAGAATCAATGTTGTGAAGACCAGAGTTGACTGGCACTTCAACAAAAAACCCTATGGTGGTCCAGTAAGGAGAAACATGATAACAGATGGAAATTATCTAGGACTAGGCCGAACTCACACACCAGGTTAGAACAGCTGACATAATTGGTTGGACACTGTGGTATGCTTAATGTCCAGACACTGTAGAGGGACACTCAATCCAAACCACCACTGTACATTACAAAGTACATGTTTTACTCCACAGCAATCCGACCAGATTCAAACCTTTCTAGCTAGCTTCACTGCACCCAACTCACCCACAAGATGGGGGTAGCAGTAAAGTCAAATTAGGTTGGATGCATTTTTTATTGAAATAATAGACAAGTCAACCAAATTTGAGTAAACTCAAACCAATTTTTGATTTAGAGCAACCTGAGGGTCAGAAAAGCCTTTTCGTTCCAAGTTCTTACAAACTGTTACAAGTATAGATCAGGATAAAAGAAGGCAGAGTAAAGACCCAACGGTTCACATCTTACAGGCTCATTACAACGACTGTAGCCAACTACAGCTCCAAAACAATTACTGGAGTTTAGGGACAGAAGGAGAGAAAATGAAAAGGGAAACGGTGACTGATATAAAAGTGATGATAGCATTAACATCCCCATTACCATAATATAGCTGAACAGCCTCTAGAGTATATTTCATAGAAATTGAAGATTAACAAGATTTCTTTGGTATGGTGGATATGGACATGTACTAACAACGACGGAAAAAAGCCAAACAAATAATCCAGCTTAAAGAAACCATTGCTACATTTTCATGAGCTTCAGATGAAAAGCAGATATTGACTTACTTGCTCAAGGCTCGAGGTTCCATAGGCAGAGTACGAAGACGAGAGCAGAATCTGTACGAGTGACCATTTTTCATTGTCCAAAGCAGTCGCCAAAGGTCCTAAGTATCTGGATCACATTGTAACCATACTCAGGAAGACAGTGTTTCATGTATAGGGACACAAAGAGCGAGAAAATGAATTGCCATGGAGTACCGCCTCCACAAAAATAAAATGCATCACATACAGTACTCTGTGCAGCTACAATCCATTATGCCTTTGTTTCTCTCTTAGCCCTTGAACCCCCAGCTTCTGGATTTCGTAACTACCTCAAAGCTAAAAAATCCGGGACGGCTGTTACATTTCATTATGCATTGCTACATGAAGCAATCCCCCTCCCCCCACCCCCACCCCCACCCCCCTAACCATCACCACCAAAAATGTCGAAGGCCGAAATAATTTCACCATTCCATTATTTTCAGAAAGTGATTCCATAAAACAGTACGAAGGAAACTTTGGTGCAGTCAGAAACTCAGAATCCCATGACCTTCTAGTGGAAGGATGGCCATCCAAGGACAGAAGTAATACCAGATAGAGAACGTTCAACAACACATAGACCATGCTCCTAAGAAGTCAGTCATTGTAATAACCCCTTAATTATGAATAGCAACACTATGGCAGCCAGCCTGTATTTTGCATTGAAAAGAAAACAAGAAATGGTAATTTGGAAAAAAAAAAAAGAAAAAGAAAAATTGGGAAAGGGCTATAATGTACAGCTTATATTCATGTGAATTTAGCCCTTTAAAAAAAAAAAGAAAAAAGAATACTCATGGACTGCCCGTAATATCACATTAATATATCATTTTGGCATATGGTTGCCTGCTGTCTGCAGGCAACGCTAGGGTCCATTCTCATGGTGTGCACGGGACAACTGCAATTCATGGGTGGCTCTGCCAAACCTGGGGATGTTCTTGGCATTCACAGCTCAATTGCGTCGAACCTATACCTAATATCTCTGTCCCAACTTGATCCTAGAAACCTCTCTCCATCTCTCTTCCCACCATACCCAAAAAGGACACAACCTGAATTTACCCAAACCAAACCCGGCTCCGTGAAATTATACTAGAAGTCATGTCAAGGTAGTTTCACATCCAAAGTTTCATAAGCAATAAAATTGTGGCAACAGGCCTAAGGAGCAAATCATAGCTGTGTTAAGTCAACATAAGCTGTTCTGCTGAGTTGGACATTTAGTATAATTTCATGCATCTATGGTACATTAGACCATATTTTGATCCCAACAGAACAAGTAAATAGTGATTCATAGACATCCTCAACTACTTTAAACTAAGAAGTGATGAGGCTCTTCACAGTCCGCTGGCTCAAAATGAATTCTATGCAAGTCCGTTGCCCTAAGGCATTCCTAGAATGCGACTTGAGCAACAAAAATGTAAGATTAATGATTGACTTTGAGGATGAGAGAAACATACTGGTTTCAAGATAATAGGAAATAGTTGAAATACACAGGCATCAGTTTCATTAAACAAATCAATCAATACTACATCAACCACACATTCAGACATTCTGATGGTGATTTCTGTCTACGAAACAAAATTAACCAACTCTACTCGGGAACAGAATATGACCTGCCTATCAGAAACAGTATGGTCCACATAGAAATAAAAATGGTACCAGGATGAAAAGATGATCAATCAAAGCACACAACATACTCAGTAGCCATAAAACCATCGCCCAGTCCACCAATGAAAATGACTTGTTGTTTATAATCACCTGTTCTGAATGCAACCTGCATAACACAGAACATAAACAGAAGGGTTAAAGGAAATCCTTGAGATAGCATTCCAATATATATAATCAAACAGCAAAAGAAGAATAAGCATGCAGAGCAAAGAAAAGAAGAATAGGCACATGTTAATATAACCCAAATTAATATCTCAACATCACATAGTCGTAGACAAAGTCCATAAAGTCAGAAGTAGGACTGATGCAAGATAAGAGTCAAGAATGGGTGAAAAGATTTAGGAAATTAGATTATTTTGATATTGGAAACCTTTTGTATTTTTTTTTTTATTTTCTAGGTTATTTTAAAGCATATTTTAAGATGGCCAAAATAAGGATATTTAGTGATATTTTATGAAGATTTAGTTTCTTAGTCTGTTAGGATAATATAAAGTTATATATTTTTATCCTTTTCTAGCTTATACCTTGTCATTTAGGTTTCTTAGTACTAGTTAGTTTCTTGGTTATATAAAACCCTTTATGCAATTGGAAAGCAAGATCATGCATAATTATTGATTAATTTGATGAGTCAATATTTCTCCGTGTGAGAATTTCCCTATAGGAATTGCTCTCAGAACGTCCGATGTCAACTTTGGTATGAAAGCCAATCGATCTTAGCCCTGTCTCGTGTTTGGTTTTCGCATCCTGTCTTCTTTCCCTCCACATCAAATTTCACCGGAGGGGGGGGGGGGGCAGATACCACAGCAAACCCTAACCCTAGTAGACCAAGATACAAGCCACCACAGAAAAGCGCCACCTCCCGTAACCTTCGCTTCTTCTCACGCTTCTGTTTTTTTGCCTCCATATCAAGTCTTAAAAAATATATATATCCAGAAGAAAATTTTCCAGATTGTCTACTGCTGATACTGGAAAGTTTTATCCAACCTATTGTCGTTTGCTGCCAAATATGTTATTGTCAAGGAAGGAATGCTCAGATTTTCTGGTTCTCATTGCCGATGTGTTGCCATGGTGATGGGCATCCTAGCATGGTTATTGAAGCGAGAACTTCCAAGTTAATTTTTAAAAGTTGGAACTCAATTGCTAACTCCCCCATCATCTTCGAAAGATCATGTCGGGTTGTCGGATAAAGTTGGAAGTCTTTTTATATCAAATAAATCAGACCCCTTCAAAATCCATACAAGATGCGCTAGAGCCTATAAATGGAGTTTTAATCTCGAAAGTACTTACAAATCAAGCAAATCTGGATGTCCAAATTTCTCTTCCTTCATGCCTCTCTGAGCACATTGGTGTTACAGCACCAAATTCGGAATTCCCCTTTTGAAGATGAACCTATGACGAAAGCTTTTCAGGTCATCATATCATCGTTTCAAGCCCTCTGATAGTGTTAGCAAATCATTTCATAAAAGGCTTCAGACACTTGAGTGTACGGCTAGAGTACACTCCTATGTTATGTTGTTAGATCTTGAATGTGATGTTGTTGTCGGGGACATTTTCCACCATCTTTTAGCATCAATTAAAGACGATCATTCTCCTCTACTGCTTGCACACATATAGAATTTATCCTCATTGGTATACTTGATGAAATAGATGACTTCTTGTTGGAGCTTCTTATGCCCATACTCGGAATCAGATTATGGGTAGCCCCTCATCTACTGCTCAAAGTAAAAGAGTATTGGAGACATTCTCGGATTCCACTACAACAAATTCTTTCATCTATAGAAGAAATTGTGCACAACAAGGAGGTTGAAGCCAAAGAAATCCAGAGTGACCATTATCTGATAGGATTTGTAGAATGCACTGAATTTAAAAGCGCTTCGACATATGAGGCGTATCAAAAAGTTGCATCTGAGTGCAAGACATTGCCTAATTCTAGGGATTTTCAATGTTGGTATCCCATATTTAAACATAGGGAGACGTCAAAGTCTAGAAATTGAGCATGCTAATTTTTTCATCCTTAAAGAGCTTATAGTGGGCAAGAGCATGAGGTCCAAGTCAAGCCTACTCCCTCAACCTGTTCTTCTTTGCTCTTCCAAAACCACCAAATCTCCGCTGTTGTATCTTCTCTTAATATTGATTGACGGAACTGCTTTTAGCCTCTTTTTTTCATTTGGAATTATGAACTTTATCTTTTATCTTTTTATTTTGTGTTCAATCAAGGACATTGTTTGTATACAATTTTATCACCCCTTAGTAAAGTCTTGTTTTCCTTGCCCTCCTCCTCCTCTCTCTCTCTCTTGTGTGTTAAACTACAAGTTTCCTTCAAAGGGCCTTTTCTCATATAGCTATGTTTCAAGCTCATTCATTCTTGAGACAATCCATTTATGGAGTATGATTCAAACCTCATCCTATGAAGTGAATGTTTCTTTGTTTTCTTTATGAACTATCTCAAATTGAAGATTCAATTAAAGATGTAAGTTTAAAAGAATTTATATCATGATTATTTTTTCTCACGTAACCTATCAAATCAAATAGCTCCACAACATTCTATTGCAGGATTGCATTGTAGAGGCCAAAGTCATGGCTACATTATTGCTACGACTTTGGAGCAATTGTAATGATGTCCACTATTAGTTTTTGGAGGGACATAGGGAATTTATTTTTATGTCTTAGAGTTATTATTGTTAGTGAATTATTTTTGATATAGGTAACATATTACTCATTTGCCCATCTAATAATGAAAATATCCCCCATCCGTCAAAGAGAGAGAGAGAGATGATCCCTAGATCTATCCCCACCAAAACACACAAAAAAAAAACAAACAAACAAAGAAAATGCACGCAATGTTTATTCATTAACTTCATATGCTTTGAAGTGAGATTAATCAAGCCACCACACTAATTAAAGAATCTATCCTACTTGGCACAATAGCCATCCTGTAGTAGTAAAAGCTCATAACATCATTTTTCCAACTTGTATTTAATATGATATGACCTTCGCAAATTAAATATCCGTTGTCCATAGTAATATCTAACAATATCTCAAAATGCCGCTAATTGAAAAATTGCAAAAAATGTATTACCTTCACCTAAGCTAAATTTTTCACTTTTATTTAATGATATCATCCAAAATAATTGCTGTTCCTTCGCGGCTCACATTTTGTATTTGGGACGGAAGAAGCATCCAGAAATTTATTTCATTACACAGGAAGAAGCATCTAGAAGAATGAAAAGCCTTCTCCGATGCAAGATCACATCCATTTTAACAAACTAATCAGAACTCCATTCCAATGTTCCACTTCAAATTGCGAGTTGAGGATAAAAGTTCATTAACTGATGAATTCTGGCCAACAAATGCAGAATTAAAGCGAAATTCAATCAACGACTCAATCACTTAAAACAGAGGCCGAAACTGCGGCCTGTGAAATACAACGCGAACAATGACAGATCCAAGGAAACAATACCAGAAGTTGGAAATTTCAACTGAAGGAAACAAATTAGATCATGAAAAGAAGGAAGTAGAACCTGAATGGGCTTGGGGCCGTAACGAAAGAGAACGCCTTGGAAGCGGTTCTTCATGGCAATGGGAGCAAAAGAGTCGGCGGAGTTGGAGTTACGGGAAGGCCCCGGCGACAACGTCTTGGCGGAGCGGCTACGGACAAGGTCGAAGAACCATGAAGAGCCGGACGTGAAAGAGGCAGACGCGGATGAAGAAGAGGAGAGAGATTGAGACTGATTCATGTCCTGCTAATGCTATTGGTTTTGGAATCTGAAAGTCAAACTCAGCTTACGCGTCGCTTTCATGCACATGTCAGACTGATTTGGTTGATTATGATTGCCTCCCTGCGTTTGTTTTTCCGTTGAATGGGTCGGAATTGCGGATTCAGGTGGAGTGGGGGAGTGCTTCAGTTCTTGGAATGTGGTGTGGGCCCAGGGAGAACAAGGTGGTATATGGAACAACTTAGGCCATGTTCTTTTCGTTGGGAAATTGACCCACCCTACACTCATCCACTTCTTCCCTCCTCTTCTCACTCTTTCCCACACTTAAAAAAAAATACTACTTCTTCCCACATTCACCCACTTCTTCCCATATCTACATAAAACAACCATTTCTCATATTTGAAATTTTTTTATAATTTACGTAATTGTATGTACAAATAATCTGATAGCAATCATGAGCAGTTTTAATTTTTCGGATGTTATGGAACAGTTTTAGTTTTTTTCTTTTTCATTAATTTTTTTTTTTTTTAATTTTTTAATTCTATTTTTTAATTTTTTAATTTTTAATTTTTTAATTTTTTTGTATTTATTTTTAATTTTTAATTTTTAATTTTTAATTTTTTAATTTTTAATTTTTCGGATGTTATGGAACAGTTTTATTTTTTTTCTTTTTCATTAATTTTTTTTTATTTTTTGATTCTATTTTTTATATTTTTAAATTTTTAAATTTTTAAATTTTTAAATTTTTTATTTTTAAATTTTTTTATTTTTTATTTTTTTTTATTTTTTTTATTTTTTTATTTCAGAAAAAACAACCAACAGAAAATTCTAAAAAAATAAAAAATAAAAAAAATTATACAAAAATAAAAAAAAGAAAACAAAAGATAAATACAAAAAAATATATAAATTAAAACAACAAAAATTTAAGAAAATTAAAATGAAAATAAAAATAAAAAATTTAAAAATTAGAATTAAAAAATTAAAATTAAAAAAATAAAAAAATTTAAAATAAAAAATTTAAAATTTAAAAATTTAAAAAATAAAAACATAAAAAATAAAAATAAATAAATAAATAAAAAATAAAAAATAAAAAAATAAAAAAATAAAAACTAAAAAAAATAAAAAATAAAAAATAAATAAAAAATAAATAAATAAATAAATGAAATAAATAAATAATTAAAAATTTAAAAATTTAAAAATAAATAAAAAATTAAAAAAAATTAAAAATTAAAAAAAATTAAAAAAATTAAAAAAAATTAAAAATTAAAAAAAATAAAAAATAAAAAATACAAATACAAATAAAAAAACACAAAAATAAAACATAACAAAACAGAATAAACGAAATCAAAAAAATTTCATCATCATTAATTACTATCACAATAAAATTATTACATTATAAAACAAAAAAATATTAATAACTAATACTTCAACTGCATTCAACTGCATTCAACTTTCACCCACACTCACTCACTTTTTCCCACACTTACAAAAAAAAAAACCACACTCACTCACTCCTTCCCCCCCTTTCCCACAATCACCCATTCCACACCCTTCATTTCCCACTGAAAAGAACAGGGCCTTAATACACAAGAATAAAGTACACATCCTGCCACATGGGATGCCAACCAAGGCAAAATAACCACTGAAACACAAGCAACACACCACATCAAACAAACCAAAATGCACAATCCAAAAACCAAAAAAAAAATTGTCCCTAATTTTCTCTATCCTGACATCGCGCAAATGCTCTGCAACTAGAGATAAGAATGTCTGACCTGATACGATAACACGACACGAACCCAACCCTAAGTTACTCAGAGAAACCTGAACCTGATCCAAATCGAACCGACTTCAACTCAAAGTCGACACGATTAGACCGTTTAGCATGAAAATATGTTATTTTTCAATTGAGGACAAATCTAAACTATTTTTAACACGGACACGAAATTGACTCGTTTATTAAATGGGTCAACCTGACCCGGGCCATTTTTCAACTCTATCTACATTTGAACTCTCTCTCTCTCTCTCTCTCTCTCTCTCTCTCTCTCTCTCTCTCTTCACGATCGAATGTACATCTCTTCACGATCAAATGTGCATCATTGATCTTCGAAAAAACTCCGAATCCGCAAATTAAAATTGAAATTAAGCCTATTAAACACGAGTCATCAATGATTTTACAAGTTCAAGGCTCGTATGTGCTCAGAAACCAACTCTAAGTAAGTACAAAACGGTTTTAAAATCTTACTAAACAAAATTTTCCTCTATAGTCTTTGATTTTATATACAATATGTAACAAATTAGGGCTTATTAGTAACAACATGGAAAACGAAGTGCACAACAACAAGAAGAAGAGGCTACTTGAAGATGAACAAGCAGGATCACGTTCAAAAAGGTAATTCATGCACAAATATCAAAAACTTATATAATTTAGGGTTAGATGTAATGTTTCACAAGTTTATTGTTGCTTCCTTGATTGCTCTAGTTTGAAGTAAAGTTTAGTATGATGTCATCATTTGGAAACAGTTTTAGTATAGGTTTTAGTTGATTCGTGCTGTTGTACTTGAACTTTAGAGCAGTCTGCTATTCTAGTGTACAACTTGTGACACTTTGGTGTTGTTTGCACACTGGTATAGTGTTATCTGTGCTCGATTGTTGTTGTTTTAGTTGAATTGAGTCTGGTAAAGTTGAGCATAATATCATGGTTTGTTTTAGTAATTAAAGAAATTCAGTGGTTTTTAGAAACAGTTTTGTGTTCAAAAAATTGATAGGTGTTGTTTTAGTTTTAAATTGAGAACTGCCTGGTATTTTAGTGTACAACTGAAGGAATTTTGCTGTTTTTTGGACATAGGTATAGTGTTCTTGGCTTGATTTTTGTAGTTTGAAGTCTGTTTGAGCATATTTTTAGAATCATATTCAGTGTTATACACTGTATTTGTACTGTGTGTGAATTAGAATTAACATAATATGATGTGTTTGGCTATATTTTGAAGGTTGTTGATCAATTTTTTTTAAAAGGGATAACACTTGTTTCGAGTTCACAAGTTCACTGTTGATGAGCTTTAAGTAATTTGGTGTTATTCCCTATAAAGTCTAATGTTGTCTAGTAGAAACTTTGATGTTTTCTATTAAGTGAGGATATTTCGGTTAGATTTGTATGATCAGATATCATTCCACTTCCTGATCATCTATCAGTGATAATAACTGCATAGCTTCCTCCATTATGTGTTGCTTTGATTTTTAAGTAATCTTATTACATGGCCTCATGGAGGCAGTAGTTCCTGGCCTTAGCATGGCGTGTGCACTTTAGTAATGCAGATTTCTAAGGGGAGTACCAAATATTAATTCAAATCAGTATCTTTGTAGGCTTGGTATCTAACTTTGGTGTTTGTTGGACATAGGGATAGTGTTCTTGGCTTGATTGTTATAGTTTGTAGTTAGTTGAGAATAATATAATAGTTTAGTGGAGCCTTTCAAAACATTTAGTGCTTTTTAGAATCATATTCAGTGTTATTTCAAAACATAATATGATGTATTTAGTTGGCAGAAGTCACAATAAAGTGGTTTTATTCATCCTAACCTGAATCACCATGTTTGGTCATCTATTAAAGGTCGTTGATCAATTGTTTTAAATAGGAGGAGCACTTGTTTCAAGTTTAAAGGTTTAGTTAAACTTTAATTAATTTGGTGTTGTTTAGTATAAGGTTTAGTGTTATCCACCAGAAAGTTTGGTGTTTTCAGTTAATTTAGGATATTTAATTTGGTGTTGAGCTTTAACAAATTTGGTGTTGTTTAGTATAAGATATTGTGTTTAGCTTTAAGTAATTTGATGTTGTTTAGTATATGGTTTGGTGTTGTCCACTAGAAAGTTTGGTGTTTCAAGTTAATGTACAATGGTTTACTTAAGTGTTCTTTCAATTTTTATTCGAGTATTGTTTAGGTATACATTTGGTGTTATTTAACATAATATGGAGTTCTTCAATACACTGTTAAGTGTAGTTTAGTGTACAATATACATGCATTTATTGGTAATAAAAAAAAGGAGTACATTGTTATTCTTTGTACATTAATACGGTATTTTCATCACGTAATGTGACATTGATGTTCATAGGTCAAAGGCTACAGAAAATGAAATAGATCCTCACAAGATAATTGAACCTATTGTAGTTGATCTAACTAGAAGTGCTATGTACTTAAAAAAACCTTTCATGTATAAACCTTGTCATAGTCAAAAGTTTAAAGTTACAACCTAAAACATATACTTACCACATTCAAAGAAATTTGTATTTACTTATCTAACATAAACCTTGGGTAATTCCGAGAGCAAGGGAGATGAATCTGCTACATCATAACAAAAGCAGAAAAGATTTAAGCACATTACCTATAGAAGAAGGAAGAAGACACCTTTAAGCCTAAGAAGGTCACTTAGAGGTCACAAAACTGCAACACCATCTGATGAAGCACTAGCTAATCAAGGTCAACAAGGTCACACAAAAACTTTAATTTGTGCATACCAACATTCTAATCATGAAAAGGAGACACAAACCAAAGAAGATACCCCTCCAATGCAAGGCTCTACTCCAAAATATTATGACACAACTCTAACAGCAAAAAGATCACCCAGAGGTGACAAAATCATTACAGTCTCCCCAAGGTCTAGAACTACTGAAGTTAGATGGAGAATGTAGAGGACGAATCACGACTAGAAACATATCATGAGAATGTAAAGGACCAATAGTAAGAAAGGCGCCCATAGCATAAAAGAGTAGGAAGACATCGAAAATGCTCAAAAACAGTTAAAGGCAGAAAAGTATTAGGAGGTCTCTAAGACTCCTAATCGCAAGTGATGAAGAGAAGAAGCAGGTGAAGGTGAATCTCAGGGCAAAAAGGAAACAGACACAAAAAAAGGAAGAAGAAACAGAACCAACAAAAACAAAGACAAAGAAAGCTACTCAATGAACCGTGATGTAAACCATTGGCCAAATAAAGGAAACAAATCTTTGTTGATGAGTCCCAAATGATTGAAGAAGATCAATCTTCCAAAAAATAACCCACGAGAGAGAAAAAAACCCCAAATCTTCCAATTGTTTGAATCAAACTTGAGAACATTAAACCAAATAGATAAATCAACCCACTCTTTGACCCTCTAAAGCCAAAACACCAAGGATTGAATTAAAGGGATGAACTCAACTTCACTGCCCTCCTTAGAGAGATAAAAAAGTTTGAGATTTTTTGTGAAGATACTAAGCATCAAGCTCTCACTTCATTAATTCAAGTCTCAAAAACATTACAAGGATCAAACAAATAAATAAGAGAGTAACCCCCTTCCCCAAATCATGCACTAACCAACAGGATTACAAGAAAATTAACTAATGAAATCCTAACTAGTGGTACAATTTTGAAGGGAGTCACAAGAATATAAGCTAAGCTAGAATTGACTCCATTAGTGCTAGATTAGATGATCAACCAATTCCTTAAATTGATGAGTCATGGGAAGCTTTTTTGTGAGTGGCTTTTAGAATAGTCTACAAGCTGTTTAAGAAATATTAGCTCATAATTCATCCATTTGCTAGCCTGATTAATTCCTTAAGAAAAAACATGCAATTCCAGATCCTGCACAGGCCCTGGCCTGGCTTAAGCCCCATATCTTCTTCAATACCTGGAATCTAAAGACGTTCTATAACTTGATGAAAACTAGACATCCGGGGCTATCCATACATGTGTAATTTGTCCAAATTAGATCTCATATGTCATTCCAAAACGGAGCTAGAATTCAAGTAGGTTGTTCTGCCCAAAAAATGAAACTAAGCAAATGGAGTGGCTTTGGAGACTAAAGTAGTTAAGCTCCTTATTTAAGGGTACTACTTGCCCAACAACCTTTTCTAAGCATAATTGGACCTCTTCAAGGGTCCTAAGTCAACATTGACCTAAGAAGACCAAGACCTTGACCTTTAGCTCTAAAGGTCAACATTGTGCCCACTTGATACATAACCTCGAAGGAGTAAGTCCATTCTTGGGGTTTGCTCCACATTAACCTCTCGCCCTTGAAGAGGATTTTCCCTTAAATCTTTATTGCGCTTATCCTCATCCTCAATAAAAGGAGTTAGATGCCTAACAATAAAGGTGATGGATATTTGCATATCCCTTGGAAGTTCAATTTTGTAGGCATTCTCCCCTACCTTTTGTACCACCATATAAGGACCATCTACCCTGGCCATAAGCTTGTTCTTCCTCCTTAAAGGGCACTTTTCTTTCCTCAAATGCAACCACACAAGATCTCCTAGCTTAAACTCAACACGAGTGTAGTTCTTGTTGGCCTTAAGCTTGTATTACTCATTCACTTTCTTAATTTGTGCCCTTGCTTGCTTATATAGTCTCTTCATTTCCTTAGCCCATGCTTCAGCCTCAAAACTCACCTTTAATTCTTGTGGAATAGGAATAAGATCAATAAGAGTGAGAGGGTTAAGGCCATAGCAGACCTTAAAGGGAGAATAAGAGGCAGCATAGAAAGGAACTCGATTATAGGCAAACTCGGCACGGGCAAGGTATCCCAATCCCTCAAACTCTTGCTCACCATAACCCTTAGTGAGGTTGTGAGAGTTCTATTTGTCACCTATGTTTCTCCATCGATATGAGGGTGGCAAGTCGTGTTAAAACGCAACTTAGTCCCCACTAGTCTCCATAGGGATCTCCAAAAGTGTTATATAAATTTGATATCCCTATCCTAGATAATAGTTCTTGGAATCCCATAAAGCCTCACAATTTTTTTGGAAGAAATGATCCGTAATGTATGTAGCATCATTACTCTTGTCGCAAGCAATGAAGTGAACCATCTTAGAGAATCAATCCACTACCACCATAAAGCATCCTTTCCCCTAGGTGTCATTGAGAAGGTCGCAATGAAATCCCTGCTAATATCATCCCAAGGCCTTGTAGGAACCAGAAGAGGAGTGTAGAGGGTTTGATGGAAGTGACTCTTAGCCATGTGACAATATTGCACCTTGTGATCACTTTATAAACATTGCTACCCATCTTGGGTGAATAAAAATGCTCCTTAAGTATCTCAAGGGTCTTGTTGATGCCAAAGTGACCGGCTAAGGATCTTCCATGAGCCTCTTTGATAATCATGTCCCTTGGAGGACTCTTCAAGATGCAAAACTTATTTCTTTTGAAGAGGAAACCATCTTGTAGAGTGAAAGAGCCAAAGGTAGAGGGATTCTCTATTACTTCCTTGAAGTCTTCACCCTATTTGTATAAAGCTTTGATGGAATGGAATCCAAGCACTTTGGCCCCAAGGACCGAGAGGAGATCATACGTCCTTGACAATGCATTGGCCGAAACATTCTCTCTCCGACTCTTATGCTTACAAGAGAAGATGAAAAATTGAAGGAACTTAACCCACTTGGCATGTCTTGTGTTCAACTTGCACTGACCACAGATGTAGGACAATGCCTTGTGATCCGAATGGGCCACAAAGGGCTAGGCTTGAGGTAATGACTCTAATATTCCAAGGTTCTAACAATGACGTTGAATTCTTTGTCATAAGTGGAGTAGTTGAGTTTTGAACCATTCAACTTCTCACTAAAGAAGGCTAGGGGCGTTTAGCTTAAGTGAGAACCACTCCAATTCCAACCCTACTAGCATCACACTAAACTTTAAAAAGGAGATCGATGTTGGAAAAAGCCAAGATAGGAGCCGAACATAGCCTATCCTTGATTGTCTAATAGGCCCTTCGGGTAGCCTTTGTCCACTCAAGGCTTCCTTTCTTCATGCATTCGGTTAAGGGAGTCATAATGGACCTAAAGTCTTTGATGAACCGATGGTAGAAAGAGGCCAACCCATGGAAGCTTCGAACTTCTATGATGGAGGTAGAAATATGCCAACTCTTGATAGCCTTAACCTTAGATTCATCAACTTGAATTCCCTCATCGGACACAACACAATTAAGGAGTAAATATGTCACACTTCTCAAGCTTGACATATGACTTTTGTTGCCTTAACACTTGGAACACTTGAGAAAGTTGTTCTACATGAGATGCCTTATCACAACCATACACCAAGAAATCAACAAAGTAGTAGGAGCATTAGATTGACCAAAAGGCCTCACAAGGGACTCATATAACCCATAGTTAGTCTTAGAAGCGGTTTGTTATTCATCTCCTTCTTTCATCCTAATTTGGTGGTAGCCACTCCAAAGGTTAATTTTTGAAAAAACCTTGGACCCATATAACTCATCAAGGATATCATCTAATCAAGGGAAAAAAAATCGATACTTGACAGTAATATTATTTATGGCTCTAGAATAAACACACATACGCCAAGTTTGATCCTTCGTAGGTACCAAAAGGGTGAGAACCGAAAATGGATTCCAACTTTCTCCAATGTACCTACAATCAAGCAACTCTTAGAATTGTTGTTATTATGATTGCACCTATACGATTTTGTTTTTT
Source organism: Selenicereus undatus (assembly GCA_017589665.1). Taxonomy (NCBI): domain Eukaryota; kingdom Viridiplantae; phylum Streptophyta; class Magnoliopsida; order Caryophyllales; family Cactaceae; genus Selenicereus; species Selenicereus undatus. Next base: position 63,458,419 of record JACYFF010031959.1, on the reverse strand, counting down.
AGTAAAGGAGCACCCTGTAGACTAATTTAGTGCACAATTCCGCTCAAAGGAGGGTGCCTCAGGGTAGTCATTTGGATGCCTCAAGAGAGATTAAGCTAGAGGATGCATGGGTTTCACTCCCTCACTTGTGTTTGATTCCACCATAAGTAAGACAAATAAAGGCTTGTGTTTACTAATGGTTCTCTCCAACCATGTTTCACTCATATATAAGCTTTTCTCCCTTCCCTTCACCGACTTGGTTTTGTGAGGTTTATGTGCGATAATGGGGTCAAAACAAGACTATGACCCTTGTGTTTGAATGCATAAGTATTGACATGCCTATCATGAATCACATGATTATCAAATAACCAAGGTCTACTAAGTAACAAATTACATACATCCATAGGAAAGACATCACATAGTACGTCACCATAATATGGACCAAACAAAACTACAATAATAGCTTCTTTAAAAACGATTACCTTGCTTCTTTGCTTGAGACATTGAAGAGTGTAAGGGGTTGGATGTACCTTCGTGGGTAATTGAAGCTTGACAATGAGTGTCATAGAAGTGACATTAATGCAACTCCCTCCATCAATAATGAGCTCTGACACTTTACCTCCAATAGTACACCGAGTATGGAACATTTGCTCACTTTAGCTTAGTTCACAAGGAGCTTCTTTGATATGTAGTGCTCTTCGAGTCACCAAGAGTTCACCCACATTCGAAGTGGCCTTTGAATTCCTCTTTATAGTTGCTTCCTCAATAGGCTGGATTTCATCCACTGCTCTAATGGTAAGAGTTCTTGGGTTGGGATAATATGCTTGGAAATGTCCATAACCATGATATTTGAAGCACTTCTTACCCTCCAATCTCTTCAATGGTTCACTAGCAATCCCTTTACCATTGTCAAGGACTTTAATGCGTGCAGGGGTAGTTTCAACTTTGTTATGGGAGGAGGAACCCTTGGGGATGCTTTGAGGGTGAATACAGGAAGTGTTTTGAAAGGGTTTTTGACCCTTAAGTTACTTCTCAACTTTGATAGGTAGGTAACACACATCATCAAAAGATAAGTATGGTTTGAGATCCACCTTGTTGACAATGCTAGGTGATACTCCTTTAATCAACCTAGCAATCTTGAGCTCATGCTCTTCATCCAAACCAACTCTTATTGCAAGTTGTTCAAATTTTGTAATATATTCTTCGACCTTAAAAGTCTCTTGAATAAGAGAGGTAATCTTGAGGTAGAGTTCTTATTTATGAGAGGGTTGTAGGAACCTTTTCTCCGTGTGCTTCTTGAGCTGAGACCATGTCTTGATTTTCACCTTAGCTTCTCTAGCCCTGTTCTTCTTCAAATGCTCATACCAAAGAGAGGCATACAATTTCAACTAGAGGATAGCCAACTTGAAGGAATTTTTATGATTATACTGTTTGAGTTTAAAGATCGTTTCAGTGGCTTGCACATAATCAAGATAGTTCTCTGGGTTAAGATTGTCATCAAATTTCAGGGCCTTAACTTTGATATCCCTAAGGTTATCTCTTGGATACCTTCTTCTACTCGATCCTCTTTCCTTATCATTAAAGTCTTCATGAGAGGATGAGTATGCGATGTCATTAGGATTAACATCATAACCCTGATGGTAATAATATCGTTGTCCGAATCTCTTGCCTTGGTCAAGCTCCTTAGCGAGCTTCCGCACTTGCTCTTGAAGTTTAATAATGACCCTATCTGTCCTTATCTCATGGGCATGCTCAAGAGAAATGCCCCTATATTGAGAAGAGTCCCCTTCATTGGCCATAATAAAGCTAGGAAAGAAGGTATAGGACGAAGCTAGGGTACCTATGGTGGTGGAGGATACCACGGAGGGATTAAGGGAAAGAACTAATGACCACGGAGGGAAAGAGGAATGCCACAGATCGTGGTGGCTGCTAGGGGCTGTCCGTGGTGGGCACTTTCTCGTAAATTTTTTGGATTTTGTTGTGAAGGCCTTTTCTACAGTTTTTAGGTTATGTATGGATTAGATATTATGTTTGGGCTATTTTAGGGTTCTTTTTAGACTAAAAAGAGAGATTTAGAGAGGGAGATCTAAAGGTAAAAATAATAAAGAAAATAAAAGAAGCAAGTCAAACACAAAGATTGAAGGTTTCGATGCTTACCCAGTAAGAAGGATCTTTTTGCTCTAATACCAAATGAACCATGAGGCAAACCATTGGCTAAATAAAGGCAACAAATCCTTAATAATGAGTCGCAAATGATTGAAGAAAATTGATCTTCCAAAAGATAACCAAAGAGAGAGAAAAACATCAAATCTTTCAATTGCTTGAATCAATATTGAGAATATAAACCAAATAGATAAATCAACCCACCCTTTAATCCTTTAGAGCCAGAGCACCAAGGATTGAATTAAAAAGGGATGAACTCACCTTCATCACCCTCCTTAAAAAGACAAGGAAATTTGAGATTTTTTGTGAAGATACTAAGCATCAAGCTCTCATTTCATTAATTCAAGTCTTAGGAATATTACAAGGATCAAGCAAATAAATAGGAGAGTACCACCTTCCCCAAGTCATGCACTAACCAATAGGATTACACAGAAACTAACCAACAAAATCCTAATTAGTGGTATAATTTTGAAGGGGATCACAAGAATATAAGCTGAGCTGGAATTAGCTGCATTAGTATTAGATTGGATGAGTAAAACACTACCTTAAATGGATGCGTCATGGAGATATTCTACTGTTGATGGCTTCTAGAAGAGTCCAACAGCTGTTCAAGAAACATTAGCCCTAATTCATCCATTCAATAGCTCAATTATTTCCTTAATAAAAAACATATAATTCCAGATCTTGCACTCACCCCTGCTCGATTTATGCCCCATATCTTCCTCAATACTTTGAATCAGAAGAGGTTCTATAGCTTGAACGAAACTAGACATTTGGGGCTATTGATACATATGTATCCAAATTGGAGTCCATTTGTCCTTCCAAAACCAAGCTGGAAGTAATGTAAGGTGTTATGCCTAGAAAATGAAAGTAAGCTAATAAGTGGCTTTGGAGAACAAAGTAGATAAGCCCCTTATTTAAGGCTACTGATTGCCCAACCACATTTCTGAGCTTAATTGGACCTTTTTAAGTGTCTCAACTCAGCATTGACTTGGGAGGACCAAGGCCTTGACCTCTACCTCTAAAGGTTACCATTTATGCCCACTTGGTTCATAACCCTTGCTTGGAGGAGTAAGTATATTCTTGGGCTTTGCTCCGCATCAAATCAATAGAAGAATTGGCTAGGAAATAGGAATATAGAGTTTACAATGTACATTGGATGTAGGCCTTTATGTTGTGTGTATAAGCACAATTTGGGTTCTTGAAGTTCAATGCACAATTCTTATTTTGATGTTGTTTGTTGCTAAATTTAGGCGTTACTACTCATTTCAAATATTGAATTGACAGCTTTTGGCACTGATATTCTTGTTTGTGGTCGAACTTTAATATTGTTTGCTACTGAGTTGGGTTTGTTTGTGTTTGACTAAGTCTAGCAAGCATGACACATCAATCTACTTATCTTGTATGTGCCAAGCAAAATCTTAAATTCTTAGCACTCTTGTTACCTGTTAAAATTGATGTTTGATGTGAGTAAATAGCACTCTTGTTGTCCTATTAACTCAAACTTACAACATCATGTGAACACACGAAGTTATGGTTTGAATCCCACATAGTCGACAGAGCATCCGACGTTTCTTATAAAAGCTAAGCATGTTGTTACACAAAACCATGCTACAAAGATACTGATTAATGCATAACTGATTGAGAATCGTTTTATATACAAAGTGAAATGATGTATTTTATTGACATAGAAAAATAATCCATCATAAATTCCTAAATAATAATACAAGCTTAAAAACAGAGTTAAAATACCTTGTTAAATCCTCATTTAAGTTCCTACCAACAGAGGTTCATATTATTGGAAAGCTTAATAAATAGCATGACATGTGAACTTTAGCTAACAATTTATTTAGCCTGTCCGGGACTTGAATCCACATTTTTTGTATAACACCAATGCTCTACCACTAGAGCTAAAAGCATGATTAGTTTAGCTAATTTGTTGCATGCATTAAAATTTAAGATAATGCCATACTTGGTTTTCAAGCTTCAGTACACCACAATATGAAGGTAGTGAATACTTACAGGATTATCCACTCAATTATTTTGCACAAAAGTGTCGAGCATAAGATTTTGCTTGCTAGATCACAAGACAGGAAGATCACTTTTGATTGGAGAACTTTTTCAAAAATCAACCCCCCAAATTCAGCAGCAGACATCATCAACATTCACCCATAGACATCATATATTCTCATTCAATAGTTCCTAAAAGGCTTCTTAATACTTTCTGTCCAGTCTGTCAATACTCCCATTCATAATCAGCAAACAGTTGCTACGTTAAATAATCGAGCGTCATAATTCGTCTAAAGAGGAACTTATATTCAACTTTCATTGGATCCTTGAAGTCCTAATTTGAGATCAATTGAAGACATTCTGTTCTTATTAATCCAGTAAACCTTTAAACACAAATGTCAACCCTAAAATAAACTATAGAAGAAATTGAGTAACAAATTGAATTTTTGTATTGATATTATATATAGGTACAATATCTGCATTAAATACAATTAAATTAATCATCCGATTCAATCTCCTTGGATGAATTTGAGTGAATTTAATCTTAATAGAGGGCCTAAGAGGCTTAATCCTAATTAATAAAAAGTATTTGATTTTTTGAGAGAACATAACATATGCTTTAGGTGTTTGTTATCTTCCTTCAGAGAGAGAAAGTTGAACCTTTTGAATTCTTAGAATGTCCACCCTTAGAATGGGGGGGAGTAGAGATCTAGTTATAGAAAAATTTCCTCCCTTTCGCTCAAAGGTCAACATAGACCTTGACCTATTTTGGGCCTATAATTGGGCTTCAGCTTGAATTGATTTGACTGGGGAGTCTACATTGACTTGGTATCTAAGTAACTAATTTATTAACTTGGTAGTATGTTGAGGTGTTGGTTCAATTGTCAAGCTAGACCGAAGGGTTGAACCTCTATTAGACTTTGACATCGGGATAAATCGATGCTTATCTATGCTTTGATTGGGCTTTTGACTTAGGAATCTCTTAGGCTTTTACTTGGGAGTTGATTGGGCTTTGACTGAGCCTTGACTTAGTAGCCGACGTTGGCCATGAGCGGGCTTTAAAGTGGGCCTTGACTTGATAGTTTATGTGGGCCTTGAGCGGGCCTTGCCTTGGGAGTCAAATTGGGCTTGGGCCATGACTTATGAGTCAATTTGGGCTTAATTAGATTAATTAAAAGGTTGAACCAAATAATTAATTTAACTTTAGGTCTTAGTACGACGCACATTTTTTTAGTGCCTACAAATTGCTGCCTCAAGACTAAGTCGCGGATAAGACTTGTTATTTTAAACGTGACTGACGTCTCAATTTTTTATTTTTTTTTGGTGAAACTTGCCATCTTAAGAGGTTATTAACTTAACTTGTCATATTGTGGACTTGTTTTGTCAAGTCAATGCCATAGTCTGTGTTGTTGTTTTGAATCATGTCACCTAATATTGTTTGATCCCTAATTCAAGTAGATGTCAGCTTGTATCAAACCCTTTTTTTCATGTAAAAAAATGTAAGGCATTCTAAATTTAGCTTTTGCCTAATTGATCAGGCTTCAATACAAGAATTATTTAATTTGGGCGGCCCAAGATTGTAGGTTATAGTTGGTTACCATTTAGGGAAATGATTCTATAAAACATCGCACTAAGGTCTGGGATCTCCAAAATGCAAAATTTCACATCCAAGTCTAGGAAGTCCTAATGCACTACACATCATAGGCTGCTTGGAGCATCAATTAGTGAAGATAAAGGCCTCCACTTTTTGATACCTTTCCATTTTTGTTACCTACTGCCACACATTAGAACATTAATCTCCTTGCAACACACTTAGCTGGCTTTGACATTCGGTAATCATTAGAAAGATGCCACCTTTCCTTTTAATTCTTCTTTGACTTAGTAGTGTGCATGTTCCCTCTTTTCTCCTGTCTTCATTGGCTAGTTAGCTTCACATGAATGATCTTCCTTTTGTAATATTTCAACTTTGTCCCCCCCTTTTTTGTGTAGCTATCACATGTGTTGTCATCATCAAAGCTTCCTCCACTACCTCTTTTTTTTTTTAAATGGTAGACTGAGTAATCAAATAGGGCAAAGTATCAATCTTTAGAAGTAAAGGCAACAACTTTCATGGCTAGATTGTTCGTAAAAACGATGAATTCTTTCATGCTTATCTCGTCAAAAAGTGATGCTGTAAGTCTGATTAACCTCATTAATGAAATTTGATTTTAAATTAGGGCCTTGATACCACGAAAGTGGAATTTTTTTTGTTTTCATTCACTTTATCATAGTGGCGATTCCGTGTAGTTATATCACCCTTTTGATATTTGGATGTTTGATGATGATCCTTGATTGATGATAATATTTCTTGGCCCATTGTAGTGTCTTGTGATTGTAAAGATAATAGCCTGGAACTCCAAGCTAATGTTGTCTTCTCATTTTCTTATATTTGCTTGTATTGTTTGAAACTTATTAAAACTTTCAACTTTGAGACTTATTAATTGTTTCAACTCTTTTATAAGTGATCCATAAATTAATTATATGAAAGTAATACTTGAAAAGGCTGTAATTTTGCACCACATGATCTACACAAATTTTTCGTCAACACGTTTCGTGTCTTCTTTCTTCTTTTTTTTTGGTGTGCTTTGTGCTTCATACCTACCCCTTTTTTATTAGACTGGTGTTGCCCCTTGCGTAGGTTGGTGAATAATTTGAAGGTCTACTTGCAAAAGTGCTTTACCACTAGGCCTTTCGAGGCCTTGGATAAAAACCCACATGATATAAGTGATAAGGATAAAGACACCCACTTACAAATGTGGTTTACTACTAGGCCTTTCTGGGCCTAAAATAGAAACCCACATGCTATAAGTGGTGTGAAGATTTGAGGATCCACTTATGAGTATGGTTTACTGCTAGACCTTTTGGGGTTTAAAATGGAAACCCACACACCATAAATGGTGTGAAAACTTGAAGACTCACTTGCCAATGCAGTTTATCGCGCGCATAGAGCTTTTGACGTCTTGAATGGAAATCCACATGTCATAAGAGGTATGGAGATTTGAAGGTCAACTTGCGGTTTCACTAGGCCTTTCGGTGCCCAGAATGGAATCCCACATGCTATAAATGGTATAGTTAGCGAGTAGAAACATGCCAGCCAAAAACTAAAGTCTTTGATTTTATGCCGCCCCTTTTTTGTTTATTCTTACATGCTATTCTATTTGCTAGCTTCCCCCCATAAAAAGAAACTAACTTATGTTTTTATGTTTAGGTGATTTATAATGGTCCATGTCAAGGAATTTCAGCAAGATGACAAGCTTTTTCTCTAAGTTGTTGATAAGGAGGATGACAAACCCAAATCAGGGACTTTCTTTCTTGTTCATTGTTCCTTGCGCAAGTGGAAAGTTAACCAAGTGCCCACTATAGAGCCATCATCATTTCCTCCAAAATTATCAATTCGAGTGGAGGAAGGTGCGAGGGATGACTTAGTCACCTATTTACGTCAAAGTTTACAACATGACAAATCTAGTTTGAGTATTGAGTTTCCTATGCTTGTGCAGTAGATCATAAAAGTGGAAGTCTCAATAGAGACCAAACTTGTTTTATGGAGAGTTTGGTTACATACACATGTACTAGGAATGAATAGAGCATGTACTCTTTTGTTAACCAACACTTGAGGAGTTATTCATTATGTCAAGCAGTGTATGCTTCAGTTTACACCTATAGTCACGATGTTCACATTCTTTGTGCCCTTTGTGACAGTTGGTGCCCTATCAATAATACTCTTAACACTGTGTTTGAGGAAATGACCATCTCTTTGTGGGATTTGCATGGACTTCGTGACCTCCCAATCAATGACATGATATATGATGAGACTTTCCTTAGTGTTCAAGTTTTTAACTATTAGAATAAGCAAGATCAAAGGGTGATTTCATCTTCTTGTAAATTCTTATTTGCCCCTTTTAGAAGCTTAAAAAAGGCACATAACGAAGAGAAGGGAGTTAGATTGATTTTTGGTGCAAGCAAATGTTCATTCATAACCCGCCAATATGCTCTCACCATTGTAACTCAACTCCTACAAAGACCTATGACCCCAAAAACCAAATTCAAACTCAAGATATTCACTGGAGTCAAGATTAATTAAGCGTCCTTAAAATCCTTACGGTTCCCAAACAGAAGGAGAGCACTTACTTGGCTACATTCCTATCATGTTGGCTATATGTCTTTGCCCTGCCTGAGACTAGAGAGAAATTTATTCATCTAGGTACCTTTGAGATGGCTAGCTTAATGTCATCTAGCTAAAACTTTAGTTTGGCAATTCTTGTGCTACCAAGCATTTACCTTGGTTTAAATGGAATCACCAGTGCCACAAATCCTTCTAATTCAAAATCATTCTTTCCGGGCCACTACCTTTATGGGGCTTGTGATAAGTTGTAATAACCCAACCATAACATATATTTATTTATTTAAATCATATTTATTTATTTAATTAATCATGATTATTCATTTAAATAATCATGTTTATTGATTGAATCACTCATGGTTATTTGTTTAACCAAATCATGTTTATTAATTCAATTACACTCAATTTATATATTTACCAAATTACCTTATGTCATTTAAATTTTCTACTTTTATTTATCGTATTTAATCATCCCAATTGGGGGATATTTCATTTGGGTCCCATTTTACAATTCAAATTTTATTGATTGTTAATTCAAGTTTCATTGATTGATTAAATTTTAGGTGAATCGATAGTAGGCCTCGTTAATTATGATTGAGCGTTAATTTTTTTTTCATAACGTTACAACATTTTAAGTTTTAGCTAGGCAAAAACATGGACCCGAATTCATTTATTTTGACCCAATTCATTGGGCCCAAATTATGGCCCAATTCCATTTGCCTCAAATTTAGGCCTGAAAATTTTGGTGCAATTAAATTAAGTTAATTGCTATCATTTGTGCCTAATTTTAATTAGCAAAAAAATATTTTTGGAGGCTTAAAAAATCAGCCAAGTAATTTTTCATTCATTCTTAACTGAGTAAAACACTCACACACACATTCCTCTTCTCTCTTTTCTCTCTCTACTTCACCATCTCTGCAGGAAACAGGGGCAGCATGTGCCACCAGTTTTTGTGGTTTCCGACCAATTTTCCAGCCTCCTCCCGACTGCCCCAACTTTCCTTGCAGCTAGCTATCAGGTCCAGCCACTAAAATCACTCAAAATAGCCCTCTCCTCCCTTTAATTTAAGCCTAAAGTAAGGTATACCCAAAACCCTAACTTGTTCTATTTTGAGTTTTTGGAGTTGTTTTAGTTATGGTTATTGTCTATATGATCAAATTGATTGTTATTATGTAATTTTTATTCAGTTTGGAGATGTTTGGAGTTATGGGTATTTGATCAAGAACACGATCAAGTGACTTGAAATTAAGCAAGTAAGAGTTTGAGCTTGTTTTACTTGCTTGTTGTGATCTTTGATACAAAAAGTGGATTTAATGTTGTGAATGATGTATTTTTGGTTTCATGATAGTTTTAGTTATGATTCATGCTCTTGAGATTAAAGTAGATGTTATCATCCAAATTCTATTGACTTTGGGGATGTTGATCATGGTGGAATTGAGCTTGAAGCATGTTAGGGTTAGGGTTTGTCAGGATCAAGTTAGCTTAAGTCAAGTGATAGATTTGTGTTATTTTGTATATGATTTTGTAATATTTAGTCTTATTGATGATTATGATGATGTTTTTGGTGATTTGGAATGATTTCAAGTGAGGGTTTATGTGAAAAAAAGAGAAGAAAGCAAAAACAGTCAGAGCTGAAAATGGCATAAAATGGGAGTGACTTTGAGATTAAACTGGTAATGATAGACCCACTCACAAATTATTATTTTTGGTGAATAGATAGTTCGGTGTGTTAGCATTCAAATTCATTTTGAATCGCCTTAATCCGAGTTCTGTGGTAAAAGTTATGGCTGCTTTGCTAGAACTGCACAGGTTCACCCAAAGTTGACACACTTGTGCTTTAGCCCCATTTTGGGAACCCTATTGTGGGAATCATATTTTGTGTTGCAAATAAAGGTTTTTAAGGACTTATTCATGTTTCCATATTGGGGTGTTAGGTCTCCATTTGAGGTCAATGGTGAAAGTTATGAGTTTTTGAAGTGAAATGACCTGCTCTGGTTTAAATTGGGTTGTTATTGCAATTTCTGTGCAGCGTACACTCGGAGGAAAACTGTAAAACTTTTACTGCAAATTGTCCATATTATTTTCGAATTTTTTGTAAGATTTCATGAATTTTGGTTGAGTATTTTGAGTTTGGTGATTTTTGGAAACATTTTGAGTAATTGTGTAAAGAGCAACAATAAAGATTGAGTGAGATTGATCATACACTCATTTTGTGTATTTTGGGCCAATTAAGGTCATTTAAGGGGGGAAACAAATTTTTATGGGGTTTAATAGGGCATTTAGCTCAATTATGGAGAGAAAAGAAGACACGTATGTATTATGGGAGTATATTTATGAGTTATGGACTTTACAAAGGAAAATATCAAGTTTAATGAGTTTAATAGTTTGTATGGCTTTCAATGACCCATTTGGGGTGGAAAAATACATTTATTGGGCTTATAAATGAAACATGAGAAGTGGGGAGAGTAATGATTCAGAAAACAATGTTTATCGGATCAAGTAAGTGTTATATATGCCATTTTGAATCAAGATATATCTTTCTTGGCCTCAAACCTTTATTAATTACTCGATTTAGAATGTATCAAATGTATTTATCAAGCCAATCTAGTGCACTCGCTGTTATCTTGAACCAAGCGATACCTCAGCAAGCTTTAAACCCGTATAAGCAACCTATATTAGAAAAGGCCAAAACCACTCTTCAATTCATCACCATCAAGGCCTTTTCCTTTTTAATCTCATCTACCTTATTTTGGTTTACTTTACTTTTACTTAACTTTACATTAGATTAATTATTTTCAATTATCCACTTTTGGGGTTATCATAGCATAACCTATCTTACAAGTTATATGAGTTACTTAATTTCTATCAAAATTTCAAGTTATGTGAGTATTATTTACTGACTACAAATATATACAATGACAATTTATGAAACAGAGTCGAGGCCTAATTATTGTTCCCCATTATGCATAAGTGTTATCAAGTCAAAACTTATTTATCAAGTCAGATGACCTTTATGAAACATATGACATTTATCAAGTTAGATGACATTTTTTTTAAAGATTTAAAGTACGTCCATTGCTTGTATCTTCAGAAAGCAGAACATGTTTATCAAGTTACAACTCTTAATGAGTTTACCAATGAATCAGTTCATACAACGATTTGTCATTTAACATGTGACGCCGTCAGTTATCATCTATAGGGCATCCGCCCATCATTTACCCGTGTGGCTTCAGGCTAACTCTTGATCGGATCGGCAGGTGTACACCTATGTATAGATCATATCATTGCAAGGGGTTCACGTCCAGATAATAATGAGCAATTCAGTTTCATATTACTGTCATTTTCATTGGTATTGCGCACTAAATGAATTGCAAAGCCAGGTACCCATCAACAGTGTTTCTACACTCATTTTACAATACAGGAATGCATGTACTAAGTTTTAGCTCACATTTCTGAATTGTTTTCATGTTTTCCATTTGTGGTGATGAAGTATCACATGTTTCTCCACTTAGCAAGCCCCATTTGGAAGTCATCAGATGCTCACAGTGAATTCAGCATAGCACGAATGTTGAGATCGACCTCAGGGTCAAGTTGGGTCTATATTCAATATACTTATGTAGTGTGGAGTACAAGTTAGCACATAGTATGATTAAGTCAATTGTATTGAAGTTGAACTGTTATGGACTTTGGTCTTGGAGTGTTTCAGTTTAATAGATATTGTGATTTGAACATGAAATGCAAGATTAAATGACTACAGTGAGCCTTGTCCTTGTCAGGATGTCGGTAGCGCCTTCTATCATTAAATCTTCCAGTACAGTTTTCTGTAAATCATGTCATTAGCATTTTGGGGGCGTTACAGATTTGGTATCAGAGCTAAGGTTTTAAGGGCCACTGTGAGCTATTAAGTGTTTATGAATTAGCTATCAATGTGTGTATGAGTTATGTCGGACTAGTTAAATGAGTTATTGACTATAAGTTCATATGTCTGGGCATATAAGGTGGAGCCATTTCCGTTTGGGTGACTCGATCATTTGGTAATATCTTGAGATCCGAGCATCAGCAAGGTGGAGTGTAGAACTATTTGGTGACTTGTTAGTAAGGCATGCTCTCATTTATTTGGGAGTTGTATAGTATGTTTCATTTCTCTCATTTGTTTAAATTTTTGCAATCGAGCACTCCGAATGTGTGACTTGTTGAGTTATGAGCTTCGGCTTGTGGTCGTTGAACTATTGAAGTGTTTCTCTCCATTTCAGGTATCCATTGTAAGGCTTTAAGTTGGGTTTTACTCAGTTTTTAAGCTGAGTTCTGTCCATTTTGCCCCAGGATTTAAGAGTTTTATTGAGATGTGTTAATATACCTGATCTTGGGTACAGTGATGGCTGAAACCCAATGTGGGGATGCCACTTGCAACTTCTTAAGGGATTAATACAGTGTTTAAGTTAGATGTAAACCTCTAAATGAGGAAATGCCTTGTAGGGCAATATCTTTAAGGTGAACCAGTATGAGATGAATCTTACAATGAGTGCTTATGTATGGGGATGCCAATTAGTAGCTTATGGCGTGCTACTTGACATTATATGGGTGGTACGAGTAAGATTAAGCTGCCATTCTTGACATTAGGACCTTACCTCATCAATGCTCCCATTACTTCCTGTCATTGGCTTATTTCTACCCTAGTTACCTTGAATTGTTCAGAGGCATCATTTCTTTGCCATTAACACTCTCTTGATTTATAATGGAGTGTTTATGGAAAATCTTATGTGTGATCTGTGGGGAGTTCTTTAAACACACCTGAGCAACCTTTCTTATAGGCGATTCAAATCCTGACGATCATAATCGTTTAATTCTCTATTTCTATAATGGAGCCTATAATGACCTCCGGTCTGCGTTACTATGTGATTTGCAGTTTTTCCTAAGCTTATTTGATCCATTCTACTTACAATTCAGTCACCACTATGTTCATATTTTTACCGTCACCTACTTTAACTCCTTGCTTCTGTTTTGGCACTATTTGTTTATTGCTTGCAAAGCCTTTGGTTGCTTCAGACTCAGTCATTGAGCGCCTTTTCAGCAATTATATGTATCCATATTGTTCGTGTTTCTATAGTTTCGTAACGTCATGTTGACATACTACTCTATGGCGGTGACTGCATGTCGTTACTCAAGTTATTTTGGCAATCCTTTCTTTTCTAGTACAACCTATCTTGTTAATGATAAACAACGATTTGTGCTATTTCCATTTTCCAGTAGTTTCGGAGTTCATATGCCTACCTAAGACTTCCATTTACTGCAGAATGTGTTATTAGTGGATGCCATCATGTTCAGTCATAAGACTGACTCCTTCATCTTGACGTATTGGCCTTTCAAACACCAGATGAATAAAAGTTCCCTTATGGTGGTGTTGACCCTCATCTTAGTCATTTTACTCACACATGGGTACCGTATGACTTTTCAAATTCCTCTTTGGTAATCTGTTAGATTTTTTCACCTCAAGTACTTAATACTCTCTCTCAACTTCATAACGTTGTTCATTTACTTTACTATCATCACCATTATGAATATATTGCATGTCTTGTATATGTAGGTCATTTATATGCCTTACCTCCTTCATTCTTCATCCTTTCATTTATTCAGCTTACATATCGGTCCTTTATAACTAATAAAGAAATATCTTTGTAAGAGTTCATGGTGTGGTTACATCTCTTCACACTTTAGATTGTTCCCTTGTTTGTTAAATTTTTGAGACTAGTAGGCGGTTGAATATGTTATCTTTTATAAATATGCCTCTATTGGTATTGCTAGAACCATATTCATTGGGCATTCAATTCTGTTTGATTGGCAGACCTTGTTATCATTATGTGGATAAACTGACTGTGTACTTATAGAAGATGACTTGTAAAGATCTTAAGGTTAGCTTGAGAAATGAGGAAAGTCTAGACGTGTGTTTCTATGGACTGAGGGAAGAAAACCCCTATTTTTGCCGTAATTACACTGTACAAGCAAGTGAGTTATCGTGTTAGTAATGCATTGAATATTAGTGATATGCCAACCACACTCGGTATATACATATCTATAATTACAATTTGTGAATTTAGAGATGTTTCATTTGAGGATTTTCAGGACTGTTTTTCCCCAAGAAACATTGATTTTCATATCAACCTAGTTGTATGTGCTCAATCCATTTTCAGAGCCCCTATCATATGACCCCCTGCAGAGTTCAAAGAACTAAAGATTTAGTAGGATAAGTTGTTACAGAAAGGAGTTATTTGACCAAGTGTGTCACTGTGGGAAACCTAGTTTTATATGTGTGAAGAAGGAAGGTAGAATCTTATGGTTGTGCACTGCGTATAGAGAGTTGAACAAGATCACTATAAAAAACAGCTGCCATATACCTTGAATAGATGATTTATAGGATTAATTGCCAACAACAGATGTCTTTTTCAGGAATGATTTGAGATCCGAATATCACACCTAAACCATGCAACCGCAGTTTATCTTTTGCAAGAATACCCATTTATAGTAATTCTTGTAATTGTTTGCTTCTCTCATCCTCAAAACTTGATACTATCCAATATTGTTTAATCTTCCTTGCATTTTAACTTGATATTTCCTATTAGCATGATCTTCCATGTCTTTGTAAACCCACTGTTAAATGTGCAATACATTTTTGTTCGACTTTATATGGCTGTCAACATTCCAGTGCTCTCGACCTTCACCATCCTTATTTCATGATCATGAGTTGTAGTTCATTCCGCTGAGAGCTGATTCACACATCAACTTTACATCTCATTTGTTCATAATGATACGGTCGTACAATTTGTTCTGAATTCATAATGTAATTCAACTCTCATTGGTTTGGGTGATTGAGATTGTCATAATTCCCTTACTCTCTTTATTTTGAAATTCAATTCCCACACATATATCATACATTCTGATAAATAAACTTTCGCATTCTCTATTTAATCTTATTGTTGTACTTGAATTGGTTTTGTATGAGTAAAGGCATGTTCCTATTGTAGCTTACTCAATCTATTTATCTATCCATTGGCACCTTGCTCGTCCTATCCATTTATCTATCCATTACACCTTGCTTGTCCAATCTATATGTCTATCTATTGCACTTTGCTTATTCAATCTATCTATCTATTTGTTGCACATTGCTTGTCCCATCTATCTATTGCACTTATCTTGTTGCTTGTGGCTGTAAAGTCACCTAGTTGAAGCTCCGTTGCTTGTCATCTTGTTTCTAGTTCATCAGGTAAACCCGAGTATAACCGGGACATCTTTCTCCTTGGTTGATTATTTATTGGACCCTTTATGATCCATATTTATAAACCACAATTCTTGTGCCATTATATTTCAGAATTCATGATCTACGTGTGGTTATCTTTATTCTAGCGTCTAATTCAGTCTTAGAGCACTACCAATTCCATCATTTTCATGATACACGTATGGACCCTTTATTATTTATTGGACATCTATCTATTGCACTACCAATTCCATCATTTTCATTTATGCCCATGTTTATTCTAGTGTCTAATTTGGACTCAGAGCAAATCTTAGACTAGTCTGATGAGGGAAGATTATGTGGTGCATTAAGAACATCATATGAGGACTTTTTGATAAGGGCATAATCTCAAACAATGTCTAGCGGTATTAGAGTAAGCTAGAAGAAGTATCGAGAATAATGAGACAGTTCAAGTACATGCTAAGGTGACACAAGGATTACACAAGAGTCATATGATCATTTTGACCAAAGAAGGAGACAATCAAAGTTCAGATGAGATATAAAGTATTCCAAAGGGCTTCTCTAGTCAAGGGTGTCAAGAGACTGGACATCAGAGATATTTGAGTCCTTGTTACATTGGACTATATAAGTCAGTATCAGAGTACTTATTAAGAAATGCAATGATTTCCAAACTTATTAGTGGTCAAGACAGAGGACCAGAAGAGTAGAGTACCTCCTTTGTAGTAACAAGTTTTTCTTTTGAAGGGAACATCAATTTTGAGCCAAAGTAATCGAGCCAGTGAAGTCACTGAGGATCTAGATACTTGACTATAGGATTAAGTAGCTATGCACTTTGGGCTAATCATACCTTTTTGGAAGGAAGCAGTGAAAACCAACTACCCATACTTGAGGTGGCATTGTATACTTGATCAAAATCATAAGTTTCAATGATGAAACTCTTTAAGGGCGAAAGACTGTAATAACTCAACCGTAACCTATATTTATTTATTTAAATCTTATTTATTTATTTAATTAATCATGATTATTCATTTAATTAATCATGTTTATTGATTGAATCACTCATGGTTATTTGTTTAACCAAATCATGTTTATTAATTCAATTACACTCAATTTATATATTTACTAAGTTACCTTATGTCATTTAAATTTTCCGCTTTCATTTATCGTATTTAATCATCCCAATTGGGGGATATTTCATTTAGGTCCATTTTGCAATTCAAGTTTCATTGATTGTTAATTCAAGTTTCGTTCATTGGTTAAATTTCAGGTGACTCAATAGTAGGTCTCGATAATTATGATTGAGTGTTAAATTTTTTGTCCATAACATCACAAAATTTTAAGTTTTAGCCACCCAAAAATCAAGGCCCGAATTTATTTATTTTGGCCCAATTCCATTGGCTTAAATTCTGGCCCGAAAATTTTGGTGCAATTAAATTAAGTTAATTGCTATCATTTGTGCTTAATTTTAATTAGCAAAAAAGATATTTTTGGAGGCTTAAAAAATCAGCCAATTAATTTTTCATTCATTCTTAACCAAGTAAAACACTCACACACACATTCCTCTTCTCTCTTTTCTCTCTCTACCTCAATGTCTCTACAGGAAACAGGGGTAGCAGCTATTGCCCCTTGTGCCGCCATTTTTGGTGGTTTCTGGTAACTTTTCCAACTACCTCCCGACTGCCCCGACTTCCCTTGCAGTTAGCTATCATGTCCAACCACTAAAATCACTCAAAACATCCCCCTCCTCCCTTTAATTCAAGCGTAAAGTAAGGTATACCCAAAACCCTAACTTGTTCTATTTTGAGTTTTGGACTTGTTTTAGTTATGATTATTGTTTATATGATCAAATTGATAGTTATTATGCAATTTTAATTGAGTTTGGAGATGTTTGGAGTTATGGGTATTTGATCAAGAACATGATCAAGTGACTTGAAGTTAAGCAAGTATGAGTTTGAGTTTGTTTTACTTGCTTGTTGTGATCTTTGAAACAAAAAGTGGATTTAAGGTTGTAAATGATGCATTTTTGGCTTTATGAGTGTTTTAGTTATGATTCATGCTGTTGAGATCAAAGTAGATGTTATCATGCAAATCCTATTGACTTTGGGGACGTTGATCATGGTGGAATTGAGCTTGAAGCATGTTAGGGTTAGGGTTTGTCATGATCAAGTTAACTTAAGTCAAGTGATGGATTTGTGTTATTTTGTATATGATTTTGTAATGTTTAGTCTTATTGATGAATATGATGATGTTTTTGGTGATTTGGAATGATTTCAAGTGAGGATTTATGTGAAAAAAAAGGAGAAAGCAAAAACAGTGAGGGCTGAAAATGACAGAAAATAGGGATGAATTTGAGATTAAACTGGTAATGACTGGCCCATTGAAAAATTATGATTTTTGGTGGGTAGATAGGTAATTATGCTAGCCTTTAAATGTATTTTCAATTGCCTTAATCTGATTTTTATGGAAAAAGTTATGGCTGTTTTGCTAGAACTGCGCAAGTTCGACCAAAACTGACACACTTGCGTTCTAGCCCCATTCTGGGAACCCCATTGTGGGAATCATATTTTGTGTTGTAAATGAAATTTTGCGGGACTTCTGAAGGTGTCCATATTGGGGTGTTAGGTCTCTATTTGTGGTCAAGGGTGAAAGTTATGAATTTTTGAAGTGAAATGACCTGTTTTGGTGTAAATTGGGCTGGTATTGCAATTTCTGTGCAACGTATACTTGGAAGAAAATTCTGAAAATTTACTGTATATTGTCCATATTATTTTCAAATTTTGCAAAAGATTTCATGAATTTTGACTGAGTATTTTGAGTTTAGTGATTTTTGGAAGCATTTTAAGTAATTGTGTAAAGAGCAATAATAAAGATTGAGTGAGATAGGTCATACACTCATTTTGTGTATTTTTGGCCAAGTAAGGTAATTTAAGGAGGGAAAGAAACGTTTATGGGGTTTAATGGGAATTTAACTCAATTATGGAGAGAAAGGAAGGCAAGTATGTATTGTGGGAATATATTTATGGGTTATGGATTTTACAAAGGAAAATATCAAGTTTAATGAGTTTATTAGCTTCTACAGTTTTCGATGACTCATTTGGGGTGGAAAACTACGTTTATTGGGCTTATGAATGAATTATGAGAAGTGGCGAGAGTAATGATTCGGAAAACAGTGTTTATCGGATCAAGTTAGTGTTATATGTGCCGTTTTGAACCAAGATATATCTTTCTTGGCCTCAAACCTTTATTACTTACTCAATTCAGAATGTATCAAATGTATTTATCAAGCCAATCTAGTGCACTCGCTGTTATCTTGAACCAAGCGATACCTCAGCAAGCCTTAAACTCATATCAGCAACCTATCTCAGAAAAGGCTAAAACCACTCTTCCAATTGTCACCATCAAGGCCTTTTCCTTTTTAATCTCATCTATCTTATTGTGGTTTATTTTACTTTCATTTAACTTTACATTAGATTAATTATTTTCAATTATCCAGTTTTGGGGTTATCTTAGCATAACCTATCTTACAAGTTAGATGAGTTACTTAATTTCTATCAAAATTTCATGTTATGTGAGTGTCATTTACTGACTACACATATGTACAATGACATTTATGAAACAGTATCGAGGCCTAGTTGTCGTTCCCCATTATGCATAAGTGTTCTCAAGTCAGAACATATTTATCAAGTCTGATGACATTTGTGAAACATATGACATTTATCAAGTCCGATGAAATTTTTTGAAAGACTCAAGGCACATCCATTGCCTGTATCTTCAGAAAGCATAACATGTTTATCAAGTTACAACTCTTATTTAGTTTATCAATGAATCAGTTTATACAACAATTTGCCATTTAACTTGTGACCCCGTCAGTTATCATCTATACGGCGTCAACCCATCATTTACCCGCGCGGCTTTAGGCCAACTCTTGATCAGATTGGTAGTTGTACACCTATGTATAGATCATATCATTGCAAGGGGTTCACATCAAGATAACAATGAGCAATTCAGTTTCATATTACTGTAATTTTCATTGTTATTGGGAACTAAATGAATTGCAAAAGCGGGTACCCATCAACAGTGTTTCTACGCTTATTTTACAATATAGGAATGCATGTACCGAGTTTTAGCTCACATTTTCTAATTGTTTTCATGTTTTCCATTTTAAGTGATGAAGTATCACATGTTTCTCCATTTAGCAAGCCGTTTTGGAAGTCATCAGATGCTCACAGTGAATTCAGCATATCATGAATGTTGAAATCAACCTCAGGGTCAAGTTGGGTCTATATTCAATATACTTATGTAGTGTGGAGTGTGAGTTAGCACATAGTATGATTAAGTCGATTGTATTGAAGTTGAACTATTATGGACTTTGGTCTTGGAGTGTCTCAGTTTAATAGATATTATAATTTGAACATGAGTTGCAAGATTAAATGATTTCAGTGAGCCTTGTCCTTGTTAGGACGTCAATAGCGCCTTCTATCATTAAATCTTCCGCTGCAGTTTTCCGTAAATCATATCATTAGCATTTTGGGTGCGTTACATAAGTCCTTAAAGTGCACACTATTTTGAGATCATTTTGTGCCATCTTTAGCGAGAATTATATGGTTTATGTTATAATTTATACTCTTTTTTCGGTTTTATGCTTGGGTATGGTTCTTTTCTTAATTCTACAGGTTTTTGGACCATTTTACCCCAAGGCCTGTGGTGAGCTCTGTCTCGATGATCTTTTGTTCGTTTTTCATTCCAGGGGCATGGTGATTTAGGGTTGTCCGTGGGGAGTTAAAATACACTCAATTACTATTCGTGGTGAAGCCATAACTACTAGCCTGTTCGTTTTTCTTCATCGTGTGGTTGAGGTTGATCGTGTTCCTCTTTAAATAGGGCTATTTTGGAAACAAAAAGAGGAGACATAGCAAAGAAAGAGAACTCTTCTCTCTAGTTTTCCATTCCTTTTCCATTTTTTCTAAGTTTAGTTTAGATTTTTAGTAGTTTTGAGTATGAATGTTGAGGAAGTGCTTACTGTTTTGGAGCCCTTGCGAAGTTGGGACACCCTTGAAGGATCCCCAATTATGCTAAGTTTTCTTCTCTCAAAACTTTGTTTAGTTTTGTTGATTTAAACATGTGTGAGTTGTTTTCTGAATCTAGGGATTGTTAGCCAAGTATTTATGTTGGAATCTTTCATCTTTATTTAGCTGTTCTTATTCTTGAGGTTGAATTCTATCTTCTGTGTAAAATTATTACGATTGGATTTTGGCCAAATTCATTTGCTAATTCTAAATAGTTAAGTGAAGGACTGAAGGGTGAAACTTGCTATTTGATCAAAGCGAGCTAGGACTTAATTTAGCAATACTTGAAAGATGATATTTTGTTAAGAGGAGTCTTTAGCGATCAAAGATCTATAACTCAGACTAACCAAGGATATTTGAAAGAATGACTTGTTAGTTTAGGTAGTTCAGTTTATTTCGAAAGAAGATTGAATTCTAAATGCGATTGCACCCCTTTTAATCCAACATAATAGATCAAGTACCTGATATATTGCACTGATCCACATCTTTATAAGGTGAAACAAATCCCTAGATGTTTTAAATTGATTGGGTGCTCCAATTAGGATTTAGTGTCATTCAACTTCTTATTTGAAATTGCTTGCTTAGCACTTTTGAAGGACAAAACTCAATAAATTACAATTGGTTTTCGTGGGAATGATGTCTTTGTCAAGTTTTTGGCACCATTGCTGGGGACCGAGTTTGTGGATGTTGAGTTAGCCCTTAGAAATTGACTAAGCATTTTGTCATTATTTTCTTTATGTTTTTTATTTGCATTGGTAGTTTTGTTAACACTTTTGTAGATTTCTCCTTTATATGTGAAGTCCCTTTTTGTTTGAATTTGATCCCGAAATCGAAAGGACTTTTTGCTCTAGAAGGAAGAAATTAAGGGTGGAAGAGCAAAGTCTTAAGGCTCAAGCAGTTTCTTCACTAATGGCAGGAATAGGAGGTGACCAAAGAAGGACACTCCGAGATTTTGTGGCCCCGGTAGTGCAAGGCATTTCCTCGAGCATCGCTCGACAAAACGTAGAAGTGAACAACTTTGAGCTCAAACCAGCCCTTATATCCATGGTACAACAATCTCAGTTTGGAGGCACTCCGCTAGAAGGTCCAAACTTACACCTCTCTTAGACGTGTGTGATACGTTAAAGCTCCATGGAGTTTCTTCTGACGCCATCCGCTTGCGCATATTTCCCTTTTCACTTAGGGATAAGGCAGGGGCGTGCCTTTACTTGTTGCCTCTAGGATGCATAACGACATGGGACGAGCTTATAAAAGTCTTTCTTGCCAAGTTCTTTCCTCTGAGTAAGACAACAAGAGTGCAAAATCAAATCACTACTTTCTCTCAAAAGGAAGATGAGGCTTTCTATGAAGCCTGGGAGCGATTCAAGGATCTTTTACAATTATGCCCTCACCATGGTCTTAAAAAATGGACGATTGTGTAGACATTTTATAATGGAATCACCCAATCATTGAGGTCTACTATTGATGCGGTAGCAGGAGGCATCCTTATGAACAAAACTTAAGATGAGGCATACAATCTTATAGAAGAGATAGCTCTTAACAATTTCCAATGGTCGTTTGAGAGAGCATAACCCAATCAGGGTTGGAAGTAAGCTAGAATTAGATGCTATTTCTATGCTTTCTTCTAAAGTTGATGCTATGTCTCAAAAGTTAGAACACTTCAATGTTAATTCTCTTAGTTCAAGTATCCATTCCCCATTATGTGATATATGTGGATCAGTTGATCATTTGACTATGCATTGTCAAGTGAGTAGTCCTTTTGCCCAAGATGTAGGTGATCAGGTTAATTACATGAACAATTATCACCCTAGACCAACAAATGACCCTTTCTCTAGCACGTATAATTCAGGTTGGAGAAATCACCCCAATTTCTCTTATAAGTCTAATGCCCCACTCCTACCCCAAACAAATTTTAGACCATCCCTTGGATTTTGAAGACCGTCCTATCCTCAACAAGCATCTCAAAAATCCAATTTGGAGTCGATGATGGAGAATATGCTCTTGGCTTAACAAAAGCAAGATAAGTACATTAAGTAATTGGCCTCCAAGGTTGATGTACTTACTAATCACAACAAGATGTTGGAGTCCTAAGTAGCTCAAAAAGCTGCATCTTCATCTATACCTCTGGGTAGATTGCCTAGTAAATGCGAATCTAACCCCATGAGCATTGTAACTACATTACCTTGAAAGAAGGGGTAGAGGATCCTAAGGACATAACACTTGGGGAGGGTAGAGAAGTAATCATGGCTGAGAGTAAGGAGAGAAATGACGGTGGCTAGCCTATGACTTTTAGAGAAAGTGATAGCTTTGAGATTCCCAAAGTCTTTCCCCCTAAGCTTCGTGATCCAGGTAGTTTTTCTATTCCCTATGTCCTCAGAAAAATGAATATTGTAAGTATTTGACCTTGGTGCAAGGGTCAGTTTGATGTCGTACTCTATGTTTCATAAGCTTCATTTGGGAGCATTACGATCGACACCCTTTTCACTCCAATCAGCAGATGGTTTTGAAACACGACGTTTGAGTACATTAGAGGATGTGCCCGTAAAAATACGAGGTGTTTGGGTGTTAGAAGATTTTATCATTGTTGATATGATTGAGACAGACGATGCCCAAATTATTCTTGGTAGGCCCTTCTTGGCTACTTAAGGTTGCATTATTGATGTAAAAGGGGGCGGATAACATTTGAAGTAGGGGGTGTTTGTTTCATGATGAGAAAGTTATTTCCCCTGATTCTTCTCTATTTGATGTACTCCCCCTTTCTCCTGAAATTGAAATGGAGGATGGTTGCAGTTTTCCAGATGTTTTTGATTTTGATCGGATTTCTACTGAGGATCCTGACCAAGGTTTTGTTAAGGTGGAGTTTGCTGCTCCTATGCCACTTAGTATACCCGAGGTTGAGGCCTGTGCTTCTAATGGATCTTCCATGAGTGATTATTGTAGGTTTGCCCAAGTAGTTATGTCTCTACCTTCTATGGAAAGAGTTGATTTAGATTTTGATCTTAGGATTGAACATGATGATAGTGGCTTGTCTGATGGAGCCCGCTATCGATTTGTCTTATATGCTGATAATACGCTATGACGTTATTTGATGATGAAGAAGGATCTCTAACCTGAGTATCTGAGGTAGTACCTTCAGTTGAAAGATTTTAATTTTGTGGTTCACGACAAAAGCAACGCCCATATTTTCACTGAACACAAAGAAGAATAGAAGAAAGGTCAAGCTCCCAACCTTAAACGAGTGCTTCTTGGGAGGTAACCCAAGTGTTTGTTTTACCTTTTTTCCCTTTTATATACCCTTTTATTGTATTTTGTGTTATTTTTGGAGTTTATAACCTTCACTAGAAATTAATTAGCCTGAAAAAAAAGAGAAGAAAGAAGCATAATAAGAGTTTTTTTAGAGCCTCCAGGGACACCACCATGGTTCGTCAAGGCTCTAAAGGAAAAGTGAAGTAAAAAACGAGAGAAACGCACAAAAAGATCAGGGACCAGAGCTGACCACAGATAGCCCGTGGTGAGCCCCGCGTCCACAGTGAAGGGTTTTGAAGGCTCCTTTTGACCCAATTCTTTTCATCTTCTTTCTCAAACTTAACACACTTCTCTCTAAACACTCCATTCTCTCTCCAAAACCTCCATGCATTTCATCTTAAACCTTTAATTTTTCACCAAAATCCATAAAATTTCTTCTATTTTTACTTCCTTTCCTCACCTTAACCCTGTTTCTCCCTTCATTTTTCACTTTAAAGCCTTGTTTCTCTCCCATTTTCCTCATCTCCATACCCGGAACTTTCACAATTCCGTTTTTCTCTTTTATTCTTCCAAAATCCACTTTTCTTCCATATTTCTTCACTATTTACTTCCCTTTTCTGAATTTTTTTTCATTTTCTAGCATTTTTCTTCTTATTTTCCTTTTAGTTTACTTTTTCAAGTTTTTCCCGTCCACATTACACCATTATGGCACCAAATAAGAAGGCAAGAATCGTACAAGAAGTTGATACTTCACGTCAAGCCCCACAACGAGCTCCCCGAAGCTCCTACACATCAACCGCCATAAGAAATCGAGGTAACATTCCACACCCCCTTGGTTTAACTAATCCTGAACACATTTCTAGGTATAATGCTTTGAGTAGTAAACTTGTGGTAGCTACTCGATATTATGATGAAGATGTGTTAAATTGTTTAGGATTGTTAGATGATATTCATTGGTTGTTTGCTCAGGGTGGAATGGGCCAATCTTTAGAAATTAGGGACAACACCTATCAGAACCTCACACTTGAATTCCTAAGCACATTGCATGTTGAGGTCATAAGTGGCCCTCGATGTCAAAAGGGCTACATTTCCTTTTATCTTAATAGGGAGTTTTATAAGCATAATTTGAGTGCCTTTAATAGTATATTTGGTTTTCCACCAAGTATGGACCTCCCATACTTCCATGTCCCTAAGGAATTCAATCCAAATGCTTTTTGGTATGAACTTTATGGGGATTTTCAATATGACACTAGTAATTCCAAAGACACTGTTATTTGTAACCCTTATATTTGTGTGGCCCAATGCTTATTAGCTTGTGGGTTGTTCGCATGGGAGGATAGTTTAAACGTAACTCATCTGTCTAAATTCGATTTTTTGTATAACATGCTTGAAAGTGACCAGATTGACCCCGGGGTCAGTCTTGGTCAATTAGTTGTATAGTGTAGCCACTAGTTTTGCACATAGGATTGTTATTGGGGGCCTTATTATCCTCATTGCGAGGTTGGTTGGACTTGAACCGAACCTTGATGGCAGAATCACAAGTTCAGAGCGGTTGAACTTGGCCGCTTTTGAACAAATGAAATTTTGTAAAGTGGATGGTGGACATATTTTGTTGGAGTTATCCTAGGAATCAACTTATGCTTCTCCTAAATGTTGATCGCACCTCTCTCCTGAACCAGGCCAATCTTGACTTTTGACCTTGTGATGAAGAGTTGGCACGACCAACCATCCTCGTCTGATGACTATCTCACTTCATTAATTCAAGTCTCAAAAACATTATAAGGATCAAACAAATAAACAAGAGAGTAACCCCCTTCCCTAAATCATGCACTAACCAATACGATTACAAGGACATTAACTAATGAAATCCTAACTAGTGGTACAATTTTGAAGGTAGTCACAAGAATATAAGCTAAGCTGGAATTGGCTGCATTAGTGCTAGATTAGATGATCAACCCGTTCCTTAAATTGATGAGTCATGGGAAGATTTTCTATGGGTGGCTTTTAGAATAGTCTACAAGCTGTTTAAGAAATATTAGTTCATAATTCATCCATTTGCTAGCCTGATTAATTCCTTAAGAAAAAACATGTAATTCCAGATCCTGCACTGGCCCTTGCCTGGCTTAAGCCCCATTTCTTCTTCAATACCTGGAATCTAAAGACGTTCTATAACTTGATGAAAACTAGACATTTGGGGCTATCCATACATGTGTAATTTGTCCAAATTAGATGTTATATGTCATTCTAAAACGGAGCTAGAAGTCAAGTAGGATGTTCAGCCTAAGAAATGAAACTAAGCTAATGAAGTGGCTTTGGAGACTAAAGTAGTTAAGCTCCTTATTTAAGGGTACTAATTGGCCAACCACCTTTTCTAAGCATAATTGGACCTCTTCAAGGGTCTTAAGTCAACGTTGACCTAGGAGGATCAAGACCTTGACCTTCACCTCTAAAGGTCAATATTGTGCCCAGTTGGTACATAACCTCAGAGGAGTAAGTCCATTCTTGGGGTTTGCTCCACATCAACCTCTCGCCCTTGAAGAGGATTTTCCCTTAAATCTTTATTGCGCTTATCCTCATCCTCAATAAAAGGAGTTAGATGCCTAACATTAAAGGTGATGGATATTTGCATATCCCCTGGAAGTTCAATTTTGTAGGCATTCTCCCCTACTTTTTGTACCACCTTATAAGGACCATCTACCCTGGCCGTAAGCTTGTTCTTCCTCCTTGAAGGGCACTTTTCTTTCCTCAAATGCAACCACACAAGATCTCCTAGCTTAAACTCAACACGAGTGCAGTTCTTGTTGGCCTTAAGCTTGTATTGCTCATTCACTTTCTTAATTTGTGCCCTTGCTTGCTTATGTAGTCTCTTCATTTCCTTAGCCCATGCTTCAGCCTCAAAACTCACCTTTGATTCTTGTGGAATAGGAATAAAATCAATAAGAGTGAGGGGGTTAAGGCCATAGCAGACCTTAAAGGGAGAATAAGAGGCAACATAGAAAGGAGCTCGATTATAGGCAAACTTGGCATGGGCAAGGTATCCCAATCCCTCAAACTCTTGCTCACCATACCCTTTAATGAGGTTTTGAGAGTTGTATTTGTCACTTGTCTTTTTCCATCGGTATGAGGGTGGCAAGTGGTGTTAAAACGTAACTTAGTCCCCACTAGTCTCTACAGGGATCTCCAAAAGCGTTATATAAATTTGATATCCCTATCCTAGATAATAGTTCGTGGAATACCATGAAGGCTTACAATTTTTTTTGGAAGAAGAGATCCGTAACGTTAATAGCATCAATACTCTTGTCGCAAGCAATGAAGTGAGCCATCTTAGAGAATCAATCCACTACCACCATAAAGCATCCTTTCCCCTAGGTGTCATTAGGAAGGCCGCAATGAAGTCAATGCTAATGTCATCCCAAGGCCTTGTAGCAACTAGCAGAGGAGTGTAGAGGTTTTGATGGAAGTGACTCTTAGCCATGTGACAATATTGCACCTTGTGATCACTTTATAAACATCGCTACCCATCTTGGGTGAATAAAAATGCTCCTTAAGTATCTCAAGGGTCTTGTTGATGCCAAAGTGACCGACTAAGGATCCTCCATGAGCCTCTTTGATAATCAAGACCCTTAGAGGACTCTTCGGGATGTAAAGCTTATTTCTTTTGAAGAGGAAACCATCTTGTAGAGTGAAAGAGCCAAAGGTAGAGGGATTCTCTGTTACTTCCTTGAAGTCTTCACGCTATTTGTATAAAGCTTTGATGGAATGGAATCCAAGGACTTTGGCCCCAAGGACCGAGAGGAGCGCATCCATCCTTGACAATGCATTGGCCAAAACATTCTCTCTCTGACTCTTATGTTTACAAGAGAAGATGAAAAATTGAAGGAACTCAAGCCACTTGGAATGTCTTATGTTCAACTTGCACTGACCACAGATGTAGGACAATGCCTTGCGATCCGAATGGACCACAAAGGGCTTAGGCTTGAGGTAATGACTATAATATTCCAAGGTTCTAACAATGACGTTGAATTCCTTGTCATAAGTGGAGTAGTTGAGTATCAAACCATTCAACTTCTCAGTAAAGAATGCTAGGGGCGCTTAGCTTGAGTGAGAACCACTCCAATTCCAACCCTACTAGCATCACACTAAACTTCAAAAAGGAGATCGACATTGGAAAAAGCCAAGATAGGAGCCGAACATAGCCTATCCTTGATTGTCTCATTGGGTAGCCTTTGCCCACTCAAGGCTTCCCTTCTTCATGCATTCGGTTAAGGGAGTCATAATGGACCTAAAGTCTTTGATGAACTGATGGTAGAAAGAGGCCAACCCATGGAAGCTTTGAACTTTTGTGATGGAGGTAGAAATATGCCAACTGTTGATAGCCTTAACCTTAGATTCATCAACTTGAATTCCCTCATAGGACACAACATAATTAAGGAGTAAATATGTCACACTTCTCAAGCTTGACATATGACTTTTGTTACCTTAACACTTGGAACACTTGAGAAAGTTGTTCTACATGAGATGCCTTATCACAACCATACACCAAGATATCAACAAAGTAGTAGGAGCATTAGATTCACCAAAAGGCATCACAAGGGACTCATATAACCCGTAGTTAGTCTTAAAAGCGGTATGTCACTCATCTCCTTCTTTCATCCTAATTTGGTGGTAGCCATTCCTAAGGTTAATTTTTGAAAAACCCTTCGACACATATAGGTCATCAAGGATATTATCTAATGAAGGAAAAAAAAATCGATACTTGATAGTAATATTATTTATGGCTCTAGAATCAACACACATACACCAAGTTTGATCCTTCTTAGGTACCAAAAGGGCAATAACTGAAAATGGATTCCAACTTTCTCCAATGTACCTACAATCAAGCAACTCTTAGAATTGTTGTTATTATGATTGCACCTATACGATTTTGTTTTTTTGGTAAAGGAGCACCCTGTTGACTAATTTAGTGCACAATTCCGCTCAAAGGAGGGTGCCTCGGAGTAGTCATTTGGATGTCTCAAGAGAGATTAAGCTAGAGGATGCATGGGTTTCACTCCCTCACTTGTGTTTGATTCCACCATAAGTAAGACAAATAAAGGCTTGTGTTTACTAATGGTTCTCTCCAACCATGTTTCACTCATATATAAGCTTTTCTCCCTTCCCTTCACCGACTTGGTTTTGTGAGGTTTATGTGCGATAATGGGGTCAAAACAAGACTATGACCCTTGTTTTTGAATGCATAAGTATTGACATGCCTATCAATAATCAAATGATTATCAAATAACCAAGGTCTACTAAGTAACAAATGACATACATCCATAGGAAAGACGTCACATAGGACGTCACCAAAATATGGACCAAACAAAACTACAATAATAGCTTCTTTAAAAACGATTACCTTACTTCTTTGCTTGAGCCATTAAAGAGTGTAAGGGGTTGGATGTACCTCCGTGGGTAATTGGAGCTTGTCAATGAGTGTCATAGAAGTGACATTAGTGCAACTCCCTCCATCAATAATGAGCTCTCACACTTTGCCTCCAACAGTACACCGAGTATGGAACATTTGCTCACTTTGGCTTAGTTCACAAGGAGCTTCTTTGATATGTAGTGCTCTTCGAATCACCAAGAGTTCACCCACATTCGAAGTGGCCTTTGAATTCCTATTTATAGTTGCTTCCTTAATAGGTTGGATTTCTTCCACTGCTCTAATGGTAAGAGTTCTTGGGTTGGGATAATATGCTAGGAAATGTCCATAACGATGGCATTTGAAGCACTTCTTACCCTCCAATCTCTTCAATGGTTCATTAGCAATCCCTTTACCATTGTCGAGGACTTTAATGCGTGTAGGGGTAGTTTCAACTTTGCTATGGGAGGAGGAACCCTTGGGGCTGCTTTGAGGGTGAATACAGGAAGTGTTTTGAAAGGGTTTTCGACCCTTAATTTACTTCTCAACTGTGATAGGTAGGTAACACACATCATCAAAAGATAAGTAAGGTTCGAGATCCACCTTGTTGACAATGCTAGGTGATACTCCTTTAATCAACCTAGCAGTCTTGAGCTCATGTTCTTCATCCAAACCAACTCTTATTTCAAGTTGTTCAAATTTTGTAATATATTCTTCCACCTTAAAAGTCTCTTGACTAAGAGAGGTAATCTTGAGGTAGAGTTCTTATTTATGAGATGGTTATAGGAACCTTTTCTCCGTGTGCTTCTTAAGCTGAGACCATGTCTTGATTTTCACCTTAGCTTCTCTAGCCCTGTTCTTCTTCAAATGCTCATACCAAAGAGAGGCATACAATTTCAACTAGAGGATAGCCAACTTGAAGGAATTTTTATGATTATACTGTTTGAGTTTAAAGATCGTTTCAGTGGCTTGCACATAATCAAGATAGTTCTCTGGGTTAAGATTGTCATCAAATTTCAGGGCCTTAACTTTGAGATCCCTAAGGTTATCTCTTGGATACCTTCTTCTACTCGATCCTATTTCCTTATCATTAAAGTCTTCATGAGACGATGAGTATGCGATGTCATTAGGATAAACATCATAACCCTGATGGTAACAATATCGTTGTTCGGATCTCTTGCCTTGGTCAAGCTCCTTAGCGAGCTTCCTCACTTGCTCTTGAAGTTTAATAATGACCCTATCTGTCCTTATCTCATGGGCATGCTGAAGAGAAATGCCCCTATATTGAGAAGAGTCCCCTTCATTGGCCATAATAAAGCTAGGAAAGAAGGTATAGGACGAAGCTAGGGTACCTATGGTGGTGGAGGATACCACGGAGGGATTAAGGGAAAGAACTAATGACCACGGAGGGAAAGAGGACTGCCACAGATCGTGGTGGCTGCTAGGGGCTGTCCGTGGTGGGCATTTTCTCATAAATTTTTTGGATTTTGTTGTGAAGGCCTTTTCTACAGTTTTTAGGTTATGTTTGGATTAGAGATTATGTTTGGGCTATTTGAGGGTTCTTTGTGGACTAAAAAGAGAGATTTAGAGAGGGAGATCTAAAGGTAAAAATAATAAAGAAAATAAAAGAAGCAAGTCAAACACAATGATTGAAGGTTTCGATGCTTACCCAGTAAGAAGGATCTTTTTGCTCTAATACCAAATGAACCATAAGGCAAACCATTGGCTAAATAAAGGCAACAAAACCTTAATAATGAGTCGCAAATGATTGAAGAAAATTAATCTTCCAAAAGATAACCAAAGAGAGAGAAAAACTCCAAATCTTTCAATTGCTTGAATCAAAATTGAGAATATAAACCAAATAGATAAATCAACCCACCCTTTAACCCTTTAGAGCCAGAGCACCAAGGATTGAATTAAAAAGGGATGAACTCACCTTCACCACCCTCCTTAAAAAGACAAGGAAATTTGAGATTTTTTGTGAAGATACTAAGCATCAAGCTCTCATTTCATTAATTCAAGTCTTAGGAATATTACAAGGATCAAGCAAATAAATAGGAGAGTACCACCTTCCCCAAGTCGTGCACCAACCAATAGGATTACACAGAAACTAAGCAACAAAATCCTAATTAGTGGTATAATTTTGAAGGGATCATAAGAATATAAGCTGAGCTGGAATTAGCTGCATTAGTATTAGATTGGATGAGTAAAACACTACCTTAAATGGATGCGTCATGGAGATATTCTACTATTGATGGCTTCTAGAAGAGTCCAACATTTGTTCAAGAAACATTAGCCCTAATTCATCCATTCACTAGCTCAATTATTTCCTTAATAAAAAACATATAATTCCAGATCTTGCACTCACCCTTGCTCCATTTATGCCCCATATCTTCCTCAATACTTTGAATCAGAAGAGGTTTTATAGCTTGATGGAAACTAGACATTTGGGGCTATTGATACATTTGTGTCCAAATTGGAGTCCATTTGTCCTTCCAAAACCGAGCTAGAAGTAATGTAAGGTGTTCTGCCTAGAAAATAAAAGTAAGCTAGTAAGTGGCTTTGGAGAATAAAGTATATAAGCTCCTTATTTAAGGCTACTGATTTCCCAACCACATTTCTAAGCTTAATTGGGCCTTTTTAAGTGCCTCAACTCAGCATTGACTTGGGAGGACCAAGACCTTGACCTCTACCTCTAAAGGTTACCATTTATGCCCACTTGGTTCATAACCCTTGCTTAGAGGAGTAAGTATATTCTTGGGCTTTGCTCCGCATCAAATCAAGAGAAGAACTGGCTAAAAAATAGGAATATAGAGTTTACAATGTGCATTGGATGTAGGCCTTTATGTTGTGTGTATAAGCACAATTTGAGTTCCTGAAGTTCAATGCACAATTCTTATTTTGATGTTGTTTGTTGCTGAATTTAGGGGTTACTACTTATTTCAAATATTGAATTGATAGCTTTGGGCACTGATATTCTTGTTTGTGGTCGAACTTTAATATTGTTTGCTACTGAGTTGGGTTTGTTTTTGTTTGACTAAGTCTAGCAAGCATGACACATCAATCTACTTATCTTGTATGTGCCAAGAAAAATCTTAGATTCTTAGCACTCTTATCACCTGTTAAAATTGATGTTTGATGTGAGTAAATAGCACTCTTGTTGTCCTATTAACTCAAAGTTACAGCATCATGTGAACACACGAAGTTATGGTTTGAATCCCACATAGTCGACAGAGCATCCGACGTTTCTTGTAAAAGCTAAGCATGTTGTTACACAAAAACATGCTACAAAGATACTGATTAATGCATAACTGATTGACAATCCTTTTATATACAAAGTGAAATGATATATTTGATTGACATAGAAAAATAATCCATTATAAATTCCTAAATAATAATACAAGCTTAAAAACAGAGTTAAAATACCTTGTTAAATCCTCATTTAAGTTCCTACCAATAGAGGCTCATATTATTGGAAAGCTTAATAAATAGCATGACATGTGAATTTTAAATAACAACTTATTTAGCCTGTATGGGACTTGAACCCACATTTTTTTGTATAAGAACACAAATGCTCTACCGGTTGAGCTAACAAGCATAATTAGTTGAGCTAATATGTTGCATGCACTAAAATTTAAGGTAATGCCGCACTCGGTTTTCAAGCTTCAATACACCACAATATGAAGGTAGTGAATACTTATCCACTCAATTATTTAGCACAAAAGTGTCAAGCATAAGATATTGCTTGCTAGATCACAAGATAGGAAGATCACTTTTGATTGGAGAACTTTTTCAAAAATAACCCCCCAAATTCAGTAGCAGACATCGTTAACATTCACCCATAGACAGCATATATTCTCATTCAATAGTTCATAGAAGGCTTCTTACAGCTTTCTGTCTAGTCTGTCAATACTCCCATTCATAATAAGCAAACAGTTGCTACGTTAAATAATCGAGCGTCAGAATTCATCTAAAAAGGAACTTATATTCAACTTTCACTGGATCCCTCAAGTCCTAATTCGAGGTCAATTGAAGACATTATGTTCTTATTAATCCAGTAAACCTTTAGAGACAAATGTCGGGCCTAAAGTAAACTATAGAAGAAATTGAATAACAAATTGAATTTTTGTATTGATATTGTATATAGGTACAATATCTGCATTGAATACAATTCAAGTAATCATCTGATTCGATCTCCTTGGGTGAATTTGATTGAATTTAATCTTGACAGAGGACCTAGGAAGCTTAATCCTAATTAATAAAAAGTATTTGATTTTTGAGAGAACATGACATATGCATTAGGTGTTTGTTATCTTCCTTCATAGAGCGAAAGTTGAACCTTTTGAATTCTTAGAATGTCCACCCTTAGAATGAGGGGGAGTAGAGATCTATTCATTGGAAAATCTCCTCCCTCTCGCTCAAAGGTCGACATAGACCTTGACCTATTTTGGGCCTATAATTGGGCTTCAACTTGAATTGATTTGACTTGGGCGTCTACATTGACTTGGTATTTAAGTAACTGATTTATTAACTTGGTAGTCTATTGAGGTGTTGGTTCGATTGTCAAGCTAGACCGAAGGGTTGAACCTCTATTAGACTTTGACATCGGGATAAATCAGTCCTTGTCTATGCTTTGATTGGGCTTTTGACTTAGGAATCTCTTAGCCTTTGACTTAGGAGTTGCTTGGGCTTTGATTGGGCCATGACTTAATAGCTGACATTGGCTATGAGCGGGCTTTAAAGTAGGCCTTGACTTGATAGTTTATGTGGGCCTTGAGCGGGGAGTCAAATTGGGCTTGGGCCATGACTTATGAATCAATTTGGGCTTAATTATACTAATTAAAAGGTTGAACCAAATAATTAATTTAACTTTAGGTCTTAGTACGATGCACATTTTTTTAGTGCCTACAAATTGCTGCCTCAAGACTAGGTCACGGATAAGACTTGTTCTTTTAAATGTGACCGATGTCTCAATTTTTTTTTTTTTTTTTGTGAAACTTGCCATCTTGGGAGGCTATTAACTTAACTTGTCATATTATGGACTTGTTTTGTCAAGCCAATGCCACAGCCTGTGTTGTTGTCTTGAGTCATGTCACCTAATATTGTTTGATCCCTAATTTAAGTAGATGTCAGCTTGTATCAAACCCTTTTTTCATGTAAAAAAATGTAAGGCATTCTAAATTTAGCTTTTTCCTAACTGATCAAGCTTCAATACAAGAATTATTTGATTTGGGCGGCCCAAGATTGTAGGTTATAGTTGGTTACCATTTAGGGAAATGATTCTATAAAACATCACACTAAGGTCTGGGGTCTCCAAAATGCAAAATTTCACATCCAAATCTAGGAAGTCCTAATGCACTACACATCATAGGCTGCTTGGAGCATCAATTAGTGAAGACAAAGGCCTCCACTTTTTGATACCTTTCGATTTTTGACCTACTGCCACACACTAGAACATTAATCTCCTTGCAACACACTTAGCTGGCTCTGACATTCGGTAATCATTAGAAAGATGCGACCCTTCCTTTTAATTCTTCTTTGACTTAGTAGTGTGCATGTTCCCTCTTTTCTAATATCTTCGTTGGCTAGTTGACTTCACATAAATGATCTTCCTTTTGTAATATTTCAACTTTGACCCCCCTTTTTTTGTGTGCACTCTATAACTATATTAAAAGCTTGTGACTTTGGACATTCTATGAGTTAAAATATGATTAGAATAATTTGCTCTTGCATCTTTTATTATCAACATGAAAGCAAAAGCTGTAGCTATCACATGTGTTGTCATCATCAAAGCTCCCTCCTCTCCCTCTTTTTAAAAAAATGGTAGACTGAGTAGTCAAATAAGGTAAAGTATCAATCTTTAGAAGTAAAGGCAACAACTTTCATGGGTAGATTGTTCGTAAAAACAATGAATTCTTTATGCTTATCTAGTCAAAAAGTGATGCTGTAAGTCTGATTAACCTTGTTAATGAAATTTGATTTTAAATTAGGGCCTTGATACCGTGAAAGTGGAATATTTTTTGTTTTCATTCACTTTGTCACAGTGGCGATTCT
Source organism: Selenicereus undatus (assembly GCA_017589665.1). Lineage (NCBI taxonomy): Eukaryota > Viridiplantae > Streptophyta > Magnoliopsida > Caryophyllales > Cactaceae > Selenicereus > Selenicereus undatus. The sequence continues at coordinate 63,423,092 of JACYFF010031959.1, read as the reverse complement.
GTGTAGTTATATCACCCTTTTGATATTTGGATGTTTGATGATGATCCTTGATTGATGATAGTATTTCTTAGCCCATTGTAGTGTCTTGTGATTGTAAAGATAATAGCCTGAAACTCCAAGCTAATGTTGTCTCCTCATTTTCTTATATTTGCTTGTATTGTTTGAAACTTATTAAAACTTTCAACTTTGAGACTTATTAATTGTTTCAATTCTTTTATAAGTGATCCATAAATCAATTATATGAAAGTAATACTTGAAAAGGCTGTAATTTTGCACCATATGATCTACACAAATTTTTCGTCAGCATGTTTTGTGTCCCTCTTTCTTCCATTTTTTTGGTGTGCTTTGTGCTTCATACCTACCCCCTTTTTTGTTAGACTAGTGTTGCCCCTTGTGTAGGTTGGTGAATAATTTGAAGGTCTACTTGCAAACATGCTTTACCACTAGGCCTTTCGAGGCCTTGAATAGAAACCCACATGATATAAGTGATAAGGATAAAGACAACCCCTTGCAAATGTGGTTTGCTACTAGGCCTTTCTAGGCCTAAAATAGAAACCCACATGCTATAAGTGGTGTAAAGATTTGAGGACCCACTTATGAGTATGGTTTACTGCTAGACCTTTTGGGGTTTAAAATGGAAACCCACACACCATAAATGGTGTGAAAACTTGAAGACTCACTTGCCAATGTGGTTTATCGCGTGTATAGACCTTTTGAAGTCTGGAATGGAAATCCATATGTCATAAGAGGTATGGAGATTTGAAGATCCACTTGCAAATGCAGTTTCACTAGGCCTTTCGGGGTCTAGAATGGAATCCCACATGCTATAAATGGATAGTTAGCGAGTAGAAACATGTGCCAAAAACTAAAGTCATTGATTTTAAGCCCCCTCTTTTTTGTTTCTTCTTACATGCTATTCTATTTGCTAGCTTTCCCCTATAAAGAGAAACTAACTTATTTTTTTATTTTTAGCTGATTTATAATGGTCCATGTCAAGGAATTTCAGCAAGATGACAAGCTTTTTCTCTAAGTTGTTGATAACGAGGATGACAAACCCAAATCAGGGACTTTCTTTCTTGTTCATTGTTCCTTATGCAAGTGGAAAGTTAACCAATTGCCCACTATAGAGCCATCATCATTTCCTCTAAAATTATCAATCCTAGTGGAGAAAGGTGCGGAGGATGACTTAGTCACCTATTTACATCAAAGTTTACAACATGACAAATCTAGTTTGAGTAGTGAGTTTCCTATGCTTGTGCAGTAGAACATAAATGGGAATTCTCAATAGAGACCAAACTTGTTTTATGGAGGGTTTGGTTTCATACACCTATACTGGGAATGAATAGAGCATGTACTTTTTTGTTAACCAACGCTTGAGGAGTTATTCATTATGCCAAGCAGTGTATGCTTCACTTTACACCTATAGTCGCGATGTTCACATTCTTTGTGCCCTTTGTGACAGTTGATGCACTATCGACAATACTCTTCACACTGTGTTTGAGGAAATGGCCATCTCTTTATGGGATCTGCATGGACTTGGTGACCTCCCAATCAATGACAGGATATATGATGAGACTTTCCTTAGTGTTCAAGTTTTTAACTATCGGGATAGGCAAGATCAAAAGGTGATTTCATCTTCTTGTAATTTCTTATTTGCCCCTTTTAGAACCTTAAAAAAGGCACATAACCAAGAGAAGGGAGTTAGATTGATTTTTGGTGCAAGCAAATGTTCATTCATAACCCACTAATATGTTCTCGCCATTGTAACTCAATTCCTGCAAAGACCTATAACCCCAACAACCAAATTCAAACTCAAGATATTCACTGGAGTCAAGATTAATTAAGCGTCCTTAAAATCGTTACTGTTCCCAAAGAGAAGAAGGAGAACACTTACTTGGCTACATTCCTATCATGTTGGCTGTATGTCTTTGCCCTTCTTGAGACTGGAGAGAAATTTATTCATCTAGGTACCTTTGAGATGGCTAGCTTAATGTCATCTAGCTGAAACTTTAGTTTGGCAATTCTTGTGCTACCAAGCATTTACCTTCGTTTAAATGGAATTACTAGTGCCACAAATCCTTCCCATTCACAATCATTCTTTCCGGGTCATTACCTTGATGTGGCTTTTGATAAGTTGTAATAACCCAACCATAACATATATTTATTTATTTAAATCATATTTACTTATTTAATTAATCATGAGTATTCATTTAATTAATCATGTTTATTGATTGAATCACTCATGGTTATTTGTTTAACCAAATCATGTTTATTAATTCAATTACACTCAATTTATATATTTACCGAATTACCTTATGTCATTTAAATTTTTTGCTTTCATTTATCGTATTAATCATCCCGATTGGGGGATATTTCATTTAGGTCCCATTTTGCAATTCAAATTTCATTTATTGTTAATTCAAGTTTCATTAATTGATTAAATTTTATGTGAATCGATAGTAGGCCTTGATAATTATGATTGGGCGTTAAATTTTTTTTTTCCATAACGTCACAAAATTTTAAGTTTTACCTACGCAAAAACTTGGGTCCGAATTCATTTATTTTGACCTAATTCATTAGGCCCAAATTCTGGCCCAATTCCATTTGGCTAAAATTTTGGCTTGAAAATTTTGGTGCAATTAAATTAAGTTAATTGCTATCATTTGTGCCTAATTTTAATTAGCAAAAAAATATTTTTGGGGGCATAAAAAATTAGCCAAGTAATTTTTCATTCATTCCTAACCATGTAAAGCACTCACACACACATTCCTCTTCTCTCTTTTCTCTCTCTACTTCACCCTTTCTGCAGGAAACACGGGCAGCATGTGCCACCATTTTTTGTGGTTTCCGGCCACTTTTTTGGCCACCTCCTGACTGCCCTGAATTTCCTTACAGCTAGCTATCATGTCCAACCACCAAAATCACTCAAAACAACTCCCTCCTCCCTTTAATTCAAGCCTAAAGTAAGGTATACCCAAAACCCTAACTTGTTCTATTTTGAGTTTTTGGAGTTGTTTTAGTTATGGTTATTGTTTATATGATCAAATTGACAGTTATTATGCAATTTTTATTGAGTTTGGAGATGTTTGGAGTTATGGGTATTTGATCAAGAACATGATCAAGTGACTTGAAATTAAGCAAGTATGAGTTTGAGCTTGTTTTACTTGTTTGTTGTGATCTTTGATACAAAAAGTGGATTTAATGTTGTGAATGATGTGTTTTTGGCTTTATCATTGTTTTAGTTATGATTCATGCTCTTGAGATCAAAGTAGATGTTATCATGCAAATTCTATTGACTTTGGGGATGTTGATCTTGTTGGTGGAATTGAGCTTGAGGCATGTTGGGGTTAGGGACGTTTGTCATGATCAAGTTAGCTTAAGTCAAGTAATGGATTTGTGTTATATTGTATATGATTTTGTAATCTTTAGTCTTATTGATGATTATGATTATGTTTTTGGTGATTTGGAATGATTTCAAGTGAGGATTTATATGAAAAAAAAGAGGAGAAAGCAAAAATTGTGAGGGCTGAAAATGGCAGAAAATAGGGGTGACTTTGAGATTGAACTAGTAATGATAGACCCACTCACAAATTATTATTTTTGGTGAATAGATCGGTTAGTGTCTTAGCTTTCAAATTCATTTTGAATCTCTTAAATTCGAGCTCTGTGGTAAAAGTTATGGTTGTTTTGATAGAACTGCGCAGGTTCATCCAAAATTGACACACTTGTGTTCTAGGTCCATCTTGGGAACCCTAATGTGGGAATCGTGTTTTGTGTTGCAAATAAAGGTTTTTAACGACTTCTTCATCTTTCCATATTGGGGTGTTTGGTCTCCATTTGAGGTCAAGGATGAAATTTATGAATTTTTGAAGTGAAATGACCTGCTTTGGTTTAAATTGGGCTGGTATTGTAATTTCTGTGTAGCGTATACTTGGAGAAAAACTCTAAACATTTTACTGCAGATTGTCCATATTATTTTCAATTTTTTTGTACGATTTCATGAATTTTGGTTGAGTATTTTGAGTTGGTGATTTTTGGAAGCATTTTGAGTAATTGTGTAAAGAGCAATAATAAAGATTGAGTGAGATTGATCATATACTCATTTTGTGTATTTTGGGCCGATTAAGGTAATTTAACGGGGGAAACAAATTTTTATGGGCTTAATATGGCATTTAGCTTAATTATGGAGAGAAAAGAAGACACGTATGTATTGTGGGAGTATATTTATGAGTTACAGACTTTACAAAGAAAAAATATCAAGTTTAATGAGTTTAATAGCTTCTATGGTTTTCAATGACCCATTTGGGGTGGAAAACTACGTTTATTGGGCTTATAAATGAAATATGAGAAGTGGGGAGAGTAATGATTTAGAAAACAGTGTTTATCGGATCAAGTTAGTGTTATATATGTCATTTTGAACCAAGATATATCTTTCTTGGCATCAAACCTTTATTAATTACTCGATTTAGAATGTATCAAATGTATTTATCAAGCCAATCTAGTGCAGTCGTTGTTATCTTAAACCAAGCGATACCTCAGCAAGCTTTAAACCCGTATCGGCAACCAATCTCAGAAAAGGCCAAAACCACTCTTCGATTCATCACCATCAAGGCCTTTTTATTTTTAATCTCGTCTACCTTATTGTGGTTTATTTTAATTTCATTTAACTTTACATTAGATTAATTAATTTCAATTATCCAGTTTTAGGGTTATCTTAGCATAATCTATCTTACAAGTTATATGAGTTACTTACTTAATTTCTATCAAAATTTCAAGTTATGTGAGTATCATTTACTGACTATAAATATATGCAATGATAATTTATGAAATGGAGACGAGACCTAGTTATTGTTCCCCGTTATGCATAAGTGTTATCGAGTCAGAACATATTTATCAAGATACATGACCTTTATGAAACAGATGACATTTATCGAGTCAGACGACATTTTTTTAATGATTCAAAGTACGTCCATTGCCTGTATCTTCATAAAGCAGAACTTGTTTATCAATTTACAACTCTTATTGAGTTTATCAATGAATCAGTTCATACAACGATTTATCATTTAACTTGTGACCCCGTCAGTTATCATCTATAGGGCATCCGCCCATCATTTACCCGTGCGGTTTTAGGCCAACTCTTGATCGGATTGGCAGGTGTACACCTATGTATAGATTATATTATTGCAAGGGTTTCACATCCAGATAATAATGAGGAATTCAGTTTCATATTACTTTTATTTTCATTGTTATGGCGAAGTAAATCAATTGCAAAGACGGGTACCCATCTGCAGTGTTTCTACGCTCATTTTATAATATAGGAATGCATGTACTGAGTTTTAGCTCACATTTCCGAATTGTTTTCATGTTTTCCATTTTAGGTGATGAAGTATCACATGTTTCTCCATTTAGCAAGCACTTTTACAAGTCATCAGATTTTCACAGTGGATTTAGCATAGCATGAATGTTGGGATCGACCTCAGGGTCAAGTTGGGTCTATATTCAATATACTTGTGTAGTGTGGAGTGCGAGTTAGCACATGGTATGATTAAGTCGATTGTATTAAAGTTGAACTATTATGGACTTTGGTCTTGGAGTGTTTCAGTTTAATAGATATTGTGATTTAAACATGAGTTGCAAGATTAAATGGTTTTAGATAGCCTTGTCCTTATGAGGACGAAGGTAGTATCTTATATCATTAAGTCTTCCGCTACAGTTTTCTGTAAATCATGTCATCAGCATTTTGGGGGCATTACAGATTTGGTATCAGAGCTAAGGTTTTAAGAGCCACTGTGAGCTATCAAGTGTTTATGAATTAGCTATCAATGTGTGTATGAGCTATGTCAGATCAGTTAAATGAGTTATTGACTATAAGTTCATATGTATGGGCATATAAGAAGGAGCCATTTCCATTTGGGTGACCCGATCATTTGGTAATATCTTGAGATCCGAGCATTAGCAAGGTGGAGTGTAGAAGTATTTGGGTGACTTGTTAGTGAGGTATGCTCTCATTTATTTGGGAGTTGTATAGTATGTTTCATTTCTCTCATTTGTTTAAATTTTTGCAATCGTGCACTCCGGATGTGTGACTTGTTGAGTTATGAACTTCGACGTGTGGCCGTTGAACTATTGAAGTGTTTCTCTGTATTTCAGGTATCTATTGTAAGGCTTTAAGTTGGGTTTTACTCAGTTTTTAAGCGGAACTCTGTCCGTTTTGCCCCAGGATTTAAGAGTTTTATTGAGATGTGTTAATATACGTGATGTTGTGTACAATGATGGCTGAAACCCAATGTGGGGATGCCACTTGCAACTTCTTAAGGGATTAATATAGTGTTTAAGTTAGATGTAAACCTCTAGATGAGGAAATGCCTTGTAGGGCAATATCTTTAAGGTGAACTAGTATGAGATGAACCTTACAATGAGTGCTTATGTATGGTGATAACAATTAGTAACTTATGGCATGCTACTTGACATTATATGGGTGGTACGAGTAAGATTAAGCTGCCATTCTTGACATTAGGACCTTACCTCATCAATGCTCCCATTACTTCCTGTCATTGGCTTATTTCTACCCTAGTTACCTTGAATTGTTCAGAGGCATCATTTCTTTGCCACTAACACTCTCTTGATTTATAATGGAGTGTTTATGGAAAATCTTATGTGTGATCTGTGGGGAGTTCTTTAAACACACCTGAGCAACCTTTCTTATAGGCGATTCAAATCCTGACGATCATAATCGTTTAATTCTCTATTTCTATAATGGAGCCTATAATGACCTCCGGTCTGCGTTACTATGTGATTTGCAGTTTTTCCTAAGCTTATTTGATCCATTCTACTTACAATTCAGTCACCACTATGTTCATATTTTTACCGTCACCTACTTTAACTCCTTGCTTCTGTTTTGGCACTATTCGTTTATTGCTTGCAAAGCCTTTGGTTGCTTCAGACTCAGTCATTGAGCGCCTTTTTAGCAATTAAATGTATCCATATTGTTCGTGTTTCTATAGTTTCGTAACGTCATGTTGGCATACTACTCTATGGCGGTGACTGCATGTCGTTACTCAAGTTATTTTGGCAATCCTTTCTTTACTAGTACAGTCGATCTTATTAATGATAAACAACGATTTGTGTTATTTCCATCTGCCAGTAGTTTCGGAGTTTGTATGCCTTCCCAAGACTTCCATTTACCGTAGAATGTGTTATTAATAGATGCCATCATGTTCAGTCATAAGACTGACTCCTTTATCTTGACGTATTGGCCTTTTAAGCACCAGATGAGTAAAAGTTCCCTTCTAGTGGTGTTGACCCTCATCTTAGTTATTTCACTCACACATGGGTACTGTATGACTTTTCAAATGCCTTTTTGGTAATCTGTTAGATTTTTTCACCTCCAGTACTTAATACTCTCTCTCAACTTCATAACGTTGTTCATGTACTTTACTATAATCACCATTATGAATAAACTGCATGTCTTGTATATGTAGGTCATTTATATGCCTTACCTCCTTCATTACGATTCTTCATCCTTTCATTCATTCAGCTTACATGTCGGTCGTTTATAACCAATAAAGAAATATCTTTGCAAGAGTTCATGGTGTGGTTACATCTCTTTACACTTTAGATTGTTCCCTTGTCTGTTAAATTTACTGAGACCAGTAGGCGGTTGAATATGTTATCTTTTATAAATATAACTCTATTAGCATTACTGAAACCATATTCATTGGGCATTCAATTCTGTTTGATTGGTAGACCTTCTTATCATTATGGGGATGAACTAACTGTGTACTTATAGAAGATGACTTGTAAATATCTTAAGGTTAGCTTGAGAAATGACGAAAGACTAGATGTGTGTTTCTATGGACTTAGGGAAGAAAAACCCTATTTTCACGCTAATTACACTGTGCAAGCAAGTGAGTTATCGTGTTAGTCATGCATTGAATATTAGTGATATGCCAACCATACTCGGTATATACATATCCATAATTACAATTTGTGAATTTAGAGATGTTTCATTTGAGGATTTTCAGGACTGTTTTTCCCCAAGAAACATTGATTTTCATATCAACCTAGTTCTAGGTGCTCAATCCATTCTCAGAGCCCCTATCATGTGACCCTAGCAGAGCTCAAAGAACTAAAGATTTAGTAGGATAAGTTGTTACAGAAGGGAGTTATTTGACCAAGTGTGCCATCGTGGGAAACCTAGTTTTATATGTGCGAAGAGGGAAGGCAGAATCTTATGGTTGTGCACTGCGTACGGAGAGTTGAACAAGATCACTATCAAAAACAGGTGCCAGATACCTTGAATAGATGATTTATGGGATTAACTGCCAACAACAGATGCCTTTTTCTGGAATGATTTGAGATGCGGATATCACACCTAAATCATACAACCGCAGTTTATCTTTTGTAAGAATACCCATTTATAGTAATTCTTGTAATTGTTTGCTTGTCTCATCTTCAAAACTTGATACTATCCAATATTGTTTAATCTTCCTTGCATTTTAACTCGATATTTCCTATTAGCATGATCTTCCATGTCTTTGTAAACCCACTGTGAAATTGGCAATACATTTTGTTTGACTTTATATGGTTGTCAACATTCCAGTGCTCTCGACTTTCACCATCTTTATTTCATGATCATGAGTTGTAGTTCATTCCACTGAGAGCCGATTCACACATCAACCTTACATCTCATTTGTTCATAATGATAAGCTCGTACAACTTGTTCTGAATTCATAGTGTAATTCAACTCTCGTTGGTGTAGGTGATTGCGATTGTAATAATTCCCTTACTCTCTTTATTTTGAAATTCAACTCCCATACATATATCATACATTCTGATAAATAAACTTTTGCATTCTCTATTTAATCTTATTGTTGTACTTGAATTGGCTTTATATGAGTAAAGGCATGTTCCTATTGTAGCTTGCAAAATCTATTTATCTATCCATTGGTACTTTGCTCGTCCAATCCATTTATCTATCCATTATACCTTGCTTGTCCAATCTATTTTCCTATCTATTGCACTTTGCTTATTCAATCTATATATCAATTTATTGCATATTGCTTGTTCGATCTATCTATTGAACTTATCTTGTTGCTTTTGGCTATAAAGTCACCTAGTTGAAGCTTCGTTGCTTGTCAACTTGTTTCCAGCTTGTCAGGTAAACCCGAGTATAACTGGGCCATCTTTCTCCTTGGCTGATTATTTGTTGGACCCTTTATGATCCATATTTATAAACCACAATTCTTGTGGCATTATATTTTAGAATTTATGATACACTTATGGTTATCATTATTCTAACCACCCCTTGTTAATCCCTCCTTTATAAATATTTTCTAGTCTCATTGTATATTTCTTTTGTTCCTAATGACTCAATTTCTTTTCTAGTCTCATTTTCATTTCTGCCCATGTTTATTCTAGCGTCTAATTCGAACTTGGAGCAAATCTTAGACTAGTTTGATAAGGGAAGATTATGTGGTGCATTAAGAAGATCAGATGAGGACTTTTTGATAAGGGCATAATCTCAAATAATGTCTAGTGGTATTAGAGTAAGCTAGAAGAAGCATTGAGAATAATGAGACAGTTCAAGTACATGTTAAGGCGACACAAGGACTACACAAGAGTCATATGATCATTTTGACCAAAGAAGGAGACAATCAAAGTTCATATGAGATATAAATGATTCCAAAGGGCTTCTCTAATCAAGGGTGTCAAGAGACTCGACATCAGAGATATTTGAGTCCTTGTTACATTGGGCTTTATAAGTTAGTATTAGAGTACTTATTAGGAAATGCAATGATTTCAAAACTTATTAGTGGTCAAGATAGAGAACTAGAAGAGTAGAGTACCTCCTTTGCAGTAACAAGTTTTTCTTTTGAAGAGAATATCAATTTTGAACCAAAGTAATCATACCTTTTTGGAAGGAAGCAGTGAAAACCAACTGTCCATACTTGAGGTGGCATTATACTTGATCAAAATCATAAGTTTCGAGGACGAAACTCTTTAAGGGGGAAAGGCTGTAATAATCCAACCGCAAGCTATATTTATTTATTTAAATCTTATTTATTTATTTAATTAATTATGATTATTCATTTAATTAATCATGTTTATTGATTGAATCACTCATGATTATTTGTTTAACCAAATCATGTTTATTAATACAATTAAACTCAATTTATATATTTACTGAGTTACCTTATGTCATTTAAATTTTCCTCTTTCTTTTATCGTATTTAATCATCCTGATTGAGGGATATTTCATTGGGGTCCATTTTGCAATTCAAGTTTCATTGATTGTTAATTCAACTTTCGTTGATTAATTAAATTTAAGATGAATCAATAGTAGGCCTCGATAATTATGATTGAGCGTTAATTTTTTTTTTCCATAACGTCACAAAATTTTAACTTTTAGCTTCCAAAAAATCTAGGCCCGAATTCATTTATTTTGGCCTAATTCATTGGGCTCAAACTATGGCCCAATTCCATTGGCTCAAATTTTGGCCCGAACATTTTGGTGCAATTAAATTAAGTTAATTCCTATAATTTCTGCTTCATTTTAATTAGCAAAAAGGATATTTTTGGAGGCTTGAAAAATCAACCAATTAATTTTCCATTCTTTCTTAACCAAGTAAAACACTCACACACACATTCATCTTCTCTCTTTTCTCTCTCTACCTCACTCTCTCTACAGGAAACAGGGGTAGTAGTTGTTGCCCCTTATGCCGCCATTTTTGGTGGTTTCTAGCAACTTTTTCGGCTACCTCCTGATTGACCTGACTTCCCTTGCAGCCAGCTATCATGTCCATTCACTAAAATCACTCAAAACAGCTGCCTCCTCCCTCTAATTCAAGCCTAAAGTAAGGTATACCCAAAATCCTAACTTGTCCTATTTTGAGTTTTGGAGTTGTTTTATTTATGATTATTGTTTATATGATCAAATTGATATTTATTATGCAATTTTTGTTGAGTTTGGAGATGTTTGGAGTTATGGGTATTTGATCAAGAACATGATCAAGTGACTTAAAATTAAGCAAGTATGAGTTTGAGCTTGTTTTACTTGTTTGTTGTGATCTTTGATACAAAAAGTGGATTTAATGTTGTAAATTATGTATTTTTGGCTTTATGATTGTTTTAGTTATGATTCATGCTCTTGAGATCAAAGTAGATGTTATCATGCAAATTCTATTGACTTTGGGGATGTTGATCTTGGTGGAATTGAGCTTGAGGCATGTTGGGTTTAGGGCTTGTCATGATTAAGTTAGCTTAAGTCGAGTAATGGATCAGTGTTATTTTGTATATGATTTTGTAATCTTTAGTCTTATTGATGATTATGATGATGTTTTTGGCGATTTGGAATGATTTCAAGTGAGGATTTATGTCAAAAAAAGAGGAGAAAGCAAAAACAGTGAAGGTTGGAAACAGCAGAAAATATGGATGAATTTGAGATTAAACAGGTAATGATTGGCCCACTGAAAAGTTATTATTTTTGGTGGATAGATAGGTAATTATGCTAGCCTTTAAGTGTCTTTTCAATTGCCTTAATCCGAGTTATGTGGAAAAAGTTATGGCTGTTTTGCTGGAACTGTGCTAGTTCGACCAAAACTGACACACTTGTGCTTTATCCCCATTCTGGGAACCCTATTATGGGAATCATGTTTTATGTTGCAAATGAAATTTTGCAGGACTTCTGAATATGTCCATATTGGGGTGTTAGGTCTCTATTTGAGGTCAAGGGTGAAAGTTATGATGTTTTGAAGTGAAATGACCTGCTTTGGTGCAAATTGGTCTGGTATTGCAATTTCTATGCAACGTATACTAGAAGGAAAATTCTGAAAATTTTACAGTAGATTGTCCATATTATTTTCAAAATTTGTAAAAGATTTCATGAATTTTGGTTGAGTATTTTGAGTTTGGTGGTTTTTGGAAGCATTTTGAGTAATTGTGTATAGAGCAGTAATAAAGATTGAGTGAGATTGATCATACACTCATTTTGTGTATTTTGGACCAAGTAAGGTCATTTAAGGAGGGAAACAAATGTTTATGGGTTTTAATAGGGAATTTAGCTCAATTATGGAGAGAAAGGAAGACAAGTATGTGTTGTGGGAATATATTTATGAGTTATGGACTTTACAAAGGAAAATATCAAGTTTAATGAGTTTATTAGCTTCTATGGTTTTCGATGACTCATTTGGGGTGGAAAAATACGTTTATTGGGCTTATGAATGAAATATGAGAAGTCAAGAGAGTAATGATTCAGAAAATAGTGTTTATCGGATCAAGTTAGTGTTATATATGCCATTTGGAACCAAGATATATCTTTCTTGGCCTCAAACCTTTATTACTTACTCAATTCAAAATGTATCAAATGTATTTATCAAGCCAATCTAGTGCACTCGCTGTTATCTTGAACCAAGCGATACCTCAGTAAGCCTTAAACCCGTATCAGCAACCTCTCTTAGAAAAGGCCAAAACCACTCTTCCAATTGTCACCATCAAGGCCTTTTCCTTTTTAATCTCATCTATCTTATTGTGGTTTTTTTTACTTTCATTTAACTTTACATTAGATTAATTATTTTCAATTATCTAGTTTTGGGGTTATCTTAACATAACCTATCTTACAAGTTATATGAGTTAATTTTTATCAAAATTTCATGTTACGTGAGTGTCATTTACTAACTACACATATCCACAATGGCATTTATGAAACAGTGTCGAGGCCTAGTTGTCGTTCCCTGTTATGCATAAGTGTTCTCAAGTCAGAACATATTTATCAAGTTTGATGACATTTATGAAACATATGACATTTATCAAGTCAGATGAAATTTTTTTAAAGACTCAAGGTACGTCCATTACCTGTATCTTCAGAAAGCAGAACATGTTTATCAAGTTAAAACGCTTATTGAGTTTATCAATGAATCAGTTTATACAGCAATTTGCCATCATCTATAGGGCATCAGCCCATCATTTACCCGCGCTGCTTCAGGCCAGCTCTTGATCGGATTGGCAGGTGTACACCTATTTATAGATCACATCATTGCAAGGGGTTCACATCTAGATAATAATGAGCAATTCAGTTTCATATTACTGTCATTTTCATTGTTATTGCGAACTAAATGAATTGCAAAGGTAGGTACCCATCAACAGTATTTCTGCGCTCATTTTACAATATAGGAATGCATGTACGGAGTTTCAGCTCACATTTTCGAATTGTTTTCATTTTTTCCATTTTATGTGATGAAGTATCACATGTTTCTCCATTTAGCAAGCCCTTTTGGAAGTCATCAGATGCTCACAGTGGATTCAGCATAGCATGAATGTTAAGATTGACCTCAGGGTCAAGTTGGGTTTATATTCAATATACTTATGTAGTGTGGAGTGCGAGTTAGCACATTGTATGATTAAGTCGATTGTATTAAAGTTGAACTATTATGGACTTTGGTCTTGGAGTGTTTCAGTTTAATAGATATTGTGATTTGAACATGAGTTGCTAGATTAAATGATTTCAGTGAGCCTTGTCCTTGTCAGGATGTCGGTAGCGCCTTCTATCATTAAATCTTTCGCTGCAGTTTTCTGTAAATCATATCATTAGAATTTTGGGGGCGTTACATAAGTCCTTAAAGTGCACACCAATTTGAGGTCATTTTGTGCCATTTTTAGCAAGAATTATATGGTTTATGTTATAATTTATGGTCTTTTTTTGGTTTTATGCTTGGGTATGGCTCTTTTCTGTATTCTACAGGTTTTTGGACCATTTCATCCCAAAGCCCGTGGTGAGCTCTGTCTCGATGATCTTCTGTAAGTTCTTCATTCCAGGGGCATGGTGATTTAGGGGTGTCCGTGGGGAGTTCAAATACACTCAATTACTATCCGTGGTGAAGCCATAACTACTAGCCTATTTGTTTTCCTTCCTCGTGTGGCTGAGGTTGATCGTGTTCCTCTTTAAATAGAGCCATTCTCCCAATAGAGAGAGGAAACACAGCAAAGAAAGAGAACTCTTCTCTCTAGTTTTCCATTCCTTTTCCATTTTTCCTAAGTTTGGTTTAGATTTTTAGTAGTTTTGAGCGTGAATGTTGAAGAAGTGCCTGCTATTTTGGAGCCCTTGCGAAGTTGGGACACCCTTGAAGGATCTCCAATTACGCTAAGTTTTCTTCTCTCAAACCTTTGTTTAGTTTTGTTGATTGAAACATGTGTGAGTAGTTTTCTGAATCTAGGGACTGTTAGCTAAGTATTTATATTGGAATCTTTCATCTTTGTTTAGCTGTTCTTGTTCTTGAGGTTGAATTCTATCTTTTGTGTAAAATTGATGCGATTAGATTTTGGCCAAATTCATTTGCTAATTCTAAATAGTTAAGTGAAGGACTGAATGGTGAAACTTGCTATTTGATCAAAGCGAGATAGGACTTAATTTAGCAATACTTGAAAGATGATCGTTTATTAAGAGGACTCTTTAGCGATCAAAGATCTATAACTTAGACTAACCAAGGATACTTGAAAGAATGACTTGTTAGTTTAGGCAATTCAGTTTATTTCGAAAGAAGATTGAATTATAAATGCGATTGCGCCCCTTTTAATCCAACATGATAGATCAAGTACCTGATATGTTGCACTAATCCACATCTTTATAAGGTGAAACAAATCCTCAGATGTTTTTAATTGATTAGGTTCTCCAATTAGGATTTAGTGTCATTCAACTTCTTAATTGAAATTGCTTGCTTAGCACTTTTAAAGGACAAAACTCAATAGATTACAATTGTTTTTCGTGGGAACGATATCTTTGTCAAGTTTTTGGCACCATTGCCGGGGACCAGATTTGTGGATATTGAGTTAGCCCTTAGAAATTGACTAAGCATTTTGTCATTATTTTCTTTATATTTTTTATTTGCGTTGGTAGTTTTGTTAACAGTTTTGCAGATTTCTCCTTTATATGTGAAGTCCCTTTTTGTTTGAATTTGATCCAGAAATCGAAAGGACGTTTTGCTCTAAAAGGAAGAAATTAAGGGTAGAAGAGCAAAGACTTAAGGCTCAAGCAGTTTCTTCACCAATGGCAGGAATAAGCGGTGACCAAAGAAGGACACTTCGGGATTTTGTTACCCCACGAGTGTGAGGCATTTCCTCGAGCATTGCTCGACAAAACGTAGAAGCGAACAACTTTGAGCTTAAACCAGCCCTTATATCCATGGTACACCAATCTCAGTTCGGAGGCACTCCGCTAGAAGGTCCAAACTTACACCTCTCTTAGACGTGTGTGATACGTTAAAGCTCCATGGTGTTTCTTTTGACGCCATCCGCTTGTGCATATTTCCCTTTTCACTTAGGGATAAGGCAGCGGTGTGCTTTTACTTGTTGCCTCCAGGATGTATAACGATATGGGACGAGCTTACAAAAGTCTTTCTTGCCAAGTTCTTTCCTCCGAGTAAGACAGCAAGAGTGCGAAATAAAATCACTACTTTCTCTAAAAAGGAAGAAGAGGCTTTCTATGAAGCCTGGGAGCGATTCAAGGATCTTTTACAATTATGCCCTCACCATGGTCTTCAAAAATGGACGATTGTGTAGACATTTTATAATGGAATCACCCAATCATTGAGGTTTACTATTGATGCGGTAGCAGGAGGCATCCTTATGAACAAAACTAAATATGAAGCATACAATCTTATAGAAGAGGTGGCTCTTAACAATTTCCAATGGTCGTCTAAGAGAGCAGTCGTCTAAAAGAGCGTAACCCAATTGGGTTAGAGGTAAGCTACAATTAGATGCTATTTCTATGCTTTCTTCTAAAGTTGATGCTATGTCTCAAAAGTTAGAACACTTGAATGTTAATTCTCTTAGCTCAAGTATCCATTCACCATTATGTGATATATGTGGATCAGTTGATCATTTGACTATGCATTGTTAAGTGGGTAGTCCTTTTGCCCAAGATGTAGGTGATCCGGCCAATTACATGAACAATTATCATCCTAGACCAACAAATGACCCTTTCTCTAGCACGTATAATTCAGGTTGGAGAAATCGCCCCAATGTCTCTTATAAGTCTAATGCCCCACTCCAGCCCCAAATGAATTTTAGACCATCCCTTGGATTTTGAAGACCATCTTATCCTCAACAAGCATCTTAAAAATCCAATTTAGAGTCTACGATGGAGAATATGCTTTTGGCTTAACAAAAGCAAGATGAGTACATTAAGTAATTGTCCTCTAAGGTTGATGTACTTACTACTCACAACAAGATGTTGAAAGCCCAAATAGCTCAAAAAGCTACATCTTCATCTATACCTCTGGGTAGACTACCTAGTAAACGTGAATATAACGCCTTGAGCATTGTAACTATGTTACCTTGAAAGAAGGGGTAGAGGATCCTGAGGACATAACACTTAGGGAGGGTAGAGAAGTAATCATGGTTGAGAGTAAGGAGAGACATGATGGTGGCCAGCCCATGACTTTTAGAGAAAATGATAGCTTTGAGATTCCCAAAGTCTTTCCCCCTAAGCTTCCTAATCCAGGTAGTTTTTCTATCCCCTATGTGATCAGAAAAATGAAGATTGCAAGTATTTGACCATGGTGCAAGGGTTAGTTTGATGTCATACTCTATGTTTCATAAGCTTCATTTGGGACCATTACGATCCACACCCTTTTCACTCTAATTGGCAGATGGTTCTGAAACGCGACCTTTGAGTACATTAGAGGATGTGCCCATAAAAATAGGAGATTTTTGGGTGTTAGAAGATTTTATCATTATTGATATGACTGAGACAGACGATGCCCAAATTATTCTTGGTAGGCCATTCTTGGCTACTTCAGGTTGCATTATTGATGTAAAAGGGGGAGGATAACATTTGAAGTAGGGGTTGTTTGTTTCATGACGAGAAAGTTGTTTCCCCTGATTATCCCCTATCTGAAGTGCTCCCCCTTTCCCCTGAAATTGAAATGGAGGATGGTTGGAGTTTTCCAGATCTTTTTGATTTTGATTGGATTTCTACTAAGGATCCCGACCAAGGTTTTCTTAAGGTGGCATTTGCTGCTCCTAAGCCACTTAGCATACTCGAGGTTGAGGCCTATGCTTCTAATGAATCTTCCATGAGTGATTGTTGTAGGTTCGTCCAAGTAGTTCTTTCTTTAACTCCTATGGAAGAAGTTGATTTAGATTTTGATCTTGGGATTGAACATGATGATAGTGGTATGTCTGATGGAGCCCGCTATCAACTTGTCTTGTATGCTGATAATATGCTATGACGTTATTTGATGATGAAGAAGGACCTTTAACCTGAGTATCTTAGGTGGTACCTTCAGTTGAAAGATTTTAATTTCGTGGTTCACGACAAAAGCGACGCCCATATTTTCACTGAACACGAAGCAGAATAGAAGAAAGGTTAAGCTCCCAACCTTAAACGAGTGCTTTTTGGGAGGTAACCCTAGTGTTTGTTTTACTTTTTCCCCTTTTATATATACCATTTTATTGTATTTTGTGTTATTTTTGGACTTTAGAACCTTCACTAGAAATTAGTTAGCTTGAAAGAAAAGAGAAGAAAGAAGCATAATAAGAGTTTTTTAGAGCCTCCATGGACACCACCATGGTTCGTCAAGGCTCTAACGAAAAAGAGAAGCAAAAAAAGAGAGAAAAGCACAAAAAGATTAGGGACCAGAGCTGACCACAGATAGCCCGTGGTGAGCCCCGCGTTCACAGTGAGCCCTGCATCCGCAGTGAAGGGTTTTCAAGGCTCTTTTTGACCCAATTCTTTTCATCTTCTTCCTCAAACTTAACACACTTCTCTCTAAACACTACAATCTCTCTCCAAAACCTCCATGCACTTCATCGTAAACCCTTAATTTTTCACCAATATCCACCAAATTTCTTCTGTTTTTACTTCCTTTCTTCACCTTAAGCCCGTTTCTCCCTTCATTTTACACTTTAAAGCCTTCTTTCTCTCCCATTTTCCCCATCTCCATACCCACAACTTTCCCAACTCCGTTTTTCTCTTTTATTCTTCCAAAATCCATTTTTCTTCCGTATTTTTTTCACTATTTACTTCCTTTTTTTGAAATTTTTTCATTTTCTATCATTTTTCTTCTTATTTTCTTTTTAGTTTACTTTTTCAAGTTTTTCCTGTCCACATTACACCATTATGGCACCAAATAAGAAGGAAAGAATTGTACAAGAAGTTGATGCTTCAAATCAACCCCACAATGAGCTCCCTGAAGCTCTTGCACATTAACCGCCATAAGAAATCGAGGTAACATTCCACACCCCCTTGTTTTAACTAATCCTAAACACATTTCTAGGCATAATGCTTTGAGTAGTAAACTTGTGGTAGCTACTTGATATTATGATGATGATGTGTTAAATCGTTTAGGATTGTTGGATGATATTCATTGGTTGTTTGCTTAGGGTGGAATGGGCCAATTTTTCGAAACTAGGGACAACACCTATTAGGACCTCACACTTGAATTCCTAAGCACATTTCATATTGAGGTCATAAGTGGCCCTCGATGTCAAAAAGACTATATTTCCTTTTATCTTAATAGGGAGTTTTATAAGCATAATTTGAGTGCCTTTAATACTATATTTGGTTTTCCACCAAGTATGGACCTCCCATACTGCCATGTCCCTAAGGAATTCAATCTAAATGCTTTTTGGTATGAACTTTCTGGGAATTTTCGATATGACACTAGTAATTCCAAAGACATCGTTATTCCTAACCCTTGTATTTGTGTGGCCCAATGGTTATTAGCTTGTGGGTTGTTCGCATGGGAGGATAGTTTAAATGTGCCTCATCTGTCTAATTTCTATTTTTTGTATAACATGCTTGAAAGTGACCGGATTGACCTCGAGGTCATTCTTGGTCAATTAGTTCTATAGTGTAGCCACTAGTTCTGCACATAGGATTGTTATTGGGGCTTTATTATCCTCATTGCTAGGTTGGTTGGACTTGAACCGAACCTTGATGGTAGAGCTATAGGTTAAGAGCGGTTGAACTTGGCCGCTTTTGAACAAATGAAATTTTGTAAAGTGGATGGTGGACATATTTTGTTGGAGTTATCCTGGGAATCGACTTATGCTTCTCCTAAATGTTGATCACACCTCTCTCCTGAACCGGGCCAATCTCTACTTTTTACCCTGTGATGAAGAGTTGGCATGACCAACCATCCTCGTCTGATGACTATCCTGACTTGCATGCTACACTTCGATTAATTCAAGAGGAGCAAGCTTCTTTACCAGCTTATGTAGAAACCGAACATGCCTCATTCCGGAGCTTTGTTTAGAGCGCCATGATGAGCTCCCTGAACCAATATTTTTAAGACTTTAGGACATGCTTAGAGACTTAGAAAGACTGGCACATTTCCTAACCTCACCCTCCTTCTCCTCCACCCTCTCCTTCTCCTCTGTAGAGTCGTATGCGTGCATTGAGGACAATGCATTGTTCAAGCATGGGGCAGTTGTTTTAGTTTTTTATGGTTGTATATATGTGTGTTGTGGATGTGTGATAATTCGTGTTTTTAGGTTTAGTCAACCTTTTAGGTTGATCATTTAGTTTTGTAGGTTTCTTTCTTCGGTTTAGTTTTATTTTGACACCTTTTAGTTTTTAATTGTAAAACAAGAATAAAAAAAAAAAATCAAAAGAATCAAAAGAAAGAAAGAAAAAAATCAAAAAAAGAGAAACAAAAAAGCCTATAAATCCTCTGATGATGAGTCTTTAGACTAAACAACTTTCTTTTGCCTATTTTGACCCTTTTTGTTAGGCCCATTTGTGAATAAAATGTTTGCTTCAGCATTTTGAAATTATGCTTCATATTTTGGCCTTCATATTAGATACAAGTTGCTTGCTTAATGATTCTTGGCATGAGTATTTGGCATATAAAATTCCAAGAGCTAGATGAGTCTTGTCCTGTGAGATTTTGAGCCTAAGTAGACTAATTCATCTACTTGGTCTCATATTTCTTCTCATGTGTGGCTCTTTCTAGATTTTAAGGCTCTAGAACTTGCTTTGACCCTTGTTCAAGACCACATTTAGCATGCACATTTAGGCAACATGATTGATGCATTCTTTGACTTTATGAGTTACATTGACCAAATAGCCACCTTGTGTGAATAATTTGTCCCTTGCTACCCTTTTGAGCCTTTATCATGTTTATTGATGAAAACGTATATTATTATCTTTGGCCAAACACATATGTCTCACCCTTTTAGCCAAGACTACAAAGTTCTCATAGTTGATTGGGAGTAGTTTGTGGATAATAACGTTTTATGGATATTGTGGTTTGGTTGGATATGATAAGGGATTCATGCTTTATTTTTCCCTTCAAAGTCAATTGGGATATGTTTTATGAGTTGTAAGAATAATGTTGAAAATGCATAGTTTTCTTTGCCATTATCCTCCTAGTAAAAAGAACAAAAAAGAAAAAAAGAGAAAAGAAAATGAAGCATACCAAAGGTTTGTAGAGAAAACATGTGCATATGTTGAAATATAGAAGAAAAAAAAGAAGAAAAGAAGAAGAAAAAACAATGCAACAAGAGGATTTGGCATTGGTTTTATATTTTAGGCACTTTTTCTTGTGACATCACTTAGGGATGTTGCTTACATTTTAAGGAGTATGTTTTAGTTGGGATATAAC
>JACYFF010031959.1:63365528-63402479 GCA_017589665.1 Selenicereus undatus | reverse complement strand
TATGTTTTAGTTGGGATATAACGGTTTATGCTCTTAGTCTTTGGCTTTTAGCTCCATAAATCCCAAGTTGTTTGTTCCTTCCTTACCTTTACCCATTTGCCCCGTTATAACCCTTAAAAGTCCTTATGATTACCTTGTGTGGTTTGCACTGTAGCGGTGGTGAGTTAGAAAGTCTTGTCAAGCCTATGGTTGATTTGGTTCTACGAAATGAGATTTGAGAGAATCGCATTTTATTTAAACACATGAGTGATGAATGTCTCATTCCTAAAGTGAGGTTCTATTAATTCTTCTAAACTCTACTTATTGTAACATGCCAATATGATTGTTCAAGTTGATTTGAGTAACTGCTTTAATATTTTGATGTGATGGTTCTTAACCTTCTTTAAAACTTCTCTTATCCTATCTGTTTGTAAACTTTTTCATCACTTTTGGGCTAAACTTTTTAGATTGATTTGGTTATTGATGCTGCTATTGATGTCTTCCCGAGGAGGTTATTCCTATCTTTAGCCTCAGTTTCATGATTGCTTGGGGACAAGCAATGGTTTAAGCATGGGGGAATATGATAAGTCCTATAAGTGCACACTAGTTTGAGGTCTTTTTGGGCCACTTTTGGGGAAAATGTGTGCTTTATGTTATAATTTATACTCCTTTTTTGATTTTGCGCTCAAGTATCACTCTTTTTCGTGTTTTCCAGTTTTTTCGACAATTTCACTGCAAACTTAACCATAATTGAGTGTATTTTGTCTCCCCAAGAACACCCCAAAATCACTATGCCTGTGGAAAGAAGAAAGAACAGAAGATCATTGAGACAGAGCTCACCACGAACTATCCGTGGTGAAACCATAACTACTAGCATGTTCATTTTCCTTCATTGTCTGGCTAAGGTTGATCGTGTTTCTCTTTAAATAGAGCCATTTTCGCAGCAGAGAAAGGAAACACAGTAAAGAAAGGGAACTCTTCTCTCTAGTTTTCCATTCCTTTTTCATTTTTTCTAAGTTTAGTTTAGATTTTTAGTAGTTTTGAGTGTGAGTGTTGAAGAATTGCATGTTGTTTTGGAGCCCTTGCGAAGTTGGGAAACCCTTGAAGGATCTCCAATTACGCTAAATTTTCTCCTCTTAAAACTCTATTTAGCTTTATTGATTGAAACATGTGTGAGTTGCTTCTCAGTCAAGGGATTGTTAGCCAAGTATTGATGTTGGAATCTTTCATCTCCATTAAGGTGTTCTTGTTCATGATTAGGATTGGTTGAATTCTATCTTGTGTGTGAAATTGTTGTGATTAGACTTTAGCCAAATTCATTTGCTAATTCTAAATAGTTAAGTGAAGGACAAAAAGGTGAAACTTGCTGTTTGATTAACAAGATAGGACTTGATTTAGCAATACTTGAAAGGGATTCGCTTGTTAAGAGGACCTTTTAGTGATCAAAGGTCTATAACTTAGACTAACCAAGGCCATTTGAAAGAATGACTTGTTAGTTTAGGCAATTCAATTTATTTTGAAAGAAGATTGAATTCTAAATGCGATTGCACCCCTTTCAATCCCCTATAATAGATCAAGTACATGATATATTGCATTGATCCACCTCTTTATAAGGTAAAACAAGTCACTAGATGTTTTTAATTGATTGAATTCTCCAATTAGGATTTAGTGTCATTCAGCTTCTTAATTGGAATTGCTTGCTTAGAACTTTTAAAGGACAAAACTCAATAGATTATAATTGGTCTTCATGAGAACGATATCTTTATTGAACTACAACACCCGTGTGATTGCGGGCATAGGTCAACTTGCTCAGTACTTTAAAAGCCATCACACAGCCTGTCCCTCTAGGCCCTTTGATGGTGCATTACTCCGGCTCCCAAACAAAATGCAGCAACATTGGTCATGTTCGAAGACTTATTCACGAAAGGAAAGTTAGGGTGTCTCATGTTAGGAAAGAATCAATCGGAGGCCTCTGTTGATAATGGTGGGCTATATGAAGATGAGGTAAGTTAATTGATATCTCTTCAAGATGGCTTCCTTCCTATTCGTCATGGCATAATGTTCTATGTTAAACCCTATAGACCATATCGGTTTAGTAGAAAATTTGGATTTTGCCAAAGGATTGCCAAGATGCTCGTTGAGGATCCTCATACTCGAGTAGTTTGTCTAATGAGGCCCTTAGATATTGGAGGAAACTCTTATTTTTTGGGAAGTATGTCTCAAGGTGTTTTACCTTGCTGCTCTTTGACACTAAGTTAATATGTCACTTTAGTGTATAAGAATTGGTGGTCTAAGGTGGCAATCAATAACCTCAAAACTAGTGTCCCCATACTCAAGAAGAGTACGGAGGCGAATAATCCAAACAGGAGAAAGATATGGAGGCATGCTCATCGAAAAATGTCAAAGGGAAGAACGGTAAAGCTCATATGGAAGATTTAGAAGTCAAGGAACAAAAATTCTGTGATGATTCTTGTGAGTCCCCAGGGATTTTCCTTACTAATAGAAAGCTTCAAAGAAGACAGTGACAGTGAACCAGACTCTGAGGTGAATCTTAAACATGGAGAACACAAAAATATGAGATTGTGATTTGAAGAGATGCTACAATAAGCATTGGGGATAACTTTTTTTTATGATGTCGAGGGTTGTTCTACCAATCAAGCCAACCTTGATGATGTAAGTTCTCTTTGTCTTGTTATTACCCCTTTTTTTTGTTTCTTTAATTTTTTTTGCAAGCACGAAATGATACCATGCTTATTTTGTTTATTTTTTTTTAGATTGGCGAGTTTGACCAAGTGTAGGAGGCTACACCTGTTTTTGACGAACAACTACTTAAGAAAGTTAATCTAGAGGCTAAATCATCCACCCCTAGAGAACATCTGACCATGGGCAAGGATATTGCTATTGTGAAAAGGTTGACATTGCCTCACACAGTTAGAGATTCAGAGCTTGGCTTGTCTCGCCTACCAACATCCAACATTCAATTGATGGGCTAAATTCTCTTAAAGTAGTCGCAAGGAGATTACCCACTGTTGTTGTAGATACTACTATTCTTGGGGTTCCAAAGGGGAGGCCTACTTGTATTGTTGCTAACACTACAACATCTTTCCACCTACAACTTGGCTCTCAAAGCATCATCACTACTACTATACAAGTAATGAGGTCTGAGTATTTGTTGATTTGAAAGATATAAAAATTGATGTAGTCGAAGCCAAAATCCATGAAGCCTCAATGATATATGAGGGAATCGAGAGCCCTGTAAGGACCTAAACCCCTTAAGAAAGGAGATGGAGGGTTATCGAAGCACTGTATTTGCCTTCTTCTACTAAAGGAAGTGACCTTCATATGCCATCATTCCAATGAGGTGGGGAAGAAGAAGGCTACATGCGTTGAGCATGTCAACCTTGTATGATCCCATCTTGCGAATGCTTGTGTAAATCTTAATGCCTTGATCGAGAAATGTGAAGGTGCAGCTTAGAAATTTGTTAACTTAGAGAAAGAATTTCGCATTGCCTGAGAAGATAAGCGTCAGCTAAAGGGTGATGTCCAAGCTAAAATGAATATGTTAAAAGCTGTTGAGAAGGAAGTTGATGAAAAATCCAAGGTTCTTACTGACCTTGAAGTTCTGTCCACTCTATCACCTAATGATATAAAAGAGTTACAGAGGCATAGGTAGGTCATGCTAGAGATGCAATCTTCACTCAACCTTGATGCCTGGATGGCACCGACTGATTTATTACCTAGTCTGTTTTGCTCCTTCTTTTTTATTTTGGGGACACATAATGAACTCTTGTAATAAGCTTTGTGTTCTCTATCACATGAAAGATGTTTGGTTGCCCCCTAGCCTTCCTTTTTTTTTTATCTTATTTTTACTACAGTTGGCAATTTATTTACCAAGCTACCTATATACTTATGTAAACTTGCAATTCTCAATAAGATCAAGTCATACTATGGTTCAACAAAGTATGGTTTAATTATTTGTTTTGCTAGTTATAGTTTATACTCTTGCAGGCCAGGAGTATTACATTTTTTTTTTTTGTTTTGCCATTCACAGGTTATACTCTTGTGATATAGGATTATTACTATGTTTTTCATTTGTGTTTTTTAATTTGTTGACAGTTTAGCCTCTTATTCAGGAGCTAGTCAAGTAATTTCTTTAAGGGAAGTAAACCTTCAAGAACTTGCCATTTATCAGTCCAACCCAAACCCCTTGCTCATCCATTATCTTGTAGGTAGCATTTGTGTATACCTCATATAAGATTGTGTATACCTCACGTAAGACATAAGGTCTTGTCTATTTAGGAGTGAATTTACTTCATGTCTTATGAGTCATGATGATTGGCCTCCTTAGTGCAAGCACTAGATCCTTAACTTAAAACGAACATCGTTGCACCTTTTTGTTAAGTGTCTGAGTTAGGCTAGCCTGATAGCATTCTAGTTTTTACTGGGCTTGAAGTTTTTTTTCTCATTAAGGGCCTCTAACTCTGCTAAGCAAAGCTAGTGGTTTTAATCTTCACTCAAACCTTCTTATATAGCGATACGTAATGATGGAATTTGAATTTCCAGTGGTAGGACGACCTCTACTCCATATAGTAGAGCATAAATGGTTTATGGTGTTGGCATCCTATATATGGTTTGATATGCCCAAAGAATCTCCCCCAGTTTACCATGTCAACCTATCTTGGATTTTGGCACCACCTTCTTCAGCAGATTGAAAAACGTTTTGTTAAAAGCTTCTACTATGCCATTTGCAGGTGTATGGTACGTTGAGGATTTATGTTGGGCAAGCTTGAATTTCTCACAAAGGTTAGTCATCAATTTGTTAATGAATAATTTGCAATTGTCTACGATAATATATCGAGGCATGCCATATCAATAGATGATATGCATCTGAATGAAGTCGACAACACTGTCCTTTTTAGCTTCCTTTAATGCAATCGTCTTTCCCCACTAAGAGTAGGTGGCAACCAAGACGTACAAGTGACTAGCAGAAGGTTTAGGAGTGAGAAGTCCTACAACATCAGATCCCCATGCCTCAAAAAACCAAGATGCCATCGTTGGATGTTGTGGTTCTAGAGGTAGGTGAATGAAGTTAGCATGGAGCTGACATACATCACACCTTTTTGCATAGTCGATACAATCACACACCATGGTGGGTTAATAATCGCCCATTTTGTTGATGCGATCATATAACTTAGGTCCTGACTGATATGCACCACACACAATAGCATGAGCTTATTCTATTACTTATTTTCCTTCTTCATCTAAACATCATAACCAAAGACCTAGAAAAGAGCGCATATTCCTTTGTGATAGGGAAAGCATGAGGATCTCTACTGGATTTTTGTTTTATACCTCAAGTCACATGACAGCTTCCCCTATTTCACGTAGTCAATAAATGGTTGACACCAGTCTTCTTTATCTATCCCACAAATGAAGACTGCTTTGACTTCTTCCTTACAATCATCTTTAGGTGATGTGATGAACCATTTGCCACAAACTGGAGTAGTAATATTCTCTTCTGCCCCTTGTACCAAAGCGGCTGCAAGATTTACAAGTGTATCATCCATCTAGTTGGAACTGCTAGGGACATGTTTCAGCTTAATAGTTTTTAGCTTGTCCAATAGTCGTAAAGGCATGCTTATGATATGAGATAAGATCATCTTTCTTCACTCTCAATTCTTCTAAAGGTTGATTAAGGGCCAATTGCGAGTCACCATAGATATTAAGGATTGGATGGCCTGCTAAGAAATCTACTAATGCTTTCCCTTTAACTAACCTTTGCTGTGCGTAGACAAGATGACATTGTTCCAACCTAATCACTCATTTTCCAATCATCCATTTAAATTGGCCTTGGAATGTTAACTAGATCAGCTTTAGAGACAACATAGATAGTGTAAGCCTACATATAATGTCTCAACTTTTGGACAACAAACATTAAAGCCAAGCAAATCTTTTCAATTGGTGTGTAGTTAAGTTCAACCCCAAGGCCCATTGTTTGACTCAGGTAGTAGAGAGCCTTGTCCTTGCCTTCGGGATTTTATTGGGAAGATAATGCTCCAAGGAAATGTTCCTATATTTGCAATGTAAAGTAGAAGAGGCTTGCCAAAAACTGGTGCCCCTAACATTGGAGGGTTTGACAAGTACTTTTTCAAGCTATCAAAAGCCTTTTAACATGAGTCATCTTGTTAAAAAAGGTGCACCTTGTTCATGAGGTGGCTGAAAGTGTGATAACGACTACTAAGATATGATATGAATCTTTTGGTATATAATAAGCGTCCTTACAAACCACGAAGTTCTTTGACAATCTTTTGTAAGGGCATGTCTCAAATTGCTTTTATCTTAGGTTTATCAATTTTGACACCTCTATGTCAGACGATAAAGCCTAGGAGTTTCCTAGATGTGACACCAAATGCTCACTATAGTGGATTCATCTTAAGTTGGCGTTGCATGTCATAGTCTTTCAAAAATTTTAGGGAGATCTTGCAAATGATTTGTTCTCTTTTTTTACTTAGCCACCAAATCATCCACATTAAATTCCATAGTTTTGTGTTATGTGTCTTTAAAAATAGTTTCCATCGCCCGCTGATAGGTTGGTCCTACATTTTTCAAGCCAAAAGGCATCAACTTATAGCAAAAGAAGCCCTTCGATATACGAAACGATATGGCCTCTTGATATGCTAACGCCATTTAAATTTGGTTATATCATGTGGTGTAATCCGTGAAGGATAATGCTTTGTGACTAGTGGTAGCATCAATCACGAGTTCAGTGACAAGAAGTAGAGAGTCATCTTTCAGGCATGCGTCACTAAGGTCTCAAAAATCTAAAAAAATGTGAAGGTGACCATTCTTCTTCCTTACCGGGACAATAATTGCAATTTAGGTTGGGTATTGCACCTCACGTATGAACTTGACATCAATAAGCTTATTTACCTCCTTTATGATTTCCAGTATTCACTTAGGGTGAAAACACCATTGGGGTTGGTTTTTAGGTGAAATACCCTTTTAAACGGATAAGTAGTGAACTGCAACCTTGGGATCTAATCCAGATATTTTCTTATAACTCCATGCAAAAACATCCTTGTATTCAGAGATAAGCTTGAAATACTCTTCTTCCTCCTTGGGTGTGAGCATGGCCCTCACATAGATAGGGTGAGGTTCTTCCATAGATATGAGATTAAACACTTTTAGCTCATCAACCATGGCTTGCCCCCCATCTTTTAAAGTTTCTGGTGCTTTAGTCAGTTCTATTTTAGAATCCAAGACATTGCCTCTTGACATTGTGGTTAGAAGAGTCTTGTTCCTCCTCCTTAGTTCTATCTTTCGAGATAACATTAGCTATATGGCCAGTGATAACTAGAATATGCCTCTTTACTCTTACAGAGCCATCTATCTTTACATACATAGTATAAACTCGCTTCAAACATGAAGGAACGAAACTGTGGAACTCATTTATTTCACCAAGGTGACTAAACATCAAAATCCTTCATCTCCTATGAAGATGGTGCACTTGATAACATTTCACCTATCTTGATTCTGGCGATGACTAAGGGTTCTGGCTACTTATGTTAATTTAACCTATGGAAGACATAAAGTTTGAGGTTTTATCCCTTCCCATCCTGTTAGACACGAAAGGCCATTGTTGTTATGTATGCGGTTGTGACCTGTCAAGCACTGTTGACTTTAGTTGGTCTTTGCATTTTCACCCTCACCATCATTAACCTCTTTATCTGTAATACACTGTGCGAGTGACTGTTGTCCTTTCGCCATCCTAAAATCATTATAGGTTAGGGTGGTACGTAACCAAGGTTAATTTTAGGCATTACAACTAC
Organism: Selenicereus undatus; assembly: GCA_017589665.1. Taxonomy (NCBI): domain Eukaryota; kingdom Viridiplantae; phylum Streptophyta; class Magnoliopsida; order Caryophyllales; family Cactaceae; genus Selenicereus; species Selenicereus undatus. Next base: position 63,394,671 of record JACYFF010031959.1, on the reverse strand, counting down.
GCCCGCTTGATTCTGTATCATGGTTTGTGCATCATTAAGTCTGTAAGCCTAGGTTCGATGACATACCCCAAAGATGTTGGCTTACTAAAGTCATAAGACATCTTTATTAATTTGTATGCATTTGAATCAAGCCCATTACTATTGTGCATCCTTGACAAGTCACTTTATTCTTAGAGTGAGCCTTTAGAAGAAGCGACAAAACCAAGGAGAGGCCTTGGTTAATTTGCTTTGGTTTACCTTATGAACTTGAAGCACATCCTTCACTTTAAGAACGTGCCAATTGGCTTCCTTGTAGTTGATGTTAGCCTTTGTTGTGCTCTTAGGAATTGTACATTCACTTAATGGTGATCCACTATCCTTTCTAAGGGGCATAGGAATGTGCCTAAAGACTACTGGGTTTGCTACAACGATTGTTTATTTGATAGAAGTGACTGAGACTGTCTACTTATTTTCTTATTCCCATTGTTGTTGCAGCTTAGTGTAGCCATCACCACCATCTTCTGGAGGTGCACAAGTCTCCTTAGCATTCTTTACACTAACTTTTCTTATAGAGGATATAACGGCTAACATAGTTTCTTTTGGCATAGCATCTTCCTCAAAGAACTCTGCATTAGCAAAGTATGACTCCACCATAGTGAATGACTTAAGATCACCATTTATCCTCCCTCCTCCCTCATAGTACTCAAGATATTGGGGTAAGGTTGATGCTATCACTCCATGTTCATCTAGTCATGGACACCTAAGCATCAACCTGTATGATGTCTTGTACTCCATCACATAAGAAATTGCTGATGTTGTCAACTCGGCAATTATCAACTCCAAGCGAATCATACTAACTGCACGTCGTCCTTTTAGGTTGAAAACTTGTATCATCATTCGACTCTCGGATAATTCCTCGATGGTGATAACCAAATGGTTTATAGTAGACTTAGGCGTGAGTGTTGGTTGCTGAACCACCGTCCACTAGATTTCACTTAACCACTTGCCCTTGATTGTATCCACTTACAAACAACGGGCAATTATATGGTTTAGAACATAGTAACAAGTCCTCATCCGTGAATGTCACCATGGTGTTGCAGGTGGCACATTAGGTCGGATTACTTGTATCAGTTACAAACCGCTTGTCCTAGTTAACATATAACTTTTGCATGGCAAACGGCAGCAATAACTTGTTTGCACATCCCTTCTAGTAGGTGAAAAATTTACTGCTAACCCTTGTACGCTGGTGAATCTTCTAGGATGGTGAGGACCTTATCATCTCTTTTGAGATGAGGTGCCTTTATAGCATTCTGCTGTTCATTTGTCTCGCCATCATCATCAATAAATGCAGAACATAAAGCCATGTTGATAACCACTTTGTCAAAGAATCCTTTTGGGAAGAGTTCTCCTAAGGCAATGGAGATAGATGGTTTTTAGTGAAGTGGGTTGATGGCCTGAACTTCATGCTCATTAACTGTGCACATTGTTTTTCCTTGACTTTTCTCATGACAAAGTGATAGTGGCTGAGCTTGCCTTTGTTTGCTTCCTTGACTAGTGCCTAGCAACAAGAGTCCACCCATTGTCATCCTTGTTAAAGGTGATTGATGCGAGATTGGTCTTTAGCAGTTGTGACATGATTAGTGATTAGCTCCTATTTCAACAAAGGGGTTAAATTGTGTTTCTCAAGAAGCCAAATGGTTCGACCTCCGTTGACACGAAGGGGCATGATACTCATATAAGATAGATGTGTAATGAGATTTTGTTATTTCATCCAAGTCTAGAATTATCCTTCCATCATTAGCCAATGGCATGATGCGCTCCTTGAGTGTAATGCACTTTTCAAGAGGGTGGCTACTGACCTATGGTACTCTTCTAGATTCTTCTATATGCTTTGGTTCGAATAGTGAATGACACCCTTCTTGAGCAAGTCATCTAGCATAGTAAACATATCCGAGTTAGGAAATGGGTACTTTTTTTCTTAAAGCTATTTTAGTTTGGGATGTTTCTTTGTTAGATCCTTGATTGATGTGCTTTTCTTATCTTCTAATTTAGGCTTTCTTGTAATTCGAATTGGCTCACCTATAGAGATGGACATTGCCTCATTGGTCATACTCTTAGAGAACTTAACATTTTTCTTGAATTCAAATTTGTCCTTATTTGATTTAGTACAATAGAAGGGGTTGCCACGATGATTAGCTGTCGTCAACTCCATGTCATGTGCCTTGGTTGCCAATTCTTATAAAGTCCTCGATTTTCTCATTTGTAGTATGTACAACAACTCCTACTCTATGCCTTGGGTACACATTTCAAAAGTAAAAGCTTCTGATAGCCGATCTTTGCACTTAAGAATAAGTGCACCCCAGCGTTAAGGATTGGCTTATCTTTCCACTATTTTGTATTTGTTAGCTCAATCATGCTAATGATGCGATGGGTGTTGTAGACCGGTTAAGGAACTCTTGCTCCATTTGTTTCCAACTGTTAATGGATTCGGGGTTCTAGGTTGGTATAACAATCAAATGTAATAACTTTCAACATCTCGACAAATTGCTTTATCATAAGGTCGTCATTAGTGCAACATTATTGCAAGTCTCAATGAAATGTGTGACATGTTGCTTTGGGATTCCCTTCCCATTAAACTGGTGAAATGTAGGAGGTTGATAATTGTGGGGCATGCAGAGAGCATCAACCCTATTGGTGTAAGGCTTGGTGCATAGGTGAGTTCTGTGTGAACATCATTCTAGTTGTACTTTAACTGCATTTGCTATCAACACTTGGATGTGTTTGACAGTTATTGATCCTAAAGACATGTGGTTTTTAGGCTTACTACCTTTCTTTGATTGCTCCTCCTTGTTAGAAGCTACTATAAATGAGAACTTTCTCTTCTTCTTTACTTTCTGAGTCTTTTGTGGAAGACTAAGCTGACCATTCATTAACTTCTAAGTCAGCTTAGTAATGTTTTCCTCTTGAAACTTGATGCACACTTGCTTTTCTTCACTCTCGTTGGTGAGTTTTTGCTAGATGCCCTTCATATTAGCCATCTCCTCTTCCTATTTGTTGATAACTGGAATGACAACAATTTTTGAGGACTTAGCTTTAGTGTTTGATAAGAAATCCCCTTTTCATAAAGGCAAATCACTACTATAGTAGCCTTCTACTTCCCAGATTGGAGATTGACGCTTGGTCAGGTTTTAAACTTCGTCCATCTAACAAGAAACTTTTTGCTTCATCGTTAAGTCTTTGAGTTTGGGTGCTGGCATCATTGTTTTCCTCACGAAGATTCTTGCAGCAACTCTTGTCATGCTTTTTGTCTCCATTCTGTGGGTTTCCTTGCTGGAGATGGCGTCAGTTTCATAGGATGTATGAGAGAGAGATTAGGTGCTCTTCTTCTTTGAAGGTTGAGATACAATGTTCTTGGTGGACATGTATTCTTTGAAGATGATGCTATTAAAACTTGAAAGTCTTGAGTTTTAAGAGAAAGAAATGAGAGGTAAAGATGCTCCCACCGAGCATGCCAAAAAAATTTAACCACAAATTTCGAGCCTTAAATGAATTAGACAAGAAATTGAGTAACAAATTAAATTTTTGTATTGATATTGTATATATGGGTGTAATCTTTGTGTTGAATACAATTACAGTAATCTTCTAATTCAATCTTGTTGGATGAATTTGAGTGAATTTAATCTTGAGAGATGACCTAAAAGGCTTAATCCTAATCAAGGAAAAAAATTGATCTTGAAGTGAACATAACATGTGCTTTAGGTGCATTCAGAGAAAAATGTTTGAGCTTTTGAATTCTTAGAATGTCCACCCCTAGAATGAGGAGAAGTAGGGGTCTATTTGTAGCAAAATTACCTCCCTTCGCCTTAGTGGTCAACATGGACCTTGACCTATTCTTAGAAGTTTGAGCAACCGATTTATTGACTTGGTAGTCTGTTGATGTGTTGATTCGACCGTCGAGTTGGAGCGAAGGCTTGACCCTCAATTAGACTTTGATTTAATGATAATCGGGCTCTAGACTAGGCTTTGATTGGAATTTTGACTCGGGAGTCTCTTATGCTTTGACTTGGGAGTCACTTGGGCTTTAACTAGGGAATCGCTTGGACTTTCACTGAGCCTTGACTTGGTAGTTGATGTGGGCCTTGAGCAGGGTTTGAGGTGATAGTTGATGTGGGCCTTGAGTTGGCTTTGACTTGGGGATTAAATTTGGCATGGGCATTGACTTATGAGTCAATTTGTGCTTAATCAGATTAATTAAAAGAGTTGACCTAAATAATTAATTTAACTTTATCTCTTTGTACGATACACATTTTTTTTAGTGCCTCAAAACTAATGAAGCACTGACATATCTAGAACAATGTCAAATTGGACACACACAAATCTCAAATTCTACACACAACCAAACCTAAACTCAAGTTATTGACATTAAATAAAATGCAGCCCTAATTGACTTTCTGAATGAGAAGTCTAGGATTTTCATAACCAAACCCGCACTAGTTAAAAAAATTGTGTAAATCAAACAAATTTCAAACCAATGAGGGCACTTGTTGTGGTGTGGCGATGACTAGAATTTGACGGTGAGAAGCTGGCACAGAGTGTGAAGTAGCATGGCTCGGATTTAGCCATGTTGTGATAAGGGCTCATAATCCCAACCTAGATGGAGTTTGAAATGACTAGAGGGAGGAGAAAGAGATAGGGGAGGAATAGAGAGAAAGTGGACATTGGTGGTCTTCCAGAGGTGGCGGCAGTACGAAGGACTGATCAGTGGTGAAGAAGTCCAAACTCCAAAGGCGGGGTAGAGAGAGGGGGCATAAGATGAGGAGATGAAAATTAAAAATTAGAAGTAGGGAGGTCAAGGAGTTTAACAATTGGATGTCGCCTAAGGGGTTGCCATAACTGATTGAAAATCTGAATGATAAGCAAAAGGAAGCCGTCAAAGAAATTGGTTTCAGAGGCTTCTTGCATTTACAAAGGCTTCTTGCATTTACAAGCTGACATGACCCTAGTAAAGCTTGCGGTGTGGTTGGTACGCAACTTCGACACATGCTCTAGCTCCTTGCCACTCACCCATGGTAGGATAAGGGTGACTGAGGATGATGTGCACATGGCATTAGGTCTCCCTAAGGGTCCCTTTGAGGTAATTGAGGCTAAAAACGAAAGCAATGTGAACATTGAATTTACAGAACTCTTGAAGCGTTGGAAACAACAGTGGCCTAAATGTGATAGCGTCCCTAAATGTTGTGAGGTGATTGAAATGATGCAAAGTCAAGTTGATGGGGGCGAGGACTTTAGAATTAATTCCGTAATGTTCGTGGTGTCTATATGTCTACACAGCAACCAAAGAGGAAAAGTCAATTACCTCATACTAAACGCGCTAGTAGATTTGTGCAAAGTGACACAATTGAGCTTGGTGTAATAAACGATGAGAGCGCTTGTGCCGTAAGTTGAGGAGTGCAAAAAGAAGACGTCATGATCCTTTAGAGGACCAATCATTTTCCTAATCATACATTCAATCCTTTCCCCAGTTGGATAAGCGTAAGTTTGCATTATGCAGTATGAAACTATGAATTAGTGATTATTTTAAGAAGGGTTAGTGATCATTAGTAGAAAATTAGCAATCATCCATGTAATGCTCCTCGCATTTCAGCTATGACGCTAACGTGATCATGTATACATTTTGTTTTGTGTTTGAACATTGTAAATAACATCCAAAATTAGTGATCAACATATGTTTAATTAGTGATCACAAAATTGTGCACTGATTATCACTAAATTGTGCACTGCAAATCAATAATTTTTCCACTAATGATTACCTGTTTATTTTCAACAGGTTTTCAATAATCACTGGCTTATATGCCCAATTCCATTAGATTGTTTGCTTAGTGGTCACCATCTGGCTGTTTAGTGATCAATATTACAAAAAATAAGGATCAAAAGAAAATATTCCAATATATTAAGTTTAATAAATTAGTGATCATTAGTAGAGAAATTAGTGATCATTAGTGTCCTAATGAGTGATTAGGGCAACGCCTTGTCTTTGTTTTTGCTTTTGCTTTTGCTAAGCTTTCATTTTGTAATATGGCTTGAATTTTCTTCCTCTCAACCTATTTGTGATTCTTAGAGCCATGTTACGTTGATGGTGTTGTTTTCATACTAAGGTTGGTGCCCCGTCAATTCCCGACCTTAAGAGCGTGGACAAATGATTAAATAAATTCTACGTGGGACAAGAATTTGAAATTGTATTTGTTAGTGGTTATCTTGAGGATACCTTGGACAACACCACAACAACTGATGAGGAGGAAGAAGTTAATAAAGGGGAACGTTGCAACAGAAGTGTTGAAGTTGAAGCCAAAGTTGAAGATCAAATGGGAGATTCAAAGGTCAAGGTGAGTGAATATTTTTTATTTTTTATTTATTTCTTGAAAAAAAAACGTACTTGTGCTGTTTTCCTGCATTCTTTTCACTTAGAGATGAGATTTCTTTTTTGCCGTAACTATCATTTGTTTGAATGAGGCTCTTTTTCAGGATGACAAAGCGGCAACTGATTTGATAATAAATAATAGTCAACTGCTGGCGGAAGTCATGACAACATTGGCGGAATTGCTTCCTGGCACATGCACCCCACTTAACAGAGTAAGAAAGGTAGCTACAGAATAGAGGAATGATGCACTCATAAGGCACATGGCAAAGAAGTCGAAGAGTAGAACCTGGTAGTCTCGTAAGACTCGTATGAATCGAACAGGTTCTTGAAGGAGCACAATGGAGAAACATTTTGTGAGATGCTGAGATATGGTTCCTGACTTCCCAAAGTTCACTCCACCCAATTTAAGCCTTGGGATCTCTCAAGAAGATGAATAGGTGTTGCCCAAAGGAGTTGTCCTTATTGATTCGGAGCCTGATACTCCAATAGTAAAAGTGCAAGTACTAAACTCTGATGTACAAGATGTTTTTATGAGAGGTATTATGAGCTTCGCACATTGCATTAGCACACCATTGCCATCGTGGACTTCTTCTCATAGTCTCATAGCCAAGTTTTTGTTGATGTTTAATGGAAGTAAATGGCATTATGATTTTGCCTTATTTATGATCATTGTCATACAAACTAGTGATCTTAAGCATAAAAATTTGTGATCATGTTACCAATGATCTTTTTTGCATGTAAATCTTATCTGTAACTTAGAAACTAGTGATCATAATCAGACACATTAGTGGCCTTTTATGTTTAAAGATTTCTAATGGCCTGCAAATCTAGTGATTATTATTAATGAAATTAGTGACGTTTAGATGACAAATTAGTGATCACAAAAGATTGCAACAAAATGTTGTTAAATTGGTGATCATTACATAATGACTTAGTGATATGTGTAAATTAGTGATCATTATTGTGTAAGTTTTTTATCATCATGCATCATGAAGACATGCCTTTTCCCTAGCCATGCTTGAAATTTTTAAATCATATCGCCATTGTGTAAATGATCTGTATCACAACTTGTAGTAGATGTTCTTAACACATTTGTTTATGTAAATCAAGTTTTATATGATTTCCTAAATAGTTGTTTGTTTTATATGTCCACTAATGGTATACTCCTAGGAAGAGAACTAGGCATTCATTGATCGAGCTGTGATGAGAATTGCGAGGCCTGATCTTTATACATGAAATATACAAACAACAACCAATACTGACAAAGGTAAAGCTTTAGTGGTTGAAGCCCATAAAAGACAGATAACAAGGTTAACACAATGCACTATCACAGAACTGCCAATAGGTAAAAAATGATACTAGTTTTGTTCATGATAAACTCAATGCCTATGTTTTTTCTATATTTTTCTTCTGGGGTTGGTTTCCCCTTGTATGAATTTATTTCATTGGCTATGTGTACTAACTATTGTTGCTTTGCATTACCCTCGCCAATAGGGTGTGCAGCTTCTGTGTGCTCCACTTACATACAATGGAATGCAACTATCATTTGTTTAATTTCGTACAAATTGAAGCTGTATGCTAAATTTTTCTTCAACTCAGAAGAAGAATAGAGGTAAACATAAGAATGTTTACCAAAAAGGCGATTCATAGGCAATTGCTTTATTGATGGTTGTTCAGTGATTGATTTGTTCATTTATTTTCTAGCCTAGTGTCACACGATGACTTGCACTATGTGGCCAATCGAGGCATGCTTTCAACTATTGCTAGAGGCGACCATGTTGACAAAATCATCATGAACACTTGGGTGCTTATATTGAATGTAAGTGAATTGAATATAAACTGTTCTGGTGTTCAAAGGGTTTTCTTTACAAACGAAGCTTTTATACGCTAATTGAAAAAATATTTTAATGATATCTTTCACATGTACGTATGGTTTTGATAAAATAGTTTGACTATCACAGCAAACTCTGTTTTTTAACTTTGCAGCATTCGTACATGAAGACAAAATAGGAAAGCCAAGCTAAAGCGTAGTTCTTCTGCCAACTGAATAAGGCATTATCCTTGAGTCAACATATCAACATGAAGCAAGTTAACTTGGTAAGAATTAAGCCACAAATATACACTTGTCTTTTCAGGTTTTCTTTTGGCTCGTATTCTTGAGGCACTAGTTTTTAACAAATTTGGTCTTTCAAGTGTTCTTCCATTGTTATAACAAGGGGAAACATTTTCTCATTTGCTTCAATTTCAAGCAAACAAGTGTGGACATAATTGACCATATTAAGAGAAAACCTAAAGAACAATATCTATATGACTACTTTCCGAGTATTTTGGTAAATCTTCATAAAATCTAAATTTGCTTTAAAGACAAACATAAGCAAATGCTTTTGCTATTTTTTTTTTTGTTTTATATGAGCCTTGCAAAGTAGGCTCTTTCAGAAGTATGTCATTGATGAATGGAGTGATAAGAGAAGATGAAATCCATTGGAGACTTTGAACTAAAATGCATAGATGAGCCTTAAAGACAGGAGCATTGAAAGACAAATTATAATCAAACTATTTATGTTATAAAGCACATGCGGGACTACAAGGGAGTGCCTTTCTCTTAGGACGTAGGATTTGGAAAGGATCAGGTGAACATGCTACTCAATCCTATTTAAAGATCAAAATTTTCTAACGCAAACTTATTTTCCTCAATTAAGAGGCTTAAACATAAGATACAATGACAATTCTTCCCCGACCCCTTACTTCATTTAGATCAAGCTGCTACAATTCATAAGTTGAGGGTGGAGTACTGCCTTAAGATCCTCACTTCAGCTACCAATGCAGCTTCTGCACATGTGAAGAGCATGGTTAAATGTTTATGAAACCAAAAAGTTGAAAAAGCCAAGAAAGTAGTGGTCAGCTCAGGCATGCGAATTGTTTATAGTCCTTTTTCAGTACTAGTAATGATTAGATATGTAATTAGTGATCAATATGTATGAAGTTAGTGATCAATTAAGTCTTTAGTTATTTTGGTGATGGGTTGGAATTTAGTTCTTGTATACTTGGTGAGGAAAAGAAATGTTATTAGTGATCAATATGGGTGATGAATTTATATGTCATTGGTGATCAATTAGCATGACATTAGTGATTACAATTTATATACGTAGTGATCATCAAAGATAATAATAATGATTGACACAGCTATATCGTTTTAAAAAACATGTCATCCTTCATGTTAGATATTTGTTTTTTAAAACTCTATTTGATGTCCTATAATTGTGTATTATATATCACCAACCAAATAATAAATATTATTATATAGGACATATTTATATCATAAGATGAAACTTTATAGGGGAACATATTCACAAAAAGTATAAAGCAAATTTAAATATACAACATTTTACAAAAGTTAATTTTACTCGCATAATTCTATATCAAACATATTTATATAGATTTACTAAATTGTAATTGATATGAAACATATTCACATAATACTTTTAAACATAGTAGTGTATAGAACACATTTATACAATACGAGTCCTAGTAACATATAAAACATATTTATACCGTACAAATACTAGTAACATAAAACATATTCAAAAATAGATTGTAAATTATAAAACATATTCATAATATTACAAAGTTAAATTCATGAAACAAATTCATAAAAATACTCCTTAACTACATAACTAGCATAAAACACATTTATGTGATGATATGAAACGAATTCGTATTGATTAACTTGGGCAACAGCAGAATACTAAAACAATCAATGAATTTGCAACAGTTCATGTAATATATACAAAATGCACTTATATAATACCATGAAACATATTCAAGTAACTGTAATCGCAAAATTACAAAGATTGAATTTTTATATATTCAATTGAATGAATTGGTTACAATCTCTATGAATACAATAATCCTCTAATTCTTTCTCTTTTTTTGGAAGGATTTTCCAACCTTTGAATCAAAGGGGGGTAGGGCCCTATTTATAAGAGAGTCTCTCCCTTGTAAGTCAAGATGGGGCTTGACTTGGGTTTTAGGCTTGGGTCTTTCAATGAGGCCTCACCCTAGATTGCTTTGACTTTCGTCCATTTTGACTTTGACTTTGATTTTGACTTGGGAGTCCCCTGGGTTTGGGCCAAGCGTTGACTTGGAATTCACCTCAAGCTTTGACTGGACGTTGATTTGAGAGTCGTTGGACGTTTGACTTGTAAGTCGATGTAGGTCTTAACCTTTGACTTTAACCTTTGACTTTGACTTTCAACTTTGACTTTGACTTTAACCTAGTTTCGACAGCGCCTTGACTTGGATGTTGTTCGAGCTTTAGGTCGTGACTTGACTTGATAGTCGTCTTGAGCCTCGATTTGGGCTTTGATTGAGGTTGGACTTGGAAGTCATTTGAGCTTCATCTTTGGCTTGACTTGTGAGTCTTTTGGACTTGACTTATGAGTCTTTGGGTTGATTAAATTAATTGAAAGGGTTGCCCCAATTAACTAATTGAATTTCATTTTGGTATGGCACGAATAAAGTTTAGTGCCTACAAATTGCCCTTTTGAGACAAGGTCACATGCTAGACTTCTCGTTTGAATGTGACCGAAGTCTAAGTTTGCTTCTAAAATGCGTTGTTTAGCCACCTATTGATTTGAACATATTCCAACTTTCGTAAAAAAGTTGGAAAAATGACCATGGGGATGGTAAACAGAACCCGATCCAAGCTTCAATTCTTTTTCATGTGGATTGGGTCAGATGAAAGCACAGCTCAATCGTAGTATGGTTGGCCTGGTCCATCTCTCCTGTTTGCTTGTGTTTTACATGGGCCAGCCTGCTTCAACTTGTTGCACCTTTTTTTTTTTTGCTCTCCTTTCCTTCTTTTGGGCATGGCCTGGACTGGTTTCTTTGCATGGCCCAACTGCCTTCACATAGAATGGCACCACCTAGCGCACGTGGCTTCTTCTTCTTGTTTTTCTTCTTTTCCGGTTTGGCTGGGTTGTCTAGGTCTTGCTTCCCTTTTTCTTTTGCTCTTGTTTCTGAGTGGGCTGGGTCGTTTCTTATTTCAACTGGCCTTGGTCTTCCTTCATTTAAGTAGCACGTCTGAGTCACGTGATCCACTGCCCACTATTCCCCTTTCTTTTCCTTTGGCCTCGACCAGCCACCAAACGCACAACAGCCATCTCTACCCAGTCCTTCTTCTTCATTCTTGCTCTTCGGCACCTAGAACCAGTAACCCTGCTGCCACACACCGCCACTATTCATGGTTGTCGCTGTCTTCGTGCTACTATTCATGCTACCAGTGTTGCTACCGTTCACGCGTGCTGCTGAACTTCCAACCTTGTGGGCTTCAAAGCTTGATCTTTACTCCATTTCTGATCATCGTTGGCATCAAAGGTGCCAACATCCTAAGCTTTTTTCTTTTGCTTATTCATTTACACAATTTCTTTTGTTCAAAGGTGCCACCTTTTACAATATTTCTTTTGCTTATTTGAAGGTGTCATTGTGGTCATCATCCCCAATTCGGTTCTTGTGCAAGCCCATATCACCAGCTTGACTCATGTCATCCTGAGCCTGCTTTGGGAGGTAAAAGTTTCCCTTTTTTTTGTTTATATCTGTTGAATAGATAGATGTATGCATACTGAGAGCAGATTTTAGGGCTTGGGTTGGTTTTTGTTTTTTTTTTGTTGAGGTATCAACTTGGGTTGATTCTTGATGATAGTTTCGGATAGATGATTTTTTTTATGGGTTGGTTTTGGTTTTTTTTTTTTGATTTTGATGGTCTTAATTCATGTAACTTTAGGTGTGGAATTCATAGAACTTTGGGTTAGTTTGTTGGTTTGATGGCATGCTTTCCTTTGAGCTATGTTTACCGATGGTGAAGGGAATATGCACCATCAACCCCCCTCTTTTTTGTTTCTTTTAACGCAATGTGAAGACCTACTATTGTGTGAGTAATAATCCGGGCAATATTTCTGAACCAGTATAAATTTGTGGGGCTTCAAGGCAAACTGACAAGCTCAAGTCCTTGCTACTGTTTAGTACCTCATGCCTTGGCCTTATTTTCTTCCAATGAATACGAGAATCAAGTCCTATTGGTTTGTTTTTTTTTTTGTGGATTGGGTAGCCGACATACATCCAAGTACCAACCTTTAGGAATAAAGGCAATAATTTTCTTCTTTTTTTTGGTTGCTCTTATGGCCAAGTTGGGTATAGAAATGAGAAATTTCTTCCTGCTCGTTTATTCTTATACTGCTTGCTTATAACTTAGCCTTTATTGAAATTTGCAATGCTGTGTCTTGAAGGGCTTGCCATTTTTTTTTATGACCATGAGCAATGAAGGTGGTAACGTTGACTGAAATGAGTCCGAAGTAATCCACTTCATTAGTTTGAAAAGTCTTCTCATGCCTGCTTGTGCCGTCGTAATGTTGCATTCATTTGTGTCACACTTTTTGCGTATTGCGATGTCATACTCACTTGCTAGAAGATCGCATTTTTTTATCGCTTATCCATACTATTTTTTTTGAATGCTTAGACCCCTTTTTTCATTGTGCTTGTATTGTTGCTTATGCAGGTTGAGGATCCTTGTTGCGCATGTATTGTTGCTTTCGCGGGTCGAGGAGCCATTTGAAGAACCACTTGCGAAACAGTTCGCCGCTAGGCCTTGGGCTTCAAACGGTCACCGATACGCCTAAAAGTGGTACGAAGACTTGAAGAACCACTAGCAACATGGTTCGCCGCTAGGCCTTAGGCCTAAAACGGATACCGATACTCATGAAAGTGGTATGAAGACTTGAAGAACCACTTGTGACACGGTTTGCCATTAGGCCTTGGGCCTAGAACGGATACTGATATGCATGAAAGTGGTATGAAGACTTGAAGTAGCACTTGCTTGGGCCTAGAACGGATACCGATACGCATGAAAGTGGTATGAAGACTTGAAGAACTACTTGCGACACGGTTCGCCGTTAGGCCTTGGGCCTAATACAGATACCGATACCCGTGAAAGTGGTATGAAGACTTGAAGAACCACTTGTGACACGGTCCGCATCTAGGCCTTGGAACTAGAACAGATACCGATACGCGTGAAAGTGGTATGAAAACTTGAAGAACCACTTGCGACACGATTGGCCTCTAAGCATTGGGCCTTGAACAGATATCGATACGCGTGAAAGTGGTATGAAGACTTGAAGAACTACTTGCGACACGGTTCGCCGCTAGGCCTTAGGCCTATAATGGATACCGTTATGCGTAAAAGTGGTATGAAGACTTGAACAACCACTTGCGACACAATTTGGTGCTAGGTCTTGGGCCCAGAACGGATACTGATACCCGTGAAAGTTGTACAAGCAGCAAGGAGTAGTTGGGCAGCAAACAGGGGTGCTTTTTTTGATGTCTTCTCTTTCATGCCCCCCTTTTTTTGTGTGTGACGTGTTTGACTGCAGTTGGTGATTTCCTGAAGCTGTTTACGTACGTATGGGTACTTGTAATTTCCCATAAGATAAAGTTGTTACGTAGTTCAACTAAGCATCCTTTTTTCATTTGTTTTGCCATTCACAGTTTGGGTTGTTGTTCAGAAGTCTTCTTTTTTGAATGTGCGAACAGTTTACTCTCTTATTCGGGAATCTTCTTTTTGAATGTGTTAACAGTTTAGTCTCTTGTTCGGGAGTCTTCTTTTTGAATGTGCTAACATTTTACTCTCTTGTTCGGGAGCTGACTTGATTTTTTTTTTTGTTGACAAACAGTTTAAGCTCTTGCTTAGGAGCACTCTAGCAATTCTTCAAAGGAAGTCGCCGACTTTTTTACTTGCAACACGGTCGGAAGAAGCTTGCTCCTCCTCCGTAGTTCTTTCTTTATATCTAGCCTTAACCCCATTGCCAGAGAGAATTAGGACGCGCCTCTTTACTTTCAGCGAGTCATCCACCTTTACATCCAAAGTGGAAACCCGCTTCATGTGTGAAGGAATTGAACTTTGGACTTCATTTGTTTTATCAAGGCGGCTGAACACTGAATCCTTCTTCTGTGTGGGTGATGCGCTTGATGATATCTTGCCCAACTTGATTCTGGTGAAGACCGAGGCTTTAGGTTGCTCATCATTCTTTAACCTATGGAAGATAGAAGGTTTTGGGATTTTACCCTTTCCAATCCTTGTAAACACATAAGGGCGTTGGTGCGACATTAGCAGTTGTAACCTGTCGAACACCATCGTTTTTGGGGTTAGTCTTGGCATTTTCACCCACATTATCATCAACCTCATCGGCTATGATATATTACGTGAGGGCTAGCTTGTCCTTATGTCGTTCCAAAATCTTTACAGGTTGGAGCGGTATGTAACCAAGACCAACTTTAGGCGTTACGACGTTGCCCCCTAAAATTTGTATGACCCTTTGTGTGTTGTTAACTCCGTATGGCTTAGCTTCGATCATATGCCCCAATGACGTTGGCTGACTGAAGTTATAGTTGGACCTCTTTATTAAGTTGTGCACATTAGGATCAAACCCATCGCTGTTGCGGATCTTTGACAACTCACTTTCTTCTTGGAGCGGGCCTTTAGAAGAGGCAACAAAACCAGGGAGAGAAACCTTGGTCAATTTGCTTGGGTTCGCCTTATAAATTGGAAGCACACCCTTTTCTTTGAGAACGCACCAGCTTGCTTTATTGAACTTGCGTTCAAGCTTGGTTGCATGTTTAGGATTTGTACATTCATAAAATGGTGATTCTTCATCCTTGCGACAGGACTTGAGAATGTATATGAAGATTGGCACGACCGAATTTACGGCGACATTTGCTTGCTTGATGGATGAGACTGAAATTGTCCTCTCATTCTTTTCTTTCTGTTGTTGTTGTGGCTGGATGTTGCCATCACCACTTTCTTCAGAAGGGACATTTAGCTCTTCATTTGTTTCGTCATCGTCAAATTCAAAACATGAGGTTGTGTGGACAACTACACTATGAAGGAAGCTTTTTGTGAAGAATTCTCCTGAGGCTTCCGGCGCTTTAGTGAGATCTATTTCAGAATCTGACTCATCAGCCCTTTGTACTGTGATGTGGCTAACTTCTGCCATTTCATCCGAATCTGAAATGATTCTTCCTTCCTTAGCCAGTAGCATGATGCGCTCCTTGAGTGTAACGCACTTTTAAAGAGGGTGACTAGTGATTCTATGGTACCAACAGTATTTGGGGTCAGCTGTCCTCCCCAGTTCCTCTAGACGCTTTGGCTCGGGCAATTCGATGACACCCTTCTCGAGCAAGTCATCTAGCATGCCAAACAAATCTAAGTCAGGAAACTGATACTTCTTTTCCTGAAGCTCTTTTAGTGTGGGACGCTTCTTTGTCGCAAGCTTGAACGACGAGCTCTTCTTACCCTCTAGTTTTGGCTTTCCCGTAATGCGAATTGGCTGACTTGTATAGGTGGACCTCGCTTCTTTGGTCGTGCTCTTAGAAAAGTTAACATTCTTCTCGAATTCAATTTTGTCCTTCCTTGATTCAGTAGAAGAGAAGGAGTTGTCGCAACAACTAGCTATCGTCACCTCCATGTCACGCTCCTTGGTCGCGAATTCTTAAAAAGTCCTAGGTTTGCTCAATTGTAGGACGTAGAGCAAGTCCCAGTACATGCCTTGGGTGCACATTTCGACGGAGGACACTTCAGACAGTCGATGCTTACACTCGAGGCTAAGTGCGCACCAACGGTTGATGTAGTCAAGATCTGGCTCATCCTTCCACTGTTTTGTGTTTGTCAACTCAGTCACGTTGACAACGCACTAAGTGTTGTAGAACCTATTGAGGAACTCTTGCTCCATTTGTTTCCAGCTGTCAATGGACTCAGGTTCAAAGTCCGTATATCAGTCCTGCCTTTCAGTGTCCTGACGAACTGTTTCACCATAAGGTCGTCGTCAGTCCCAGCATTGTTACATGTCTCAATGAAGTGCGCAACATGCTGTTTTGGATTGCCTTTCCGATCGAATTGTTAGAACTTGGGGGTTGGTAAGCATGGGGCATGCTAAGAGCATCAACCCTCTTAGTGTAAGGCTTGGTGTATAGGTGAGTTCTACACGACCCTCCGCCCTGCTGCATCTTAACAACATTTGCTATTAAGTCTTTGATTTGCTCAATGGTCATTAATTTACAGGACTTGACATGTTTAGGAGTAATGCCTTTCTTTGACTGCTTCTCCCTCTCAGAGGTTTCAGTGTGGATGGACACTTTTTCTGAGTCCTCACTTTTTGAGTCTTTTGTAGAAGATTGAGTTGGCTGTGTTCTAGCTTCCTGGTGAGCTTAGCAATCTTTTCTTCTTGAAGCTTAATGCGCGCTTCCTTTTCTTCCCTCTCCCTGGTGAGTTTTTCTAGGATGGCCTTCACGTTCGCCATCTACTCTTCCAGAGTGGTTATGCCTGTCGTCATGGTTGGCATGACAACTGTTTGGGAGGACTCAACTTCAGCCTCTAACATGTGCGCCCCCTTTGGTGTGGACGAAGAAGAGTTACTGATATAGTAGTCTTCAACCTCGCAAACTGGAGATTAAAGCTTGGGGTTTTGAATTTCACCCATCCAAGATGACACATTTTGCTTTTTCTTCAAGTCTTGGAGTTTGGATGGGGGCGGTGCAGTTTTCCTAGGAGAGGTCGGCGCAGCAGCTTTCACCATACTCCTGATCTTCATTGTGTGCGCGCACTTGCTAGAAGTGACGCTTGTTCCATAGGATATGCGCGAAAGAGATCTTGTGCTCTTCTTCTTCGAAGCTTACGCAACAACATTCTTTGTAGCCATGTCTTCGTTGAATAAGATGTTCTTTTAACTTGAAAGTCTTCGTATTTTAGGAGAAAGAGATGAGAGGTGGAGATATCCCACCAGGCGTGCCAAATTTTGTAATCGCAAAATTATAAAGATTGAATTTTTATATATTCAATTGAATGAATTAGGTACAATCTATATGAATAAAATAATCCTTAGATTCTTTCTCTTTTTCTGGATGGATTTTCCAACCTTTGAATCAAGGGGGTAGGGGCCTATTTATAGGGGAGTCTCCCCCTTGAAAGTCAAGATGGCCTTGACTTGGGTTTTGGGTCTGGGCCTTTCAATTAGGCCATACTCTAGATTGCTTTGACTTTCATTTGTTTGACTTTGACTTTTACTTTGACTTGGGAGTCCCCCGGGTTTGGGTCGAGCATTGATGTGGAAGTCGCCTCGAGCTTTGACTGGGCGTTGATTTGAGAGTCGTTGGACATTTGACTTGTCAGTCAATGTAGATCTTAACCTTTGGCTTTGACTTTTGACTTTGATTTTTGACTTTGACTTTGACTTTGACTTGGCTTCGACAGCTCCTTGACTTGGATGTTGTTGGGGCTTTAGGTTGTGACTTGACTTGATAGTTGTCTTGAGCCTTGGTTTGGGCTTTGACTGAGCTTGGACTTCGACGTCATTTAGGCTTCATCTTTGGCTTGACTTGTGAATCTTTTGGACTTGACTTGTGAGTCTTTGAGCTTAATTAAATTAATTAAAAGGTTGGACCAATTAACTAATTTAATTTCAATTTGGTACTGCACGAATAAATTTTTGTTCCTATAGTAACATAACTCAATATTATATAAACCAATTATACAATATAACTTATCATATGAAACATATTCATATAAAGCTACTCAATTCCATAAATTACATCACAGACCATCGAGGAATAGGTTAATATTTTTCTAAACCGACTATTTTGGGAAATATTTTAAGTTCCATCTAATGTTGGGCTAATATTTTCTAGCACCAAAGAAGTGAACAAACATCACTTTTTAAATTACACCAAGTACCCCAAGTTTTTAAATTTTCATTTTCAGCCCCAATCCTTAAACACTTACTTTCAAATTTTTCAGTTTTATGCATGTGATATTGTTCTCGCAAGTACTTGTTGAAGTTCTTTTTCAACTGGTATTAGACCCACGTGACCAAAAATAATTAATATAATTAAGCTAATTAACTACATTTAATGCTTAAATCATCACCTTGTTGCCTTGCTCCTAATTATTCACATATTGTTTACTCACCAGAATGAAGCACTTTAGTAGCACTACAATTAAACTATATCGTTGATATAGTTTTAGAATTAAAAGATGAATTAGCAAAAATTAAGACTGAAGTTAAGAAGATAAAAAAATAATTATCTGTAATCCATCTCTGTTTAATTCACGAGATTAGACACAGTGGAAAATCTTATTTAAGTATCAGTACTTTATTTCAGCATAAATATCCTTTTCAAAACCTAAAAAGCAAAAAATTAATTTCCTTTGCATGATATAAAAATCCAAAAGGAAGTAGGAGAAAAATCAACAAAAAAATCATCTGAAAAGGTAGAGAAAGAAGAAGAGCAGGAAGTATAACCACTAAAATCTTGAGGAATTATTGAGCATGTTTGACAAAGAACAAGACCCAGAAAAAGTAAACAAAATCATAGGCATAATAGTTGGAAAACAAGAAGTATTATCAAATGACAATAAAGAGACAAACATCGTCCAGTTAGAACAAGAAATATATCAGCAGATGAACCTAGTTAAACTAGAATATCGTAATATTGTTCATTTAGAAGAAATTAAGGGATTAGACAAAAAATAAGGTAAAATGATATTTGACGATGAAATCAATGACACTGGAGAAGACCTCAACATAGATGTAATCGGGTTAAATCTAGTTAACAATGTTGCTCCTAAACCTAAAGAATGTGATGAATCTTTTGGAAGAAATACCCGTTTGATCGGACTTAGATACGTTCCAGTAGTACGTACAACTAATTTTTCCTTTGGGTTTATCCCAAGGAAAACTATGTCATTTGAAGAGATTAACCTTCTCTCAATTAGACACACAAGATAAGTCCTAAACATCGACGGAGCCCGTAATAGGGAAGAAATATTTGAGCAGTGGAGAAGGGGTATGAATAGTGTCCTGAGTTTAAAAACTACACAGAGTGTAGAAAATTTCTTAAATTATATCAGGTATAATTTTTACGGTATTGTAGTTGATTGGTATGACTCACTAGATAAGGAAGATAAAAATGTATTAAAATGGATGGAAACGCCACCTGCTATGTTCAAAACATTATATAAGTAAATTGAAATAGAATTTATTAAGGCTAGACTTGATTTTGAAGAAAAAGCTAGTGAATGGCAAAGAAGGATTAACAACACAAAATTATGGGATGTGAAATATTTGGATAATTATATTGTAGAATTTAGTCAATATTGTTAGAAGATTAGGCATAATGAAACCAATCTTAGTATGTTTTATGACAAATTACTGTATTGAATCAATTCTATAATCAATGAAAAACATATTGCATGGCTTGAAAAAGCGAATCTTATTGATACCCTTGGTACAAGAATATCTTATTTAAGAAAATGGGTCAATGATAAATGTTTTAATCTCAAAACAAAAGAAAATGAAAAAATAGTTTCTAGTATGTTGGGATAATCCTCACCAACGGGAAAATGAACATAAGAAGAGAAGAAAAAGAAAATTTTATAATAAAAAGAGATTAACAAGCAACGGGGAGAGAAACATAAAAGAAAGTATTATAATAAACCAAGCCTAAAAGGTGCTTATTATCATGCTAGGAAAAATAACTGTAAGTGTTTGGTATGTAGAGAAGTAGGTCATTATACAAACGAATGTAAAAATGTGAAGAACAACAAGCATATAGAAACTTTGGGTAGTCTCGTTTATTCTAAGCATAGGAAAGATGAAGCACTAGATCTAGTCCTGAAAAACAAGGGAAATGTTGAAATTGCACTGGAAGATGAATATGGAAAAAGTGACTATGAAGAAACCAGTCATATGATGGAAAGTAGTTCAATTAGTCTTGGTGATCTTTAAGGAGAAGAATTTGTTGTAGATAATGGTAAAGAAGAAGTAAAACGAGATTGGGCCCTTCCCATAATTCAGAAAGACGTGCTTTATAAAAAATCCATCTTTTAATTACAGAGTAAGTACGTATGTGAAATGATGGAAGGAGATCTAGAGTTAAAAGATTGTAAGTATGATGTGGGAGAAGTCAATCTCATTAATTGAAAAAATATCCTTAAGCATAACAAAGATAGAAAATATAGGTATATCTGTGTCCAAGTGCAAATTACTCCATTACAATATTGTGGCAAATATATTGATCTTTATGCTTTGCTCTATGACGTCAGGAATACCAAATTTAATAGTGAAATTATCACAGGGATTAAGACCAATTTATGTAATGGATCAGTAGGATTCACTTGCCGACATGGATATTATGTAAACTTAGAAGATGAATTTGCCAAAAACTTCCTATCCCTTAAGAGAAAAATAGTTGGGATGGACATGAAAAGAGGAGGATACCCACTAATGATATTTTGGAAAATAATCTATAAATCAGATAATACTATAGATCCAAAGACCAAGATAGCTATGATACATGTCGAAACTTTCGAAACTCCAAAGACCAGGATAACTATGCCAAAAATTGAAAGGATAAAGTCCAATCCATAGGAAATAAAAATCTATAGGTCATGGATATCTCGCTTTGCTGATCCCACAAAAATCAACACAAAAAATGTAATAAAAATTGATGAGAATGGTAAAATTACCATTAAACCCCAATTATTAAGAAACACAAGCATAGGATTAGAATGGGGAGAAGGATCTTTAACTACTAAAGAAGGGCCCAAAGAAGATGATACAATTAGCATAACTAATGAAATGAGTAGAATGAGTTTTGAACCCACAAAATACAGTTTAGATCGAAGTATGACTGTAGACAGAAAAGTCATTGGGTACAAACAAAAGCTGTTAATTAGTCAATATATAAGGATGGATTGGTAAAAATTATGACCATGGAAACATGCTATGAAGTCACCAATACAAACCCTAATATCATTTATATCCTAATAAAGAAAATTTTACACTTTGGTACTTCCACTTTTAGTGTATCCATGGAAACATGCTATGAAGTCACCAATACAAACCCTAATATCATTTATATCCTAATAAAGAAAATTTTACACTTTGGTACTTCCAGTTTTAGTGTATTCACACGTTAGACCTGGTTTTGAAAATCTTAATACTTTGCTACCGCCAATTTTGGTACAAGTAACTTTTTGGTGCTTTTTATTTATAATTTAATCCTTGAACTTTTGAAAATTGCAGAAAAGCCCCTGAAAGAGGTTAGCTATGTAAATAGGCTATTTTTACAGTTTTTTCACGAAATATGCTTGATTTGACTTCTTATAAAGACTTTACTGGTACTAGTTATCATAATCTACTACTTATATCTTATTTATTATACTTTGTGTGGTTATAGGCTCACTATGCTTAGCAAAAATAATTAAAACTTAATTAGAGAGTTTCGACCGTTACCTGAACTTAGTCGACGTTGGACCCTGGCGTTCCTCTAGCTTCCAGTTTACACATATTGCTAATCTCAAGCCCACATTCCTTATATAAGGCACATCATAGATATGTTTCGTTTCCTACCTCATACCATAATCACTAATCAAGTTTTACATTTTGAAGGATAGTGAGACTTTAATCAAGAAATTATAATATTTAAGACATAAGGTTCGATTGAATAATGTTCCCTACTGGAAAACTTCTTTTATTGAAAGCTTAAAAGTGGTTATATTACAATGGCATGCTTTGAAGAGGAACTTAAGCTAAGATCATTAGAGAGGCTTGCTCATAGAAAAATGAAAAATTCCAACTTCTCTTTTTCTTAGGAATGCTCTGACACCAAATGAAAGAGGACGTTAAGATCTATTAGTGAGCAAAAAACCACAAATACAATTTTACATTTTTCGAAAGTAAGTTTTTAAGGATTGAGGGTAGATTTGTAAATATGAAAAGTTTAGGGACTTGAAAATAAATTTTTATTTATTTGAATAGTGATTTGTCCCCCAAATGTGAATAGCGCAAAAACTCAATAATCCTAGCAATAAAGTTTTTGAAAAGCTGGTCTTCTAAATGGTTACACAAAAATTCGGTGCACCCAAATGTAAATTACCCCCTAATAAATATATACAAGTATATAATAGATATGAATTGTGTGCCTACATTGATATTGATTGTTTTATCTGTTTGAGGAAACGATCATTATTCTCAGAAAATATGTGGAAAAAGCCAAGAATCCTTTACAATTGAGGAAAGTTGATAATAGCATGATGAGCCATAATGAAACCATAGAAGAATTACACATAGAAATAGGAGGAGTCCAATGCATTATACCAGTTCTATGAACTACTGATCAACCCTTTCATGATATGATTATTGGAAACAATTTTCGGAGTCTATATTCTCCTTGCACACATACCATAAACCAAATAATATTCAGAATATATGGTCACTGAATTCCTATTTATAAATTAAATAGCACTACTTGAGTTATCTGTTAAAGAGTAGACTACTTAACAATAAGAGCAATTATACAAAGAACTCTATTCTCATAACCCACTTAAAATTGGGGACAAAGATAAGACATATGCAAAAATCAGTTTGTTAAATCCCAACATTGTTATCCAAGTCAAACAAATGGTATATATACACTAGGATATCCAAGAATTTAATAAGCAAATCAAAAAAGTTTTGGGTAAAGGGTTAATTAGGAATAGAAAGGGTCCTCACACCAGTACCACTTTAATCGTGAGAAATCATGCTAAGGTGAAAGAGGAAAAGATAGAATGGTAACCTTAATGATAATACTATCTTTGATGGTTATTATATTCCTAACAAATAGTTCTTTTCAATAGAATTCGAGCAGTCTCTTGGTTCTCAAAAATGGATTATAAAAGCAGATATTGGCAACCAAAAATGGATTAAGAAAGTATTTCTTTGACTACTTTTATTGCCTATTAAGGACATTATTAGTGGATTGTAATGTCATTTGATCTTAAAAATACACTCCAAATATTTCAAAGAAAAATTAATAACATCTTTAGAGTTCTTAAACACTACTATCTAGTTTACATTAATGGTACCCTTGTCTTTTCCAATACCTTAGAGTAGCACGAAGATGATGTCTTAGCTGCCACCCAAACATGCATTGATCATGGTATTACTCTTAGTAAAAACAAGAGCATTTTTGCTAAACAAGAAATTGAGTTTTTAAGTCCAGAAATAAAAGCTGGATAACTCCTCTTACAAAAACATATTCTACAAAAACTAAAAAATTTCCTAAACAGATTGAAGATAAGAAGCAATTGCAAAGGTTTATTGGATGTCTCACCTATGCTTTAGATTTCATTAAAGTTCTAGTTAAATTCAAAAATTGCAGCAGAAACTCAAGAAAGAAGTAAGTTGGACATGGACCCCTAGCGATTCAAAGATTGTTCAAAAATTCAAAACAAAGTCTAAAAATCTTCATGTTCTTAATCTGCCTAATAAAGGAAATGATTTAACTATTGAGATAGATGGTAGCAATGAGCAAAGGAGTGCAGTACTCTAAGTCAAAGAAAGAGGAAAACTCTGCAAATATTGCAATGGAGGTTTTAATAATGTGGAATGCAACTATCCCACTGTGGAAAAAGAAATCCTTGTAGCCATAAGGGGATTTGAAAATTCTTCATCTTTTTAGCCCCAAAACCTTTTCTGGTTTGAACTGATTGCAAAGAAATACTTGGCTTTTTTAAAAAGAATTTATCAAATATGCAAGTGCATGGGCAGCAACTCCTGCACTGGCATTTATAGGTTAACCAATTTTCTTTCTTTATTGAACATATATAAGGATCGAAGAACTCTCTAGCAGATAGTTAATTCACGAGCTTACCAGTGGTGATCACTAGAGCATAGTTCCTACCGAAATAGAGGAGAACCAAAATGAAATGCCATTACAACTAGAACGGTTTTGACCATAGCCGCAAACACATGGGTAGTCGTAGTATAGATAAAAAGATCCTCCTAAGGGACCAAAGTAATCTATTGAGCTTTGTTTATCAGAATATGCTAAGCAAATACTAAATCAAGGTGTTTTGATTCAACAACATCAAATCGACTAATTCTAAATTCAATCTAGAAGAAACGCCTAGGGATTTTTGCAGTTAAGAAAGGGTGATTAGATCAAAATGATAAACATGTGTTTTTCTCTAATCGAATAATTTCAAGGAATTGCAATCCATCCAGAATTTAGTCTATTCTTTCGAAATCAACCAAATTGTCTAAATTAAGCAAAAGTCATTGTTTCAAACTAATTTGTCTTAATCCAAGTTAAATATTTTTTATTACGCTCTAGTCCTCCTAACATGCAAATCTCTCTTTCGAGTCGATGCTATGTTAGGTTTTATCAAGTAGCCTAACAATCGAGTGTCACCTTTCAGTTTTTCACTAAATTGTTTCAAGTGTGCAGGCCAACTTTGGCCAAAAATCCACTCGTAACATGAAAATCACTTTGACAAAACAAAATCAAACCAATCATGAATTAAAGCACAATTCTAATGATAAAGATTATCCAACTATACTTTCATTAACAAATAAATCCCTAGACAAAATAAACTACTCACACATGATTAAAGATTTAACAACCAACCAATTACTTAGCGAAAACCTGCGAGGTAAAGGCTTGATAAAGACAGCCTTCAACCAATGGCTTCAAACCGCCTCAAAACCGAACTCACACTCAAGATTTCTCACTAAAACACCAATCAAACTAAAAAAAATCCTAACTAAAGAGTAAAATTTGAGAAAGAAAATGAACTAAACTATGCTTTTTTCTTTCTCTCTTTCTGCTACTAAAAAACGAGGTTTTATAGAAGAACATGGATGTTTTCAGCTTCATAGCCGAAGGAAGATGAAGAGGCCACAGTGACACAGCTCACCACGGTCCATGGCAGGCACCACGGTCTGATCATGGTCTTGGTTGGAACCAAATTTTAGCTCTTCTCTTGCTCCACGGGCATAGTATCACATGTGTGTCCATAGGGGACGTCAAAATATATCTAATGAGGGTCAAAAGTTGGATAAAAATGACTTAAAATTCTGCAAAACACATCAAACAACCATACCCAATTATAAAATGAGAATAGGACACATAATTCTCCTAAAATGCAGCAAAATGATCCTAAAATGATGTATGCATTAAGAACTTATCTAACTCCCCCATGCTTAAACTATTGCTTGTCCTCAAGCAACTTTAATAGCAAAAATTATGCAAAAGCCTCCTTAGGATAGATATAGGTAGTGTTTCAACGGCAAAGCCAATCGAAAGTTAGGCAAAAAAGATGCAAAAATCATTGAGCAAACATACTAGGGAATGAAAAGTTCGAAAACCACTTGATAAACCACAATGTCAAATTTGAATCAATCCCCCCAAATCATCAAATACAATCAGTCAACATATGGAACAAATGAAGCTAGTAAGGCCGGTAGAACCTGACTATAGTTATGTGGCACTCATCACTCATGTGTTTGAAAATACATATACAAAGGTTCCCTCAATTCTCATTGCTTAGACTGAAATCCATGATAAGCTTGACAAGTCTCTCAAATTCGCCATCACTAAAATGCAAACACACTAGACAATCACGAGGACTTTCATAAGGTTGTAATGGGGCCATGGGTAAAGGTAAGACGGGAACAAATGTTTTGAAAATGTGGAGCTAGAAGCCATAGACTAAGAGCTAAACAGTTCCAATGCATCATTACAACATCCTCCTTAAACCAATACAAATCAACAAAATACATCCCCAATTGAAGGGACAAAAGTTGAAAGACCATAAAAATTGACAATTCCAATAAGGTTAACGCTCTCTTTATTATTCTCTTTTTTTGTTTTCTTTTTTTGTTTCTTCTTTTTTTGTTTTCTATTTTTTTTTTTTTTTGTTCTGTCCCCCCCCAAAAGAGTTAGCCATGGAAAATTCATACCAAACTTTGAATTCCAACTCTTCTATGAACTTTACACAAAAAGAACGAGGGAGTTTCTTTTTTCGAACAAGATCACACATCCCTTCACCAAACAATCAAAATCCAATGAAAGATCTCAATAATCCTTACTAGCTCCCAATCAAACTTGATGCAAAAGAATGAAACGCTCCTCTAGTCTTGGCTTAAGGGTGAGACAATCATATGGCCATAGGCTATAGTATGAGGTTCAAATCAAGAAAAATGGATATAAGCTCAAAGGAGCTAGCAAAGGATATAATACACAACAAAGGTGGCTATTTGGTTGTTAGGTTTAACAAATCAAGGAATGCCGCAATTGTATTGCCTAAATGCATATGAAAAATGTGATCTTGAATGAGAGTCAAAGCAAGTTCTAGAGAATTAATGACAAGGAAAAGTCACACATGAAAGAAACATGAGACTAAATTAATAAATAGTCTCTAAAAGCTCAAAGCCTCACGGGACATCTACCAAAGTCATAACTAGCTCATCAGTAAACATATGCCAAAGTTCATGTAAAGAGTCATAGGGTAATCACCTTGCATTCGACATGCGGTTAAAACGTAAAGCTCATTTCGAAAACTCATTCCCATACATTTTTGTGCACAATTGGGCGAACCAAAGGATCAAACGTAACCAAAGAAGTCTAGCTAGTATACAAAGATCATCGAAGGATTTTTTTCCTTTTTTTTTTTTTCATTTTTGTATGCATGCCCCTAATAACAGTGCAAGGGAAAAAAATGCAAGAATTATAAGAAGAAACTAATAAAAGAAAAACTACAATGCAACCTAGAGTGAAAAGAAAACTAAATGCACATCTAAAATGCTGCTAACCAAATAAAACAAAAAACCTACCATAAAAACTCTAAAAACTATCACAAATAATATATACAAAACACAAGCACACCAAACAAATCAGGCATCAGAAGCCAAATAATATATACAACTCCCCCATGCTTGAATCACACATTGCCCTCAATGTGGGCACAAAGAGAAAAAGGGAAGGGAAGAAGCAAAAAGATATTAGAAAGGAGGTGGTGGAGGAGGATGGGGTGGTAGGTCATAAGAGATATGCCAATCCCGCCAGGTCTTTAAACATGCCCTATAGTCCTGAAAATATTGAGTTTGGGTAGCAAGAATCCCACGAAGCTCATCGTGGTGCTCTTGGACAAAGTCCTGAAGAGCGGCATTCTCAGAAGCAACAAATGCTTGAAGGGACACATGCTCCTCTTGAATGGACCTAAGGGTGGCTTATAACTCAGCATAGTCAATAGGAGGTGGTTGAGAGGAAGAACTAGGTTCGACTTGACTAAAATGAGGGGGTGGAGGATGAGGTATGGGTTGAACAACCTCGACATCACCAGGTACCCAGTAAAAGTTAGTCCGGAGAAGTAAGGTGGTTCGATCGACATTGGGAAGCGGCAAAAGACGATCCCTGGGGTAAATCCAGCACAATTGTCCAGCCTCTACTTTATAAAAGCTTATGATTTCAAGAGCAGCTTGATCGAGCTGCTCGGACCCAGAGACTCTATCCTCAAGGTTGTGCTCAATACCCAAAAATCTAGCAATTGTAGTCACAATCCCACCGATGATTATCCTACCCTTAGTGCTAATAGCAGCACTATATGATTGCCTAGCCAAAAATGAACTGGGATCAAGTTGGACATCGTCAAGCATACAGGACAAGAAATAAAACTTAGATAATCTCCGAACATTCAGACTATCATCCCAATAAAAGAAACAGGAAGCTAGGATACGCTGAGCGATGCAAATGTAAGGGTTCTGAATATGTGTGCACTTGGATGAACTAGTGCTGTAAAACTCCCTAAAAACTTGCCCCAAAATGCATTTGGGTTGAATTCACGGGGGACTTGTCGGCTCAGTAAATACATACTGGGTGGAAAATCAAATACACTGTTAAAGGTACCTAAGTTCAACTCGTATAATTGTCCTTATAAATAAAACGAAATGTACCCTGCTTGACATTAAGGCCCTCCGGTGACCTCGACATGGAGTGTACTCAGGAACTCTAGGGTCAGGTTACGGTATGTATGTTCTTTTATTTTAGTGAAGTGTCCCATACCGCCTCGTGCAAATAACAACCTAATATCATCTAACATTCCTAGACGTGCTAACAATTCTTCATCATAATATCGAGTTGCCACAACCATGCGTTCATTCAAACAGTTATGTCTAGCAACATTATCAAGATTTGTCAAACCAAGGGCGTGAGGAATGTTACCTTGAGCACATGCATTGGTGGAGGTTCAGGATGCCTTTTGAGGTTGGGTTGGTGCTTGACTTGAGGATCCAACCTCCTTGACACTTCTTTGTCTTCTGGTAGGTGCCATTGTTTGCAAAATGAAATCAAAATTGAAACTAAAAACCTAAAAAATGGAAATTTGAAGAAGACAAAAAAATAAAGATTTTAAGTAAAAAGAGGAAGAATTAGAGAGAAAAGAAGATGGTTATGGCAGATGGGTGAAAGTGAGATAAGTTTTAAGATGAAAAAGAAGAATGAGATGAAATTTGTAGAAGAAAGAGAAAGTGTAGGTAAAGAGGATGAGTTTTGAGCGAAAATGGAGGATAATGAAAAGAAATAAGGGAGGATTCAAGGTTCTAGCTATGGTGGTTTTAGATAGAGAAAATGGAGGTAGAGAGCGAGAGCCTCGAAGAAGAAGATGAATTTGGGGGAAATGAGGGTTCACACCCTTGACTGCATGCCGTACCTGGCCACCACGGACCGACCATGGGGGTTGACCACAGACCAACTGTGGTGTCTGCTGACACCAGAATTTATTTGTTTTTCTAGGTTGGAACCCCACGGCCACGGTGCTAAGCCTCTTGGCCATGGTGCTAACCATTTTGTTATATATATATATATATATATATATATATA
>JACYFF010031959.1:63254896-63356142 GCA_017589665.1 Selenicereus undatus | reverse complement strand
CCTTTTTCTTTTATTTATTTTTTCATCCCCCTCAAAACCCATCAACAGTAACCATGCCAAAAATACAAAGAGAGGAAGTGGAAACCATAATTTGAGCTTACTGTTAGCAATTTCGGAAGTAAAAATAAATCAAATACTTTAACATTTTGAAATCTAGGATTTTTGCTTACAAAGAACACAAGTCATTGAAAAACTACCTAAGTTTAGAATAGACAACTACAACACTTTCAAATTTCTCTGTTCTTTGTAACTCAATTTTCTTACAAAATACAAAGGCATATTAGGAATTTGCAAGATTATTAAAAATATAAAAAGCGTCATGATATTTCACAATTAATTACTTCTGTATGCAAATTATGGGCAAGAATAATGTAAGGCCTAATCCAAAAAAAAGGGAACTTGGATATAAACCTTGATCTACCTGATGGAACACTATTGCCTATGTAGAAGCTGCTTCTAAAAATCAAGCCCAGGTACCGGGGAAGCGGGAAAGCGTCAGCGTTTAGTTTAGGTATAAAGAGAACGATTAGAAAAGGATTATTGGATTTCAAAAATTACCATTTTCATTTTAAAAAGTGAATGCTTAGATATAAGAAAATGAAGATTTAAGTTATGATAAGTGAACTTTAGCTATTTAAAATTCAATATTTATGTTTTAAAAAAAAAGTAAACTATGTTGATATCGGAAATTGAATACTTAGGTTTTAAAATTGAACTTTCAAATACGAAATAAAGTCTATATTTTGGTTTTGAAAATTGCCTTTTCAGATAAGAAAAATGAATATTGAGGTTTCAAATAGTTAATGTTTACGTTCCAAAAAGTGAACTTTTAGATATAAAAATGAATATTCCAGGTTTAAAAGTGAATTGTCAATTATAAGAAAATGAATATTTGGATTTTGAGAAGTGAAATTTTAGACATTAAAAACTAAACTCCCAGATATAAGAAAATAAATATTTAGATAAAAAGGAGTGAATTTTTAAACATAAGAAAATGAATAAGTAGGTATTAAGAAGTGAACTTTTGGATATGAAAAAAATGAATACTTGGGTTTTATAAAGTAAACTTTCAGACATGAGGAAATAAATTTTTAGACTTTAAAAGTAAACTTTTAGACATAAGAAACTGAAGATATTAAAAAAGTGAACTTTTAAATACTTATAGTCAAATATATAACTATTCGATAGATTGCTTCCAATTTAGAGCAGGATGATTAATGATTAACTATCTTAGTGGCAATCATCATATCAATTGGATCACTTTCAACAAAATTTACAATGCAGATGTTCACATGTCCACATCTTCACTATAAGACAAATTATACAAACATTAGTCTTATAGTAATCAATTTTTATTTATTTATTTTGGAGGACATACATAGTTTTATCACTTCTAAAGCAAAGTAAGTATATAAGTACATGACAGAAGGTATTAGTTGACACTGTTGCTCAACAACCCACTGGTTCCCCAAACCCAAACCAACTTAGAAGCCAACAATATTACTAAAGCTTCTACAAGGGGGAAAAAAGCATGATCTTTTGCTCACTACTACCATGTCCTTTTATATGCAGCTTCCCCAGGTGTACGTATCTCTTCCCTCTTTATATCCTAGGATTCATGGATTTGTTTTGGAAAATTCCACTGTTCCTTTGCTACAATAGACTATAGACTGTTACAACACCACAAGTCTAGACAACCTGCTTTAGTATCAATAGTTAGGGTGTTATCTTCTCATCCTGTCAACCTTATTAATATCAAGGTAATGTTTGGTTGGATGTAACTAACCTCATAATGCAAATAAGTTTGGAATAGTATTTTTGTTATCTTATGTGATTGTAGAAGAGTATAGCAAACAATAATTATTTTTGTAATTACTTTTGTAATTATAATACATAAAGCTAAGTAATCATGATTACATTACATTACATTCAGTCAAAAAACACACAAGTTTTTTCCTCAATAAAGACTCTGAGTGCTTATGGACCTAATGTAATTATAAATGCCTAATGTAATTATAAATGTAGTTATTAATGCTAATATGAAAAAAATGATGAGAATGGTGACCAAACAGCTTTCTCAATTAGCACCATTTACCAGGAAGTCAGGTACATTTTCTAGCTAACTAGAGGTGAACCCTAATAGTCTTCCCTCATCTTCTTCTTTGGAGCCAACCCTAGTGAGAATGTGAGGAAAGTTAATGCGTCTTGGATCCGGTTAAAAAGATTTATACTCAAGTGGGAAATTCAACAAAAACCTATAGATACACTTCACTTGCACTCAAAAGTGATCTTCTTCCTTTCCCTCTCCTTTAGAGACTAGTTCATCTAGTAAATAAGGGGATAATACTAATGGTGTCCCTAGTGATTGTTCTAGTGATCCTCTGTCTCGCGCACCTTTTGATTAAGAGAAGCTTAATTAGAAAGATTTTATTGATATAGTGGTTACCACAGATCCTTAGGATTCTTCTTCTCCTCCTATTGTTGAGTGAGTTCATAAGCATGTACCACATCTCCCCCATAGGTTGAAAAAGAAAGATTAGACACATGTTGACAAGATAAGGGAGACTTTTTCTCAAGTCAAAAACAACATTCTTTTGCTTGATGTTATTCGGCATATGCCTCATTATGCTAGCTTTTTAAAGGATAAGTGCACCACCTTGTAAGCTACTAGTATTCCTAGAAGGCTTTCTTAGCTTCTAGTGCTAGTTCTATCATCTCCCATCAGATCCCAGTGAAGTACAATGGCCTCGGTTGTCCTACTATTTCATAATCATAGGGGACTAACTTATTCATAGAGCATAGTCATAGGGGACTAAATATTCATAGAGCATTGCTTAACTTAGGGGCTAGTGTCAATTTGCTACCCTTCACTGAGTATGGGAAGCTAAGGTTAGTGAGCTGAGAGTTACCAAATGGTCATATAACTAGTTAATAGGTCGACAAGGTTGCCTGGGAGTGGGATGGAAGATGTGCTTATTAAGGAGGGTGAATTTATTCACCCAGTAGACTTTGTTGTGCTTGGGACCGAGAAGGTAGCTGATACCACTAATCAGGTCTCTATCATTCTTGGGCATCTTTTCTTGGCTACTCTCAATCTTATAATTAATGGCAGAAATGGAATAATGGGATGGTCTTTTGGTAACATCACCTTGGAGTTGAACATCTTTAATCTACAAATATAATCTTCAGGTTTTGATAATATGGAGACTTCTACACTTTATCAGGTATAGGATTTTATTTTTGATGATGAGTTTGATGACATGTTTGTTGTTAAGTATGAGTTTTTTCAGATTAATGATGACCTTGAATATGATATATTTTATGGCAACGTGTTGATAAGAAGCCCTGTGTCATTTATTATGCTAATAAGACCATAAATGATGCCAAGAAGAACTATACTGTAACTGAGAAAGAATTTTTTACTGTGATTTTTGGTTTTGAAAAGTTTAGACCTTACTTGATTGGGTCTCATGTCATTGTATATAGTGATCACTCTGCCCTAAAGAAGCTTCTTTCTAAGAAGGATGCTAAGCATAGACTTGTGACATGAATTCTGTTTTTACAAGAATTTGATTGTGAGATTAGAGATAAGAAAGGTTCTAGCAACCTAGTTACTGACCACTTTTCTCGGATTAGATATGGTATAGAGCTTGAGTCCCATATTTTTGAATGTTTTCCTGATGAGCAGTTGTTTGCAGTCCAGCCTAACCCATGGTATGCTTATATTGTTAACTACCTAGTGCCTGATAAGATTCATAAGGATTGGACTAAGAATGATAAAGACGATTCTTCCTCTTTGTGAAATTCTTTTGTCAGGATGACCCTTACTTTAAGTATTGTTCTAATTGACTCTTTAAAAGGGGTATTTCCGACAAAGAGGCTAGAAGTGTCGTTTCATTTTGTCTTGACCAAGCATGTGCGGGTCATTTTAGTGGGAGAAAACAACAACCAAAGTTATTCAATGTGGCTTTTATTAGCCTACCTTATTTAGGGATGCATTTGAATGTTGTAAGAATGCCACCAATTAGGTAAGATCAATAGGAGAGACATAATGCCCCCAATCCTATCATTATGGTTGAGATTTTTGACGTATAGGGTATGGTTTTCATAGGACCATCTCCATCTTAATTTGGGAATTAGTACATTTTATTAGCAATGGGCTATGTTTCTAAGTTGGTAGAGACCATCCCTACTAGAACCAATGATACTAGGGTGGGTGTGAAATTCCTTAGGAAGAACATTTTTGCTAGATTTAGCATTCCTCGAGCTATTATTAGTGATAAAAATTGTAACGCCTCTAAATCAAACATGTTTCACTGTTTGCATTCTCCCTAATAAATCACTAAATTAGGACTAATAAATTCGATGATAGAGGTGATAAACCCAATTATTAGGGCATTACCGCATCCCAAAAAGGATAAGGCTTAAAACAAATACCCTAAAGAGGATATAGTTGAGCATAAATCAAACTCATACACATTTAACATCATAACTGACATGAGTTTTATACATCACAACTGAGCAATTACCATAAAGTTTACATCTCCATCAACTAAAGATCTCAAGCTCCACACTAAACAACATTACTGTTGATCCATCTAGATCCCTTGCTCAACTTATTTCTCCAACTGGTTGGTTATCGTGAAGGCGTTTCACTGGTCATTTGCCTAAAACAAAACATGAAAAACATTTTGAACTGTAAGCCGAAGCTCAATACGTGCACTCCTGTATGGTGAAATGATAATTCCATAAATTGGTTGGACCTGCTTTGTAATTCATTTTAAGTTAAAATAGTGATTGAGATAAATGTAAAATTGCATTGCTAATTATTATCTGGTAGTGAGCCCCTTGTAATTGTTACGATCTATGGATAGGTGTACATCTGCCAAGCCGATTGAGAACATGGCCTGAAGCTGCGCAGGTAACTGAAGGACAAAACCCTATAACTGATAACTGATGGGGTCACTAATTATGTGATAAATCACTGATTAAACTGATTCATTGATGTAGTTACTAAAACATTGTAATTTTGATAAATACGTGCTCGTTTATAAAGATACAGGCAATGAACGTACCTGGGGTCTTTAAAAACGTAATCTCACTTGATAATACTTATGCACAACGGGAAACAATAGATTAGGCCTCGATTCTGTTTAAGAAATGTAATCATAGGTATATGTAATTAGTAAACAATGCTCACTTTCATAATTTTAACTATAATAGAAATTCATCAAAAGGCATCCATAACTCAAATAATGCCATAGAAGATGAGTTACACCAATATGATTTAAAAGCGAAATGAATTCAGGTAATTTAGCTCAAAGCAAATAATGTGGAGTAAAATTAATCAAGGTAGAGTAATTGGGATCATAAGAGAAAGACTTTGATGGTTATAATTGAACATGGATTTTTGTTTTGATATTCTGAGATGGATAATCAAGGTTTATAGGAATTGGAGTGGTGATACGTTCAGAATAACTTTAAACACACCTATCTAGACCAACCACCACTGATCTTGAGTTATCAATCTCCCCACTTCTCCAATTTCTTTGCACATGCCATACAACCTAGTTTTCCAAACCAAATAAGCTTCTGAGTACAATCAAAATTATTACCAATTCAAGGTCAACCTTAGAAAATTCATAACTTTCACCGTTGAGCTCAAATGGAGACCTAAAACCCCAATATGAAAAGCTTAAGAAGTCCCTCAAAACTTTCATTCATAGTATAAAATACAATTCCCACAATACGGTTCCTAAAATTGAGCTCAAGCACAGCTGTGCACAGCTCGCGTCTATCCTGTGCAGTCTTAGCAAAACAGCAATAACGTTTTCCGAACAACTCAGAATGAAGTAAAAGGAATTTGAAAGATACCTCACACATCTATCAACCCACCAAAAATAATAATTTTTTAAAGGGTCAAACAGTACCAGTTTAATCTCAAAGAGACCCCTATTTTGGGTCTGTTCACAGCCGTAATGTTCTTGCTTTCACCCTTTTCTTCATATACTCTCCCTCTAAAATCACCTTTTAAAACCATTTAACAACGCTTTGTTCCTTCTCATCACCTTACAAAGTCATATTACCCAAAATCACTACATGATCATCTTTATATATTTTACAATCATTCTTTCTACAGAAACACTTAGAATGCTTCCATAACCTCACCTACTTGCATAAACAAATAAAGCAACCTCCTTTAATTATTTCTTGAAATTTTCAAATCCTATCCATTTTGTTAAAAACTCAATAACATCATTAATCAAGTCTATAATACATCCAAACCCCAAATTTCATCTCAATGAACACAAATATACTCACTTTGATGTCCAAGATTAAACTAAATCATGCATGGCCATAAAACCCTAAATTATCCCACATACAAATTTCCAACCAAATCACTCTAAATGAGTAAAATAAGATCACCAACCATCTTTAAACTTATTTTCCATACTAGATCACAACAATTAAACAAACAAACACAAACCCAAACTCTCTTGATTCATACATGTGTGATCAAGCTCAAGCTCAAGCTCAACTCCACCATATCCAACATCCCCCAAAAACAATAAAATTTGCATAATAGCATTTATTTTAATCGATATACCATGATCCATAAACAAATCATCCATAAAGACCAAAATGAAACAAGATAAGGGTAAGAGATTACCTCACTTTAAGCTTGGATTTTGAGAGATGGAGGTGATGTTTGATGTTTGTGGGAATTGAGGGGGGTGGCGGCTAGTGCTGAAGGGTGGCTAGTAGTGCTGGATGGCGGAGCTGATAGCCGGTGGTGGTGGTGGCTATAGGTAGCAGCTCACAGTAGGCCAAAACAATGGATGGGCTAGCCATGGGGGAAAGAGAAGATGACGGGAAAAAGAAAAGAAGAAAAAAAAAACAATTTGGATTTTACTTCTTGAAATTTTTGGCTTATCTAGAAAACTTGGCTGATATTCATCCACCCAAAAGTGGCTTTTTGCTAATTAAAATTAGGGACAAATGATGGTGATTAACTTAATTTAATTGCACCAAATTTTTTGGGTCACAATTTGAGCCCAAAAGGAATCGGACCGCAATTCGGGCCCAAATGAATTGGGCCAAACTTAAATGAATTTGAGCCCAAATTTTTGCATGGTTAATTTTTTTTTGATACTATGAAAAATAATTTATTACCTAATCGTATTTATCGGGGCCAAATATCGATTCACCCGAAATTGTTACGGTAAATGAAACTCGAATAGCAAAGTGGGGTCTAAAATGAATTCTCTCAACCGGGATGATTAAATGAGATAAATAAATGTGAAAAAAAATTAATAACATTGCTTAATTAAATAAATAAACATGATTTAGGGTCGGGCTATTACAGTCTTCCCCCCTTAAAGAGTTTGGCCATCGAAACTTATGAACTTTCTCAAAACA
This sequence comes from Selenicereus undatus, assembly GCA_017589665.1. Taxonomy (NCBI): domain Eukaryota; kingdom Viridiplantae; phylum Streptophyta; class Magnoliopsida; order Caryophyllales; family Cactaceae; genus Selenicereus; species Selenicereus undatus. The sequence continues at coordinate 63,348,723 of JACYFF010031959.1, read as the reverse complement.
TGCCAAATTATCTCAATTAACTATGGGTTCTTGGCTTTCACTTCTTCCTCAGTTTCCCAAGTGGCTTACGAGGATGTATGATTTGCTGAAAGTACTTTGACTAAGGGTATCTGCTTGATAGGTAGCTGCTTAATCATGCGATCTAGTGTGTGGACTGGGTGATCTTCATACACTAGATCTTGAGTAATTTTGATGGGTTCAGACACTATAGCATGGTCAGGATCTATAATGTATTTCATGAACTGTGAGATATGAAACATGTTATGCACGGGTTTGACTTATATAGGCCTATATAGTCGACAAGCTATGGGATTCAGCCTTTCAATAAACTTGTATGGTCTAATAGTTCTTGGCCTCAACTTAGTTCGCAATTAAAACCTTATTATATCCTTAGTTGGCGAAACTTTATGAAAAACCTTATCACCTACCTAAAACTTCAAGGATCTCCTTCCTTTATCAGCAAAACTTTTCTGTTGATTCCAATAGTATGTTTTCAAGAGTCTTCTGATGCATGTCGCCTCATTGAGGGTTAAAGTAGATCTTCATGACCTAAAGGGTGATTTTGTTGTCAATGTCTGTGTCATTTTACCCTGATGTTTCATGTAAATTTCTCTGCTAGTATTTTCACAACATCGACCATTGGGAGTTCCATGCTTTCTTCAAATGCAAATGTTGGTCCTAGGTCACGAAGTACTACAGGCTCAAACTTAAAAGTGTTGGATCCATTGATATTTTGGGATGCTTAACCATGTGACACTAATTGGGAACCCAAGTTCTCAAGCCCTCACAAGAGGTTCAACTGAGTAATCGCTACAGTATTTAGGGTATATTGTGTGTCTTCCTTGTCAAGGCATCTGTCACAACATTTTCCTTTCTTGAGTGATGTTGCATCTATATGTCGTAATCTTTAAGCAATTCTAGTCAATACATTTGCCTCAAATTAAGCTTCTTTTGAGTGAAAATGTACTTCAAGCTTTGATGCTCAATATAGATCTTATGAGGTACTCCATATAAGTAATGTTTTCAAATTTTCAATGCAAAAACCACAACCGTTAGTCCTGGGTCGTGGGTAGGGTGATTTCTTTCATGAAACTTGAACTGCCAGGAGGCATAAGCTATCACTTATCTTCTTGCTAACTTTGTAGCTTTCTTCAACATATTGGTCAGGGAAGATGATCTTTGGTAAATCCTTCCCGAAACTTAATAATACCCAACTAAACCCAAAACGTTTCTAGTCTCAATAACATTGGTGACCCTTGGCTACTTTGTAACTGCTTTCACCTTCTGCAAGTCAACCCTTTAATCCATTCCTTTGAAACGACATGTCCTAAAATACCACTTTTTCTCACCAGAACTCACGTTTCTTGCATTTGCTATGTAATTGATGTTCCCTCAAAGTCTGCAACGCCATTCTCAAATGGGTAATGTGTTTGTCTCTGTCTTTGGAGTAAATAAAGATATTATCTATAAATACCGGCACAAACTTGTTTAGATAGGGTCTGAAATTTCTATTCATAAGATCCACAAAAGGCCGTGGGGGCATTGGTCAAGCCAAAAGGCATCACGGTGACTTCATAGTGACCAAATCTGGTCCTATGTGCTGTTTTAAGAATGTCTTTCGGTAAATCCTAAGTTGATGGTATCCTGATCTCAAATAAATCTTAGAAAATACTCCTGCTCTTTACAGTCGATGAAATAAACCATCTATTCAGAGCAATGGATATTTGTTCCTGATGGTGTTCTTGTTCAGCTCTCTGTAATCAACACATAACCTCAAGGTTCCATGCTTCTTCTTTGCAAATAGAATTGGGGCACCCCATGATGACACACTTCGTCTAATAAATCCCTTCTGTAATAGCTTATTTAATTGAATCTTTAGTTTTCTAAGCTCTATTGGGGCTATACAATATAGGGCTTTCGAGATAGGTGGGGCACCAGGGATTAATTTAATCTCAAAATCAATTTCTCTTTGTGTGCAGTCCTAGTAACTCTTTAGGAAAACAACTCGAAATTCACAAACTACATGGATATCTTCTGCTTCTTCTTCCTATGGTTGAGTGTCAACATCATAACACCAATACCGAATATATCCTTGTCATAAGAGCTCACTTGCTTCCATAATAGAATTCAAACGACAAGGTATTTTCTCTCTTTGCCTATAAAACATATTTCTTTCCCTCGTTCATCCCTTGAAATAGCCTTAGGGTTATCACAATCTATCTTGACCCCATAAGTACATAGCCCGCTTATTTGCATAATGATATCAACGTCAGACGAGTCAAATTGAATTAAAACTCTAGGGAATACTATCCCACCAACAGTATAATTGGAGCAAATTTATTAGAGATGGGACACTAAACTCTAGAGTCATTGGGTAACTTGATTCTATAATTGGTTTCTGTCTCCTTATTTTAAGGTTCAGTTTCATGGCATATCAAGTGGGTGTAAATGAATGAATGGCAACTGAATCAAACAATACACAAAATGGCTTTGAAATTCAATAGAGAGTTCTAGTAACTACTATACTAAAGGTGGCAGCTTCTTTTTTTTTTTTTGGCTCAACACATAAGCCTTTCCCACAGTTGTCAGCCTTGAAGGTGGGAGCCCTTGTCTGCAGCCTTCTATCTTAAGGGACAGGCAACAATGAGGTACTCTGGCTACCGCACCACAGGCATTTGTTGGTTCCCAGTTGACACTCAAAAGTGATATGGTGAGTTCTTCAACATTTCCCACGGGGCTATGCTAAGCCTACAGGACGATTCTTGGGAAGAGAGGGAGTAGATTTCTTCTAGTTTACACTGTCATTTGGAGCTCCCTGTTCGGTCCACTTCCTCTTCTGATGAATCAGGCTCAAGGGTTTCAACTCAGCCTTCACTCGTTCCACCTCAGCTGCTCGCTCATATAGCTCTTGATAGATAAGAATCGGTTGACCAGCTAGCTGGTTGCGAATATAGAAAGTTAATCCCTCTTCAGATCTTTTCATCTTCAGCAGATGACACAAACTCTTGAATAAACCTGGATAGTTCTATAAATTTACTAGCATACTGCATCACAGTCATACTACCACTCGTCTTTAATTCTATCAATTCTTTCTCCTTCTGCTGTTGAACCACAACTAGTTAGAATTTGGCTCTCGGTTCTTCCAGAAATCTACTCCAAGTGAAGTTAGGCCCTTAACAATGTTCCACCCAATATCGACTTCACCAATTAAGTAAAACATGCCAATGTTCACCTTTTTATATTGTGGAACCTCTACTACAGTGACAATTTTCTCCATCCCTCCAATCCATTCTTCAAGTTCCACTGGGTCATACTTTCAATTCCATCATAGACTTTAGGGTTGCATCGGCCACCCTATCTGCTAATTTATTGACTTTATGAGGGATTTCCGGAGGTGCTGGGGCTATTCATTTCATAAGCTCGAACACCAAGGTCTATTAATAGTTAGAGTTCCCATATTGCTAACCAACTCAGGGGGAATAAAGGGCATTCTACTACACAAAACTTGGTCACCTGACCCTTGACCATGATCTGAATTTTCTTCTATGTGGGTTTCTGCATTATTTTACACATATTCTGATATTCTGACTATCCGTTCAGCTGAGTAATTCAAAGAACCGACTAAAACCAACATATAAGATAAACTTACACAACATATGCAACTAGTATAGCCTAGGTATTATTAAAACATAACACAAAGCTTCATTATATCATTGCCATAATTGCTCGCGTACAAACATATACATGGTTCCACAAAGAATATCACAGCCAACTAACCACCTCAAGGTCGACCTTTACACCTACCTCCCAACTAAAACACTACTTAGCCCTAATAGACTAAGTCCTCCATATGAGCAGAAGTAGGTAGGACTAGTACGTCAACACAATTGGAAAGACCTACCTAACTATATGCAATGTCATAACCTGCACAAAATTCATCTATCTAACTGGTTATACTATATACATGAGGGCTCATAAAGTAATCTATCTGAGGTGTCAACATATAATATAAATCAATCTAATGATCCTAGATGGATCATAGTCGAGGTCAGACTCATCCCCAGGCTCCCCACCCGAGTCAAAGCTGTTGTCTGAAGCACCAATTTCTACATTCTCATCATCATGATTAAGTTTATGCTCTTCCCATTTCTAGGTCCTTCTCTGAGTCCTCCATGAGGTCACCATCAGAGCTAAACTATGGTACAGAGCTAAACTATGGTGTATCAGGGAGATCTATAACAATGTGGACCTCATTTGATCCATCAGATGCAGGGATCCCCTCTCTAGGTCCTAATGGCTTTGGGTTGTCAGTGGCTGAGGAGCGCCAGGTACAGGTGGTGATGGTGGGGGAGATACAAAGTGTAATGAAAATATGTACTGCAGAATGTCAATGTTGTTCCCTCTGAGCACAAACTCCTCCCTTAATAACAGCTCGGTGATAATGTTAGCCCAAGCCTCGAGAAACTAAAATCCAAGTTCGTCCCATCCCAACGCTCAAGTCATCATAAAGTCATGGCATCGAGTCCTAGACTTGATCCAAGGGCCAACTGTAAATAAGGTTCACAACAACCTACATGTATGGGCCATGACACTATAAAACTCAAAAATAGGGTCTGCATGTGGGCTACCACACTAGCATATAGTGAAGAGATGTAAATGGCCACAGAAGTACCTGACATCACATTCACCATATATGGATCCATCTGACAAGAAGGAACAAAAGTGAAGAACATGGGAGAGATAAATAGGCATTTCTACTGTCATAAATCTCTAATGCCATAAATCTCTAATGATATATTAATATCCTTTACTAACCAACCTTCTTACCCTCCTATCCGTACTCTCAATGCTCTATATCCCATCAAGAAAGATCAAACCTGGCTCTGATACCAAAAATGTAACGCCCCCAAATTAAACATGTTTCACTGTTTGCATTCTCCCTAATAAATTCCCAAATTAGGACTAATAAATTCGATGATAAAGGAAATAAACCCAATGATCGGGACATTATCGTAAGAAGGATAAGACTTAAAGCAAATACCCTAAAAAGGATATAGTTGAGCATAAATAAAACTCATCTACATTCAACATCATAACTAACATGAGGTTTATACTTAACAACTAAGCAATTACCATAAAGTTTACATCTCCATCAACTAAAGATCTCAAGCCCCAAACTATACAACATTGCTATTGATCCATCTAGATCCCTTGCTCAACTTATTTCTCTAGCTAGTTTGCTATGATGAAGGCAATTCACTAGTCATTTGCCTAAAACAAAACATGAAAAATATTTCGAACTGTGAGCCGAAGCTCAGTACATGCACTCCTGCATGTGATACAGCCGCAAGCGCATGATGGCTTTGTAGCAAATCAAGATCGATCCCACAGAGACTAGGTTGATATATTGGGCTATATTCCCTCAAGATATGCTAAGCAAAGCCAAACTTTTGATTAATAAAAAATAGGAAGATAAGGAGACAACTATAACTAATTCAAGGGGTTTCAATTTAACAAGTTTTAATTCACTAATTTTAAATCAATTAAGGGAACATGCCTAGGAATTCATATAGTTATGAAGGTTGATTTGATCAAAATGATGAACATGTGCTTTTCTCTAATCGGTTAATTTTGAGAAATTACAATCTCACCAAAAATTTACTCTCTTCTTTCGAAATTTGATCAAAAAGTCGTGGGAAAATAAACAGCCTCACAGGAAACGAAGACACCATGCACTGTGGCATCCACCACGAGTAGACCGTGGTGTCCACTGCCTTGGCATTCTTCTGTTCTTCTTTCTTTCCACGGCCATGGTGACTGGTGGCATCCATGGTGAGTCAAAACAAGGGCAAAAAGGTCCAAAATCCTACAACATATAGAAAAGAACCATACCCAAGCGTAAAATTTGAAAATAAGTATAAATTATAACATAAAGTACATAATACTCCTAAAAATGCAACAAAATGACCCTGAAATGATGTATATGTTAAACACTTATCAAACTCCCCCATGCTTAAACCGTTGCTTATCCTAAAGTAAACACTAGATAAAACCGACAAGGGTAGATGCATCTAGGACTCAAACCATAACAACCTCTTTAAAGTAGGAAAGTTATAGCATATCACAAGCAAGAATGCCAATCAACGGCGACCCCCAAATAATGTGCAAAACATTTCAAAATCAGAAGAGGGTGAATGTTTTCAAAAAAGTACATGACCACAAGCTCGATATCAAACTTGATCACCCCAAAGAACCACAAATTATATCATGCAAGCACATGGAATTGAATAGAACTAATTAGACTGGTAGAACCTCACTTTTGGGAAATGTGAATCACTCCCGCTTATGTGTTTCAAATAAAGCATAGGTTTACTCAAGACTTATTTCAAAGAAGCAATCTACCATATGTTTGCAAAGACACTTGGTAGACGATAAATTGTCGTATTTTACGTACCTCTTTTACCCACTTTTAGCTCATATAATCGCATAATCTTTTGGATTTCTACTTGCTTTATTTGTTTTTGTAGGCAATAAACTTCAATCGAGCGAAACGCCGCGAAAAGGACCGAAGACGGGATAAAGCGAAGAAAAACAGGAAAAATAGGCAAGAAGGAACAGCAGGGGGCCGAACCACTGCACCAGAAAAGTGGCACGATGGGACCGTGCCACCCTGGCATGATAGGGTCGTGCCACTTGGCACGGTCATGCCCCTTCAAGCCGTTGTTTGGTCACGCGATTGTCTATTTTTAATGCCCTTTCGAGCGTTTTGTTCGAGGGGTGGCTTGGGGTTCTCTTTGGCAATTTTAGGCTAATTTTAGTTTAGGTTTTAGCCAATAAAAACCTCAATAGAAGGATTAGATTAGGATGTTGAAGATTGTATTTTGGATTCGAAGTTTTGGATTTCAAGTTCATTCCATCAATCAAGCATAAGTTCTCTTTTCTCTCTCTTTCGTATCTTGTTCTTGTTTAGGTTTTGCTAGTTTAATTTTTGTATTAGATTTGTTTAGTTTTCATTGTTAATCCATGTTTAGTTAGATTTATTAGATTATATTAGTTTCTTTCCCCCTCTTGTTCATGTTTACCTTCTTCTTTGCTAGTTTAGGTTTAGTTTGGGTTTTTGTATTTTGTCGATGATAGTTGTTAATTTTGGTTGGTTTGGATTGTGGCTAGCCCTTGATGGCTAATTAACCTTGTTTAGGCCCCAAAACTACCTTGTTTATGCCTAGAATTTAGAGTTTTCTTTCATGCCCACTAAGTGTTCGATGAAATGCTTAAAAGAGCTTTCATCCTTGTTTTGGGGCAATTGACTTATGCTGAGAGGTGAGGTAGATTGTCTAGTTTGGGTAGATGTTAAGCCGAAAATCATGCATTGTTTTATTAAATAATCTGATTTTATTTTATATATTATTTCGTCTAATTTGCTCTATTTCATATATTTTTCAGGATTAGCATTAATTAAATAAATAGGAGAACTGAGGACGTCGAAGTTCGGGTTTTACATACTTGGCTTTAAAGACAGTTCAAAATTAATAATTTATGGAAAATATTATTTCTATAATTATTTAATTGGGCTAGGGTTTAAAGAGTTGGAGAAGAGATAGAAGTCTTGAGGGAGAAGAAGTCTAAGAAAGAGAGGAAGGAAACCCTTAGTGCTAACCCTAGTCTCACCTCACCATGCATCATAAAAAGCCCATCACCTCTCCTAACCTACAAGAACCCCACGGCTGACTCTTCCTCCCCCTCCATAACCACCGTACCTCACACCTCCACAAGCACAACCATAAGAAAAAGCCACGGCACATCCTTCTTCCTCACATTTCTTTTTCCTCACCATTAATCACCATCACACCAAACCCTCAACTCCTTTACGTATCATCACCATCATCATCTAAACATCCTCAACCCCACACACACCTACCTACACCATATCACGGCACAATCACGGCCCTTCAATCCTCTCCACGTCTACCCTCCTTTCTCATCACCTTAGCATCCCATCATCACCATCTTCATCATATGACCTTCGCCATCATCAATCACACCATCATCTTCACGCTACAAGCTCCCCTCATCCTCAAGCTTCCATCATATTCATGGCAGCCTCATCTTATTAGGGTTGTATTATTTTTATTTTTATTTTGTTATTTAGATTATTGTTAAACATGCGCTATTTGGGTGAAACTTGAGATTTTAATTTTAATATGAGTGAGTAATTTCTTTGTGCTTAGTATAGTCTATTTGAAACCATGCTAAACTAATTATTTTGAAACAAGTTTTATGCTTTATTGTCTAGTTGATTCTTATTCATGATTCTATAGCGATTGGTGTTTACCGTTTTTAATTAGAATGCATGCTAGTTAGTTTAATGCGAATTCATGTGATAGTTTAAGAGGCTTTAATACGTAAAAGTTATCGTCTTTAAAACATTAGTATCACCCTAATTAATCATGGATGGCTCAAACTCATCTGTTTTAACTAGGTAATCGCTATAGATCTTTGTTAAATTGATTTGCTGATAGATTGGTTACAAAGCATTAGATGATGTTTTTCTAGTACATAATGCTCTAGTTTGATTAAATTTTTGCACTGGTGCAAGGGTTATCAAAGCTAGTAGGGTTTATATTAGGGCTGGACCTAAATAAACTATAATATAAGGAAAAATGGGGAAGATCCGCTGGTGGGTGTCTTCTACAGTTTAACTCATGGACGAAATCGACTTGTGTGTTAATGATAAATATTAATTTTCATGGTGGATATAGATTATGCTAAGCATTTTTCATAAATTTGATATCTTTTGATAATTATTTGTTGCTTTTAGTTAACTTGATGAGTTTGTCAATTTTTATTCTATAATTATTAGCTTTGATATAATACCGTTTACCCCCCCCCCCCAAATTATAGTCTTTTAGGAGTGTCCAGGTAATTTTAGATAGTTTAGATTTTGATTTTTAGAGTGGTTATAATTTTAGATTGATTTATATTCAGTTTTAGGATTTAATTACCGGTTTGTTAGAAATTAGACTAAAAATTTTTATTTTTGTTATTTTTCGATTTTTATCAGTTCTTAGAGTTTATATAGTGTCCTAATCTACCCATATTTAATTTTGTAATTTTTGGAAATTATTTGATAATTTTTCAGAATTATTTTGCGAAGTTGATATGTGCAGGTTTTTAGGTTATTAATTCTAAAAATTTTGATTTTAATTGTCAATTCACGATTAGTAGGTATTGTTAAGTGCAGAAAATTGTTGCCTAGAATTAGGTTAATTTTCTTGATTATTTTCGTATTTATATTTATGCAGATTATTTTATTTATAATTACAGATTTAATATTCTACATTTATATTCTGTGGTAATTTTCTGATTTTATTTTTCTAGATTATTTTGGAAAGCTTTTTACTGTTTTCTTTCCAGAATATAATCCAAAATATTTAGGAGCATCATTGGGTGTTTTTCCAGATTTTTATTCATTAGATTTTAATTATTTTAGAATTATTAAGTTTAGATTTAATAGATTGGATTAGTAAAATCATTTAGGATTAAGCTAACCTTTTTAAAACAATCTTTCCTCGTGGATGGATCCCTACTTCCCTATGCTATAAAAAGTATTTAATAACCGAAGTAGTGGTTAAATTTGTAGCTCTTGATAGACTTAACAAATTTTGGCGTCGTTGTCGGGGAAAGAAAATTAAATTGCTCGTTTACTTCTATTTAATTTTACTACTTTTATTGTTTTGTTTTTATTTTAATTTTTGCAGATTGCAAGTAAGTCTTAAGCTTAAAAGGTAAGAATGCCCACTCTTCGGGAACTTGCTGCCCCTAACCTAGAAACCCAACCCATGCCCATTGCTTATGCTGTATTAGATAAACCCCTAAAACTGAACTTTGGATTGATCAATCTGTTACCTAAGTTTCATAGATTAGCTAGAGAGGACTCATACTGACATATTAGTGAATTCCTTATTACTTGCTCTGCTATGGTGCCTAAGGGAATTCCTGAGGACCAAATTGGATTGAGGGCCTTTCCCTTTTCTTTGCTTGGTAATGCTAAGGATTGGTTGTATTACATGCCACCTGGATCTTTCTCTACATGGACTGCATTGCATAAATCATTTTTAGAGAAATTTTTTCCAGCATCCCGAATTAGATCTATTAGGAAGGATATATGTGGAATTAAACAAATTAATGGGGAAACTTTTTGTGAGTACTGGGAAAGATTTGATAAACTGTGTGCTAGTTGTCCCCAACATCAAATAACTGAACAATTATTGATTCAATATTTTTATAAGGGTTTGCTTCCTATGGATCGTAATATGGTTGATGCTACTAGTGGGGGGCTCTATTTAATAAAACCCCAGCAGAGGCTAGAAATTTATTCAATCTAATGGCACAAAATACTCAGCAGTTTGGTGCTAGAGAGTCACAACTTAAAAGGGTTAATGAGATTGGTTCTAGTTCATCTGTAGAGAGTCAATTATCTTATATTACTGCTATGTTGAATAAGATTGTCACTGGGGGAGTACAAAATGTAGTTATATGTGGCATTTGTTGTTTAGAGGGATATCCTACTGATACATGTCCTACACTTCAAGAGGGAAATGTTAATGCTGTCTATTCTAATAAAGGTCAAAGGAGATATGATCCCTATTCTAACACCTATAATGAAGGATGGAGAGACCACCCTAATCTTACGTATGGCCCTAAACCCAACCTACCTGGTTTTGACCAAACATCTTGTCAACCTTCTAGTCAAGATAGGACCAGCTTCCTAGTAGAACAAGTCCTTAAGAAGATGGATGATAGGTTCCAGAGTATGGAAACAGCTCTTAAGCAAGTTCAAGAGAGACAAATTACAACTAATATCATAGTTAGCAACTTGCAGGCTCAAATGCAAAATAGGTTACCATCTCAGCCTTACCCTAACCCTAAGGAAAATGTTAGTTCCATAACACTTAGGAGTGGGAAAGAATTAAAAGAACATAGGAAGAGTAGAGAGGTTGAGCCTGAGTTAGAGGTCAAAGGGGCTGAACCAGAGTGGGACACAGTATCTAATCAAGCTAGTAAGGACATAGGAGAGAAGAAAAGAGAACCTTATAAGCCAATTCCACCTTTTCTTAGTAGATTTAGAAGCCCTACTTCTAAGGTGAATGAGGCTAACCAAGAGATCTTAGAGACATTAAAGAAGGTAGAGATAAACATGCCTCTCTTTGCTGCCATTAAACAGGTGCCTCGTTATGCTAAATTCTTGAAAGAATTATGTACTACTAAAAGAAAGTTAGTAGGGAATGAAAAGGTAAGTGTGGGGGAAAATGTGTCTGCAGTTTTTCAAAGAAAACTGCCACCTAAGTGCAAACACCCAGCTGTGTTTTTTGTTCCTTATAAGATAGGAAATCTTTACTTCGATAAGGCTATGCTTGACTTGGGTGCCTCCATTAATGTTATGCCTAGGTCTATTTATGACAAATTGAACTTATAAGAGTTGAAGAACACTGGTGTAGTGCTTCAGTTAACTGATAGGAGCAGTATTTACCAAGATGGACTGTTAGAGGACGTCTTAGTCCAAATGAATGAACTTGTCTTTCCTGCTGATTTTTATGTGATGAACATGGGTGATGCATGTCATGATATTCCCATCTTGCTTGGCAGGCCATTTTTGAAAACATCTAGGACTAAAATTGATGTGCATGAAAGAACATTAACCATGGAATTTGATGGTGAAGTGATTAAATTTAATATTTTTGATGCCATGAGATTCTCTACTGATGTGAATTACGTGTATGCACTTGATGTTATTGCCGAATTGCCCCAAGATATTTATGACTTATCCAATGAGGATGAATTTTTGACTGTGCTTACTAAGAGTCTTGATCATGCTGAGTTTCAAAAAGTTCCTTACCAGATTAATGATGATTTACTGGAAGAGATCCAACTAGAGGATCCAGGAGCTTCATAAAGTCGAACCAATGACTATAAACAAAGGCGCTAGTTGGGAGGCAACCCAATATTTTTAGGGAAGTACCCGTTTAATTTCGTTTTTATTTTCATTATTTCTATCTTTTTGCATGCATTAGGGACTATGCATGAATTAAGTGTGGGGGGTGCATCCTGCATTTAATTCCCACAGTGTTTTATTCTTGAATTTTTTTTTCTCTCTTATAAATAATGCATGATATGAGTTTTATGTTAGGCTTGCTTGTTTAAATTTTTTTTGTGTTTTTTACTATTTTTGTTTTGTAGTTTATTCTTTTATGAGTAAAAACTTCTAAGCATGCTAGCTGTCTTTCAGATAAGTTTGAAGTTGATCCTCATATATCACTTTAATGAGTAATTATCATGATTATCCATCTTATTTTATCATATTATATAGCCGTACAGAGGCAATAGAATGACCTACCCATCTCTTAGACTATTGAATTAGTTGAATAACTCATTAAAATTGTGACTTTTCTTGTCCATTTATTATAAAAAAAAGTGAAAAAGGAAAGGAAAAAAGGTTAGATTACCAACATGGGTAGGAATAGGTGGCTCGACACCTTTTCCCCTTAAGTTTAGGCCTCAAGTGAGCCTTATGTATAGAGTACCGATGGTTGAGAGAGTCATGCCTCTTTTTGGGCCGATCAATGACTTGTACCAAACTAATAGTAAAAAAAAAAGGAAAGCAATAATGATGAATTATTTACTCCAACACCTCTATTCGGGTGAGTGTGAGACAGGGAGTGTTTAATTCCTAAGACCCTATATGGTCCTCGAATATGTGCACAAGTGGAGTTTGAAAAAAGAAGAAGAAGAAGAAGAGAGAAATAAGTACAAAGCAAGTTAGAATCAATTCAATGAGTTATTCTACCTAGTTCAATTGTCTCTATAGCCATACCACGCCTAAATTTTTCTATCTTGAATTTTTAGACCTCTTGATCGGTGTATGCATATTTAAAAGAGATGGATAATTATTGATTTTCTTATTTAATTATGGAAATATTGTGAGGCTGATGGATAAAGTCTCTTATGGCAGTTGGATGTCTAGTAGCTATTCACTTGTAGGAGGAAAAACTAATCACTTTTCAATAAAACTGTTTTTTTTTTTTAAGCAAGCCAAGACCTAGTATGAATATATCATAGTATGCATAACTTTATAAGAAAGAAAGAGGGTCAATTTTAGGTTGAGTCTAAGATTTCTTTACACGAGGATGTCCAAAGTCTAGGTGTGGGGGAATTTGTTAAGCTGAAAATCATGCATTGTTTTATTAAATAATTTGATTTTATTTTATATATTATTTCGTCTAATTTGCTCTATTTCATGTATTTTTCAGGATTAACATTAATTAAATAAAGAGGAGAAGAGAGGATGTCGAAGTTCGGGTTTTACACGCTTGGCTTTAAAGACGGTCCAAAATTAATAATTTATGAAAAATATTATTTCTATAATTATTTAATCGGGCTAGGGTTTAAAGAGTTGGAGAAGAGCTAGAAGTCTTGAGGGAGAATAAGTCTAAGAAAGAGAGGAATGAAACCCTAAGTACTAACCCTAGTCTCACCTCACCACGCATCATAAAAAGCCCATCACCTCTCCTCACCTATAAGAACCCCACGGCTGACTCTTCCTCCTCCTCCATAACCACCGTACCTCACACCTCCACAAGCACGGCCACAAGAAAAAGCCAAGGCACATCCTTCTTCCTCACATTTCTTTGTCCTTACCATTAATCACCATCACGCCAAACCCTCAACTCCTTCACGTATCATCACCATCATCATCTAAACATCCTCAATCCCACACACACCTACCTACTCCATATCACGGCACAATCACGACCCTTCAATCGTCTCCACGCCTACCGTCCTTTCTCATCACCGTAGCATCCTATCATCACTATCTTCATCATATCACCTTCGCTATCATCAATCACACCATCATCTTCACGCTATAACCTCCCCCTGATCCTGAAGCTTCCATCATATTCACGGCAACCTCATCTTATTAGGGTTGTATTATTTTTAGTTTTTTTTTGTTATTTAGATTATTGTTAAACATGCACTATTTGGGTGAAATTTGTGATTTTAATTTTAATATGAGTGAGTAATTTCTTTTTGCTTAATATAATCTATTTGAAACCATGCTAAACTAATTATTTTGAAATAATTTTTATGCTTTATTGTCTAGTTGATTATTATTCATGATTCTATAGCGATTAGTGTTTACCATTCATGATATTCGTATTATGTTAATTAGAATGCATGCTAGTTAGTTTAATGCGAATTCATATGATAGTTTAAGAGGTTTTAATACGTAAACGTTATCGTCTTTTAAACATTAGTATCACCTTAATTAATCATGGATAACTCAAACCCATCTCTTTTAACCCGGTAATCACTATAGATCTTTGTTAAATCGATTTGCTGGTAAATTGATTACAATGCGTTAGATGATGTTTTGCTAATACGTAATGCTCTAGTTTGATTAAATTCTTGCGCTGGTGCAAGAGTTATCAAAGCTAGTAGGGTTTATATTAGGGCTGGACTAAATAAACTATAATATAAGGAAAAACGGGGAAGATCTGCTGGTGGGTGTCTTCTACAGTTTAACTCATGGATGAAATCGACTTGTGTGTTAATGATAAATATTAATTTGCATGGTGGATATAGATTATGCTAAGCATTTTTCATAAATTTGATATCTTTTGATAATTATTTGTTGCTTTTATTTAACTTGATTGGTTTGTCAATTTTTATTCTATAATTATTAGATTCGATATAATACCGTTTACCCCCCCCCCCCAAAGTATAGTCTTTTAGGAGTGTCTAGGTAATTTTAGATAATTTAGATTTCGATTTTTAGAGTGTTTATAAGTTTAGATTCATTTATATTCAGTTTTAGTATTTAATTACCGGTTTGTTAGAAATTAGACTAAAAATTATTATTTTTGTTCTTTTTCGATTTTCAATCAGTTCTTAGAGTTTATATAGTGTCCTAATCTTCCCATATTTAATTTTGTAATTTTTGGAAATTATTTGATAATTTTTGAGAATTATTTTGGGAAAATGATATGTGTAGGTTTTTAGGTTATTAATTCTGAAAATTTCGATTTGAATTGTTAATTCACAATTATTAGGTATTTTTAAGTCCAGAAAATTGTGTCCTAGAATTAGGGTAATTTTCTTGATTATTTTCGTATTTATATTTATGCAGATTATTTTATTTATAATTATAGATTTAATATTCTGCATTGATATTCTGTGGTAATTTTCTGATTTTATTTTTCTAGATTTTTTAGTAAAGCTTTTTATTGTTTTCTTTCCAGAATATTATCCAAAATATTTAGGAGCATCATTGGGTATTTTTCCACATTTTTATTCATTAGATTTTAATTATTTTAGAATTATTAAGTTTAGATTTAATAAATTGGATTAGTAAAATCATTTAGGATTAAGCTAGCCTTTTTAAAACAATCTTTCGTCGTGGATGGATCCCTACTTTCCTATGCTATAAAAAGTATTTAATAATCGAAGTAGTGGTTAAATTTGTAGCACTCGACAAGCTTAACAGTAGAGAGAATAGTTGGGATTGGGACATGAAAATAGTCTCGTCGCTATCTGGGTTAAGGGTTGTCAACCTAGTAGTTTAGTTTAACTAATCCCATGAAAATAGGTGATTAGAGCAACTAGATTAGCGTATTGACCCTTGAGAGAGGGCTTAGGTGGCCTCAACGATGCAACCGATCAGTTTTGAATGCTAGCATAGTTAGGGAAGGTTTGGGCTTGACTTGATTACTTGGTTTATCTTAGGTCTAATCATAGTCGTTTTGTTTTCGCTTTAGGGCCTGTTCTTTTCGTGGGTAAATTGGATGGGTAAAAGGATGAAGTAGGTTGAGGTGGGTTGAGGTAGGTTGAAGTTGGTTTTTTTTTTTGAAGTGGGTTGAAATAGGTTGAAGTAGGTTGAAGATGCTTGAAGTTCGTATATTTTTTATGTGGTGGGTTGAAGTGGATTAAAATAATGAGAATGTAATTAATGTGCGATAATTTCTGAAGTTATCGAAATTTTGTGAAATTTTTGTGAAATTCTTTTCTATTTTTTATTTATAAAAAAGTTTAATTTTTCATTTTTAGGTTTTTATTTTTCATTTTTCATTTTGCATTTTTTTAATTTTGCATTTTTTGTATTTTTTGTATTTTTTGTATTTTTGCATTTTTATTTTATTTTCTTTAATTTCTTATTTCTTATTTCTTATTTCTTATTTTTTATTTTTTATCTTTTATTTTTTTAATTTTTGATTTTTTATTTTTAATTTTTATTTTTAATTTTTTTAATTTGTAATTTGTAATTTGTAATTTTAATTTTTAATTCTTATTTTTATTTATTTATTTTTTTGATTTCTTATTTCTTATTTCTTATTTCTTATTTTTTCTTATTTCTTATTTCTTTTTTATTTTTTAAATTTTTAATTTTTAATTTTTTAATTTCTTATTTTTTAATTTTTAATTTTTAATTTTTTATTTCTTAATTTTTTTGTTGTTATTTTTTAATTTATACTTTTTTATTTTCTATTTTTATTTTTTATTTTTTATGTTTTATGTTTTGTGTTTTTTTTAGCTTTATTTTTCATTTTTTACTTTTTAATTTTCGTTTATTTATTTATTTTTTATTTTTTAAATTTTTATGTTTAAACTTTTTTTGTATTTTTTAATTTTGTTATTTTTAATTTTAAATATTTTAATTTTATTTTTGATTTTGTATTTTGTAAGTTTTAGTTTTTATTTTATTATTTTTTTAAGTATTGTTTTTAGTTTTTATTATTTATTATGTAATTTTTAATTTCTAAATTTTTTTTGTTTTTTGTTTTTTATTTTTTACTTTGTACTATTAATTTGTTTAGTTTTTTAGATCTTTATTTTTTATTTTTTGATTATTAATTTTCTATAATTTTACATTTTTTTAGTTTTTCTTTTTTTATTTTTCTATTTCTTATTTCTTATTGTTTATTTTTTTATTTTTTATTTTTTGTTGTTTATTTTTTATTTTTCATGTTTTTACATTTTATTTTTTATTTTTCATTTTTTTGTTTTTATATTTTACGTTTTTATTTTTTATTTCGAATTTTTTAATTTTTTTTTGATTTTTAATTTAAATTTTTAAATTTTTAATTGTTATTTATTATTTTATATTTTATATTTTATGTTTTTATTTTTTTTTAATGTTTCATTTTTTATTTTTTTTAGTTTATGTTTGTTTTTTGTTTATGTAAAATTCCAAATCAAAGAAAAGAAATAAGAAATTAAAAATAAAAACATAAAAATGAAAAAAAAAGAAGTAAGAAATACAAAATAAAAACTTAACAATTAAAATTAAAATGTAAAAAATAAAATTAAAAAAAGAAGAAATAAGAAATAAAAAAATAAAAAAATAAAACATAAAAACATAAAAACTTAAAAAGCTTAAACAACAAAAAAACATAAAAAAATTAAAAATAAAACATAAAGTATAAAAAAATAAAAAAATGCAAAATAAAAATTAAACATTAAAAATTGAAAATAAAAAATGAAAAATAAAAAAATAAGAAACAAGAAATGAAAAAATAAAAACATAAAAAACATAAAATCATGGATAAATAAAAAATAAAAAATAAAGAATAAAAAGTAAAATAAAAAGTAAAAATAAAAAATAAAAAAATGAAAAAATAAAAAGTAAAAAATGAAAAAAAAATAAAAAAAAAAAAATAAAAAATAAAAAATAAAAAATAAAAAATAAAAAATAAAAACTAAAAAATAAAATTAAAAATTAAAAATTAAGAAATAAGAAATTAAAAAAATAAAAATGAAGAAATTAAAAATGAAAAATAAAAAAATAAAAATAAAACTAAAAAATAAGAAATAGGAAACAAAAATTCCACAAAATTTCGATAACTTCATAAATTATCACACATGAATTACATTCTCGTTATTTTAGTCCACTTGAACCCACCACATAAAAAATATACTAACTTCAACGCACTTCAACCTACATGAATGCACTTCAATCTAGTTCAACCTATTTCAACCCACCTAAAAAAAAAATACAAACTTCAACCTACCTCAACCCACCTCAACCTACTTCAACATACTTCACCCTTTTATCCACCCAATTTACCCACGAAAACAACAGGCCCTAAATCTCACATGATACTTTACAAATTATTAAAATTATGAAGGGGATGGGTTGAAGTTGGTTGAAATGGGGTGAAGTAGGTTGAGATAGGTTGAAGTGGGTTGAAGTTGGTATTTTTTTTTCAAATGGGTTGAAATAGGTTGAAGCAAGTTGAAGTAGGTTGAAGTGGGTAAATATGAATTGACCCACGAAAAGAACAGGCCTTAGTAGTTTAGTTCTATTTTCTATCCCCTTCAGTTTTGCCTAACTTGAGACACTTTAGTTAGCTCCGATACTTGGAAACCCAACTTTCTACGGACAACACCTCGAGTACTCAACGATGCACCTTTCACTTGGGATTTATAAATATTAGAACTCTGTTTTTCCCTAACAAGTTTTTTACACTGTTGTCGGGGAGTTGGCATCTTTCAATATTGGGGTTTACTTGAACATCCGAGACTAGGAATTTTAGAAAATAAAAATAAAAAAAAATCAAAAATTTCAAAAAATTCAAGATGGCTATTTTCTATTTACCTCAGTTTGAGCATTAACCTTTTTGGCAATACTTGTCTAGGTTGATTGATTATCGTGCTCAATATGTGCTTTTTGACTATGAAAAATGGGAAATATGTGATGCTGTGATTGAGGGGATAACACCTGAGACTCGAGTCATCCTTGAGTCCATGCACTATGGTGGTTTTCATTCTTTAGCTATTGATGACATGTGGGATTTGTTTGAGTCTCTAGCTTGGCATCAATGGCAATCTGATGATGCTAGGGACCCATATCATCACTACTCTTCTTACCCTCATGTGTTGCGCTCTTATTGCCAATCTTTTGACCATGATGTACATTCATGTCCCTATTATGATATCTCCTATGAGTGTCATGCTAGACTTAGTGCCATGATAGGGAAAATGCACGAACAACATACACGCTTTCTTAGTGAGATGAGGGAGTGTGGCCTATTGCATGGAACCGACCCTAATCTAGGCTCCCCTAGGCTAGAGGTTGGTCTCTATGAGGATTGCGAGTCTTCCCTTCCCCTACAGTCGAGTTTTGTTGATGATATTCCTTACACTGACCTAGAGGAAGCGTTCGGTCCTCCCTTGGCCTCTTCATAACTTGTTGATCCATCCTCTACTAGCACACCCATAGGCACTACCGTCAGTGTTTTGACCTTACATGCTTCTCCCCTCCCTTTGGCTCAGTGCACGGGGTTAGAGATGGGTGAGCTGTTTAGGGGTGATGTTACTGTTTTGGAGGATGATTTTCCTACTTGGTCGAAGGAAAATATCTTAGTTGAGTCACATCTTAAGGGGGCTCCTTTAGAGGAGTTGTGTGCTGATAGTTTGGTGGTTGGTATCGCGCCTAGTGTTGACCATATCGACCCAATTTGCCCCAAACCACTTGACTTGACCCCCATTTCATCCCCCATTCTTTCCACCGCCCCCTCGCACTTGCATGCATTTCTCGAGTCCATAGGCGATATTAGAGGGTGTAACCCCTCCTTCGATACTTATTGTGCATCCTTAGAGGACTTGCCTAGGAAAGTCATATGGAACACTTCCTTCGATCACGTTTTTGACTTTTCTATGGCATTTGATAAGTATAAAGAAGGCACCGATTTTCTTTGCTATGCTCTTCTTTGTATTCTCTTACTTAAATCATTCTGAGATGCATGCACAGGCACATGATAAGCTCTTGCCAGCTTTAATTACATCCGAGTTGACAACTCGAGTCTTGAGAGACAAGGAGTGGCTAACGCTCCTTAAGCCGCTGTGGCATAGTTTGGGTACAATCAGTACATGACTTGGTATAATCGTTCTCACTCTTCCCCCCTTCTTTTTATTTTCTCTCTTTTTATTTTTGTTTCGTTGAGGATATTAGGATTGTACTTTTGTGCTGATCATTTTGAGCACTTGGGAATTTGTTGAGCCAGTTGAGGGCTATGATCACCTTTGTGTGTTTTTATGTTTTGGTTGAGTGAGTTAGCTTGTGTATATGTGTGTTTTGTTTGATTTTGGTTTTTGTGTATTTTGTGGTTGGTGATGACTCTTAGCTCCTAATGAGGACATTGTGAGATTTATGTGTGGGGGAGGAGTCATTTATCCATTTTATTCTTACTTTTGTGAAAATTTTTCATTTTTGTCCAATTTTTTCAATTTTTCTCTTTTTTTTCGTATAGTTTTTCTCTTTGTTGGCTTCAGGGGAGTTTTGTACTATTTGATTAGCTTTGATCTCTGGTACCTTGGCTCTTAGTTTGTATATAAGTAAGATGTGCATGATGAATTTTTGTCCTAAGCTTGTCATTCTAGGCCTCAGTTCTAACCCTAATAGTCCATTGTAATTTTGTAATCCAATCCTGATTTATATATCATCAGTATCTTAGGATCTTAATCTTCTATTGTTTGACTCTACAACTTGCGTTTGTGCATCACTACTTTTGTCTTCACTTCAAAATTACAAGGGTGAAGAATTTCTGAAAAAAAAGAAGAAATTCTGAAAATATTCCTTTGAGGCATGTGTCACTGGGAATGAAAAAAAAAGAGTTTGAGAGTTGGGAATAAAAAGTATCCCTTTGAGGCATGCACTACTGGGTAGTAGTACCCTTAGAGGCAATACTGCTACTGGAAATGCTTACTTCCCATGTCAATAAGTTAATAATGTAGTTGATGCCGCTCAAGTGGATTGAGTCGATTCTAGTTAGCTAAAGTCCTAGGATGATGATACACTTGCACACCAGGAACTAGGATGGATTCAATGTTCTCATGCGTCGTCGGATGAAATGTTTATGTCTGGATGCCATTCTTTGGGATGATGTGTCCTAAAATGCATATAATGCTTGTGTACAGATGGATACTTGAGTTACTAGGGGGCTTTTTTTGTTGATCCGATTGTGTACAGTTTACCCCGGTGTATATTTTGTGTTTTGTCATTTTTTATTTTTTGTTTTTTTTGTTTCTCTTTTGTTTGGTTTCCTTTTTTGAGATATTGTTGGTATATCTTCTAAAAACGTCACACGACCTTACTCGTAAAGTTGGGGGAACGAAGGGGTTTAAAGGGCTTGTTGCATACGCCAAATACAATCGTGATTCCTATGAAAGTGAGTTAGGTTCTTAGGTTAGTTTTTTTTTTTTGTTTTGCTCGAAGACGAGCAAATGATAGGTGTTGGGGTATTTGTTAGGCGATAAATTATTGTATTTTACGTGCTTCTTTTACCCACTTGTAGCTTCTATAATCAGAGAATCTTTAGGATTTTTAGTTGTTTTGTTTGTTTTTGTAGGCAATAAACTTCAATCGAGCGAAACACTGCAAAAAGGAGTGAACACGGGATAAAGCGAAGAAAAACAGTAAAAACAGGGAAGAAGGAACAGCAGGGGGGGCAAACCACTGCGCCAGAAAAGTGACACGGTAGGGCCGTGCTACCTGGCATGGTCGTGCCCCCCCCCCCCCGAGCCATTGTTCGGTCACACGATTGTCTATTTTTAATGCCCCTTCAGGCGTTTTGTTCGGAGGGTCGCTCGGGATTCTCTCTGGCAATTTTATACAAGTTTTATGTTAGGTTTTACCCCATTAAAAACCTCAATAGGAGGATTAGATTAGAATGTTGTGGATTGTATTTTGGATTCGAAGCTTTGGATTTCAAGTTCATTCCATTAATCAAGCATAAGTTCTCTTTTCTCTCTCTTTCGTATCTTGTTCTTGTTTAGGTTTTGCTAGTTTAATTTTTGTATTGGATTTGTTTGGTTTAGATGTTTAGTTTTCATTGCTAATCCATGATTAGTTAGATTGATTAGATTATATTAGTTTCTTTCCCCATCTTGTTCATGTTTGCCATCTTCTTTGCTAGTTTAGGTTTAGTTTGTGTTTTTGTATTTTGTTGATGATATTTGTTAATTTCGGTTGTTTGGATTGGGGCTAGCCCTTGATGGCTAATTAACCATGTTTAGGCCCCAACCCTACCTTGTTTATGCTTAGAATTTAGAGTTTTCTTTCACGCCCGCCAAGTGTTCGATGAAATGCTTGAAAGAACTTTCATCCGTGTTTTGGGGCAATTCACTTATGCTGAGAGGTGAGGTCGATTGTCTAGTGTGGGCAGAGAGAATAATTGGGATTGGGATATGAAAATAGTCTCGTTGCTACCTAGGTCAAGGGTTGTCAACCTAGCAGTTTAGTTGAACTAATACCATGAAAATAGGTGGTTAAAGCAACTAGATTAGCCTATTAACCCTTGAGAGAGGGCTTAGGTGGCCTTAACGATGCAACTGATCAATTCTGAATGCCAGCATAGCTGGGGAAGGTTTGGGCTTGACTTGATTACTTGGTTTATCTTAGGTCTAATCATAGCCCTTTTGTTTTCGCTTTAGTAGTTTAGTTCTATTTTCGATCCCCTTCAGTTTTGTCTAGCTTGAGACGTTTTTGTTAGTTCCAGTACTTGGAAACCCAACTCTCTGCAGATGACACCCCAAGTACACAATGATGCACCTTGCACTTGGGGTTTATAAATATTAAAACTCTGTTTTTCCCTAACAACTCTCAAATTCCCCACCACTAGAAATGCAATGCCCACAAGACAATTAAGAGGACTTTATTTGGGTTGTAATGCGGGCTAGAAGGGTTAAGGGAAAGGAGTTGACAAATGCACTTGGGCAATGTGGAGCTACTTAACCAAGTGACTAGGGAGCAATAAAACAAACCACCAACTAGCCAATAAGTTCACCACTACTCCAAACCTCAACAATTCAGTGAACATACCCTAATGAATTACATATGAATGGAGTTGACAAAGAAGAAACACAAGCTTTTTACCTATCCAATGCCAATCAACTTAGGTTTTTTTTTTTTGCTTTTTTTCTTCTTTTTTGTCTCGCAAGATGACTTCATCTTCCTTTTTTTTCTTCAACATAACTTTTTTTCTCTTTCTTTTTTTGGGAAATGAAACAAAAATTACAATTATTGAAAGGCATGGGATCATGAACTATTAACTCACAACCGAATATTTAAACACACAACCCAAACAAGAGGGAACCAAAGCAAATGCTCAATATCATCAATCCCTAAACAAACCAACATACCAATACTGCCTTAAACTCGGTTATCCCTAAAACCACCCACTACATAGATGAAGTGATGCTCCATAGACTTGTCGTAAAGGTAGGAATATGTGTTTGGCCCAGGGCTAAGATGAAGGGATCACAACAAAGAAAGATATAAGCTCAAAGGGGCTAACAAATGGAAAAACACATGTAATACTAGGGTAGGCTATTTGGCTATGTGGCTAAAATGACCAAAGAAAGAAATGCCTGTATCATCTCATCAACTATGCACATGCTAATGTGGTTTTGAACAAGAGTCAAAGTAAGTTCTAGAGATGCAACATGGAAGAGTCAAACACATGAAAGAAACATGAGACAAAATATAATGATTTGTTAAAATAAGGATCAAAATCTCATAAGATATCTACCAAAGTCACAATTGGCTCATAAAATGAGTCCATGTACCAACATTAGTGCTAAAAACTCTAGGGGGTAAAATAGTTCTCAAACAAGACAAGGGTCAAAACAAGAAGTATTTACAAAATCTTCAAAAATTTAGCGCCAAAAGGGATTACACATTAAAAGTTACTTATGCTCATGAAAGCTATATTGGCTAACAAACATCATTGGAGGTTATCTCAAACCAATCCTCACCACCCCTATATGCAAATCTAAAATGCAAACCTAAAAATCAACTAAATGCAACCTGTTAACAAAAAGAAACCTAAAACTACATGCTCTAACATGTATGTAAACTAAAAACTGAAATGGAAAACATGTAAACTACTCTTCCCCCATGCTTAGATAAAACATTGTTATTCAAAGGAAAGAAAGTAAGAGAAAGAGAAGGGAAAACAAAAGAGAACAATCTCACCAGGTTAGGTGCAGAGTGCACCTAAGTTATGCGGCCTTGTAATAACCGGGGCACATGGAGCATAAGCCAATCCATCACGATGTCAAGACTCGGTCCTTTAAACCAGACATCATCAAGGTACACAAAAGCTTGTCAAACTCCTCAGCATAGAGTTTCCAAGCATGGCAACAAGCGAACAAGAAAGTAATCACAACAACGAAAGTTAATGCTCCCTTAAACAAAGCAAAAGCAGTAGAAAAATCAAAAGAGAAATCAACAAAAGTGCTCCCCAAGATTTTTCAAGGTGCATCCACTAGGAATATTCAATACGGGTCAAGGGAGGCATCATACCCACAAAAGTATCATAGGGAAAGAAAATTATGAACATTCCCACTGGGCATATTAAACATTTTGGCCTCATGGGCCAAGTCAACAATGGAATCACAAATCTTAGGATTATCAATGGGCGCATCTAAAGAATACTCGGGGGAAATAGAGGGTTCTAAACGCATAGGGGAAACATAGGTATGATCAAGGGGATTGGGGAAAGCATAATTAAAACAAAGGCTAGAAGACTTCTCATGCACACACTCATAACGACACCCTTCTAAAAGAGCGTGAAGTAGATTATGCACCACATCAAGAGTATCTTTCGACTCAAAACATGAATCACCCACATCAAACTTAGTAATCAACCCAAAAGGCTCACCCACCTCGAGCCTCATGCACTAAGCTAAAGGAAAGGATGAATCATCCAAGGTCAGGACAACATCAGTATTATCCATAGGTGTTGTAAAGTTAGGTTGAGCATAGCATGCATAATAAGGACATGAATTTATATCATGATCAGAAGAACTATAGCAATCACACTAAAAAAGAGCATAATAAGATCTAGAATAAAATGCGCAAGGATCAGGAAAGGAATAACCAAAAACACAACTAGCTTTCTCAAGCTCAACTGAATTCCAAGTATTCGACTCCAGCAATTACCATGCCTCATCAATATTTTTATCATGAAAATCCCAATACTCTAAAAGATTACGGATTTTACTATTCAAACCCTCATCATCAATGTATAAAATTTCCCATTTACCAACACAATAACCACATTGAGCAAAAAAAATATTTAATCGCTTAAAATACCTCCAAAACAATTCATGCTCGAATTGGGAAAAATGAAAAATTGCCAATGTTTTTGTTCTTTAAAATTTTTTAATTATTTAGTTTTTAATTTTTTTTCAAAGAAAGACAAATGCTTAGTCAAACCCATCAAGAAAAACCCAATATTCAACACTAGTCGCTGGCAACGGCGCCAAAAACTTGATTGTTTTTACCGCAAGCGGACGGTGGCGTTATAGCAAATCAAGGTCGATCCCATAGAGACTAGGTTGATCTATTAGGCTATATTCCCTCAAGATATGCTAAGTGAATCCAAACTTTAGATTGATAAAAATACGAAGATAAGGAAACAACTATAACTAATTCAAGGGGTTTCAATCTAACTTCTAATTCACTAATTTTAAATCAATTAAGGG
Organism: Selenicereus undatus; assembly: GCA_017589665.1. NCBI lineage: Eukaryota > Viridiplantae > Streptophyta > Magnoliopsida > Caryophyllales > Cactaceae > Selenicereus > Selenicereus undatus. Next base: position 63,323,181 of record JACYFF010031959.1, on the reverse strand, counting down.
AACATGCCTAAGAATTCATGTAGTTATGAAATTTGATTGGATCAAAATGATGAACATGTGCTTTTCTCTAATCGGTTAATTTCGAGAAATTGCAACCTCTCAAAAAATTTAGTCTATTCTTTCGAAATCAACCAAATTTGCCTAAAGTAAGCAAAGATCGTTTTTTCGAAGTAATTTGTCTTAATCCAAGTTAAATATCTTCGCTTACTTTCTATGTCCTCCTAACATACAAATCTCTCTTTCGAGATAAAGTTACGCTAGGTTTTATCAAGCAATCCAACAACTAAATGTCACCTTTCAGTTCTTCACACGATTGTTTCAATTGTACAAGCAAATTTTGGCCAAAAATCTACCCACAACATGATAATCACTTGATAGAACAAAATCAAACCAATCATGAAAATAAGCACAATTTTATAGATTAAACATGATCTAACTACACTTTCATAAACTACTAAATCCCTAGAAAAATAAAACTACTCACACAAGATTAAATTAAACATCTAACTACTCTAAAATGATAAATCTAAAGAGAAAAGAGAAGAGAAGAGAAGAGAGAACAATTTGCTCAGCCAAAATCGCGCTTGAACCGTCGTCTCAAGCCCGGGATGAAATCCTTACAAATCTTCACTTCAATTCAGTCTCTCTCCTTCTAATCTAAATCCTAATATAACTAGAATGGAATGGAAGAGAGGAAAATGGAGTGAGGGGATGTGTAGATGGGATGTGTTGAAATGAGGACGAGAGTGCCCTGTTATAGCAAAGCTGATGGAAGCCGAGTAGTCATGTGAATAAATGACATTAAAAACTGCTTGGAAGTTGAAAAGTCATGAGAAAATAATTAGCCTCGTAGCAAACGAAGAAACCAGGGACCGTGGCATCTACCATGGGAAGACCGTGGTGGCCACTGCCTCAGTATTCTTCTGTTCTTCTTTCTTTTCATAGGCATGGTGAGTCAAAATACACTCAAAATGAGGGCCAAAACAAGGGCAAAAAGGTCCAGAATCCTAGAAAACACAGAAAAGAGCCATACCCAAGCGTAAAATAGGAAAATGATTTTAAATTATAACATAAAGCACATAATTCTCTTAAAAATGCAACAAAATGACCCTGAAATGTTATATACGTTAAGCACTTATCAAACTCCCCCATGTTTAAATCGTTGCTTGTCATCAAGTAAACACTAGATAAAACTGACAAGGGTAGATGCATCTAGGACTCAAAACATAACAACCACTTTAAAGTAGGAAAGTTATAGCATATCACAAGCAAGAATGCTAATCAACGGCGACCCCCAAATAGTGCGCAAAACATTTCAAAATCAGAAGAGGGTGAATGTTTTCAAAAAAGTACATGACCACAAGCTCGATATCAAACTTGATCACCCCAAAGAACCACAAAGCATATCATGCAAGCACATGGAATTGAATAGAGCCAACTAGATTGGTAGAACCTCACTTTTGAAAAATGTGAATCACTCACTTATGTGTTTAAAATAAAGCATAGGTTCACTCAAGACTCGTTCCAAAAAAGCAATCTACCATATGCTTGCAAAGACTCTCAAATTCTCCACCACTAGACAAGCAATGTGCACAAGACAATTAAGAGGACTTTATTTGGGTTGTAATGTGGGCTAGAAGGGTTAAGGGAAAGGACGTGACAATTTAGTTGGACAATGTGGAGCTACTTAGCCAAGTGAGTAGGGAGCAACAAACAAACCACCAACTAACCAATAAGTTCACCAACACTCCAAACCTCAACAATTCAATGAACATACCCCAATAAATTACATAGGAAATGAGTTGACAAAGAAGAAACACAAGCTTTTTACATATCCAATGCCAATCAACTTAGGTGTTTTTTTTTCGCTTTTTTTCTTCTTTTTTTTTTGCTTTGCTTTTTTTTCTTGCAAGATGAGTTCATCTTCCTTTTTTTTTTCAAAAACATAGCTTTTTTTCTCTTTCTTTTTGGGAAATGAAATAAAAATTGCAATTATTGAAGGCCATAGGATCACGAACTATCAACTCATAACTGAATATTTAAACACACAACGAAAACAAGAGGGAACCAAAGCAAATGCTCAATATCATCAATCACTCAACAAACCAACATACCAATATCACCTTAAACTCGATTACCCCCAAAACTACCCACTGCATAGATGAAGTGATGTTCCATAGACTTGGCTTAAAGGTAGGAATATGTGTTTGGCCAAGGGCCAAGATGAAAGGATCACAGCAAAGAAAGATATAGGCCCTGTTTGGCAAACAGCTGTTAGCTGTTAGCTGTTTGAGTTAGCTGTTTGTATTAACTGTTTGAATTAGCTGTTTGTTGAAAAACTATTTGGTAAAAATAGCTGTTTCTGACAAAGTTGTGAGACAAAAAGCTAATTCTTCAAAAAGCTCTTCTAAAAAGCTCATGGAATTAGCTTTTTCAAATTAGCTTTTTGGACCCAAAAAGTTCTTTTAAAAAGCTTTTTCACCAAATAACCAAATTAGCTTTTTTACTTGGTCAAAAAACTAATTTTTGTCAAAAAAACTCTTTTTGGCCAAAAAGCTCTTCAAAAAGCTGTTTGCCAAACAGGGCCATAAGCTCAAAGGGGATAACAAAGGGGAAAAACATGTAATACAAGTGTAGGCTATTTAGCAATGTGGCTAAAATGGGCAAAGAAAGAAATGCATCTATCATCTCATCAACTATGCACATGCTAACATCATTTTGAACAAGAATCAAGGCAATTTTTAGAGATGGAACATGGAAGAGTCACACATGAAAGAAACATGAAACTAAATATAATGATTAGTCCAAATAAGGCTCAAAATCTCACAGGGTATCTACCAAAGTCACAATTAGCTCATCAAATGAGTACATGTACCAACATTAGCGCTAATGACTCTAGGGGGTAAAATAGTTCTCAAATAAGACAAGGGTCAAAACAAAAAGTGTTTACAAGACCTTCAAAAATTTTAGCACTAAAAGGGATTACACATCAAAAGTTACTCAAGCTCATCAAATCTATTTTTCCTAACAAACATCATTGGAGGTTATCTCAAACCAAACCTCACCATCTCGATATGCAAATCTAAAATGCAAAGCTAAAAATCATCTAAATGCAACATGCTAACAAAAAGAAACCTAAAACTACATGCTCTAACATGTATGCAAACTAAAAACCAAAATGGAAAACATATAAACTACCCTTCCCACATGCTTAGATAAAGCATTATTATTCAAAGGAAAGAAAGTAACAAAAAGGGAAGGGAAACCAAAAGAGAACAATCTCACCAGGTTAGGTGTAGAGTGCACCTAAGTTATGCAGCCTCGTAATAATCGGGGCACATGGAGCATAAGCCACTCCATCATGATATCAAGACTCGACCCTTTAAACCAGACATCGTTAAGGCACGCAGAAGCTTGTCAAACTCCTTAGCAAGGAGTTTCCAAGCATAGCAATAATAGAACTAGAAAATAATCACAGCAAAGAAAGTTAATGCTATCTTAAACAAAGCAAAATCCATAGAAAAATCAAAAGAGAAAGCAAAGAAAGTGTTCCACATGATTTTTCTAGGTAAATCCACTAGGAATATGCAATACGGGTCAAGGGAGCATCATACCCACAAAAGTATCGTAGGGAAAGAAAATTAACGACATTCCCGCCAACCATATTAAACGTTTTGCCCTCATGGCTGAAGTCAACAATAAAATCAGAAATCTTAGGATTATCAATGGGCACATCTAAAGAATACTCGAGGGAAATAGAGGGTTCTAAATGCATAGGGGAAAAATATGTATGATCAAGGGGAATGGGGAAGGCATAATTAAAACAAAGGCTAGAGGACTCCTCATGCACACACTTATAACGACACCCTTATGAAGGAGTGTTAACTAAATTATGCTCCACATCAAGAGTATCTTCCGACTTAAAACATGAATGACCCACATCAAACTTAGCAATAAATCCAAAAGTCTCACCCACCTCAAGCCCGGTGTACTGATCGAAAGGAAAGGATGAATCATGTAAGCTCAAGACAACATTAGTATTATTCATAAGTGATGCAAAGTTAAGTTAAGCATAGCGTGCATAATAAGGACATGAATTTATATCATGGTCAGAAGAATTACCGAAATCACACCAAAAAGAAGCATAATAAGATCTAGAATAGAATGTGCAAGGATCAGGAAAAGAATAACCAAAAACACAACTAGCCTTCTCAAACTCAAATGAACCCCAAGCAATCCACTCAAGCAAATACTATGCCACATCAACATTTTTACCATGAAAATCCTAACACTCTAAAAGAATACAGGTTTTACTATTCACACCCTCATCAACAATGTCTAAAATTTTCCATTTACCAACACAATAACCACATTGAGCAAGAAAAACATTTAATCGCTTAAAATACCTCCAAAATAATTCATGCTCAAATTCGGAAAAATGGAAAATTGCTATTGTTTTTTTCTTCGAAATTAATTAATTATTCAATTTTCAAATTTTTTTTTTCAAACAAAAACAAAATGCTTAGTGAAACCCATCAAGAAAAACCTAATATTCAATACTAGTCCCCGACAATGGTGCCAAAAACTTGATTGCTGCTATTGTAAGCACACGGTGGCATTGTAGCAAATCAAGTTGGATCCCATAGAGACTAGGCTGATCTATTGAGCTATATTCACTCAAGATATGCTAAGCGAATCCAAACTTTAGATTGATAAAAAAACAAAGATAAGGAAACAACTATAACCAATTCAAAGGGTTTCAATCTAACAACTTCTAATTCACTAATTTTAAAACAATTAAAGGAACATGACTAGGAATTCATGTAGTTATTAAAGTTGATTGGATCAAAATGATGAACATGTGCTTTTCTCCAATCGTTTAATTTCAATAAATTGCAATCTCTCCAAAAATTTAGTCTATTCTTCCGAAATCGACCAAATCTACCTAAACTAAGCAAAAGTCGTTCTTTCGGAGTAATTTGTCTTAATCCAAGTTAAACATCTTCAATAACTTTCTATGTCCTCCTGACATGCAAATCTCTCTTTCGAGATGAAGTTACGCTAGGTTTTATAAAGCAGTCCAACAACCAAATGTCACATTTCAGGATTTGACCTGATTGTTTCAATTGTACCAGCAAATTTTGGCCAAAAATTTGCTCACAATATGATAATCAATTGATAGAACGAAATCAAACCAATCATGAAAATAAGCACAATTCTATAGATTAAATCATTATCTAACAACACGTTCATAAACTACTAAATTCCTAGACAAAAATTAAACTACTCACACATGATTAACTTAAACATCTAACTACTCTAAAATGATAACTCTAAAGAGAAAAGAGAAGAGAGGGGAGAAGAGTCTGCTCCGCCAAAATCGTGCTTAAACCGTCGTTGCAAGCCCAGGATGGAATCCTTGCAAATCTTCACTTCAACTCACTCGCTCTCCTTGTAATCTAAATCCTAATATAACTAGAATGGAATGGAAGAGAGGAAAATGGAGTAAGGGGATGTGTAGATGGGATGAGTTGAAATGAGGATGAGAACGCCCATTTATCGCAAAGGTACTGGAAGCCAAACGACCACGTGAATAAATGGCATTAAAAACGGCTTGGAAGTTGAAATTTCATGAGAAAATAAATAGCCTCACAGGAAATGAAGACACCACAGACCGTGGCACCTACCATGGGTAGACCGTGGTCTCCACTACCTCGACATTCTTATGTTCTTCTTTCTTTCCATGAGCACGATGACTGGGGGCACCCGTGGTAAGTCAAAATACACTCAAATGAGGGTCACAACAAGGGCCGAAAGGTCCAAAATCCTGCAAAACACAGAAAAGAACCACACCCAAGCATAAAACAGGAAAAGGAGTATAAATTATAATATAAGGCACATAAATCTCCTAAAAATACAGCAGAATGACCCTGAAACGATATATGCGTTAAGCATTTATCAGTATGGTGAAATGATTGTTGCATACATTGGTTGGGCCCGCTTTGTAATTCATTTAAGTTAAAATAGTGACTAAGTTAAATGCAAAACTACATTGCTAATTATTATCTGGTAGTGAGCCCCTTGTAATTGTTACAATCTATAGATAGGTGTACACCTACCAAGCCGATGGAGGACCTGGCCTTAAGTTGCACGGGTATTTGAAGGGCAATGCCCTGTAACTGATAACTGATGGGGTCACTAATTATGTGATAAATCATTGATTAAACTGATTCATTGAAGTACTTACCAAAACATTGTAATTTTGATAAATACGTGCTGGATTCAAAAGATACAAGCAATGAACGTACCTGGAGTCTTTAAAAATGCAATCTCAGTTGATAATACTTATGCATAATGAAAAACGATAGATTAGGCCCCGATTCTGTTTAAGAAATGTAGTTATAGGTATATGTAATTAGTAAACAACGCTAACTTTCATAATCATAACTGTAAAAGAAACTCATTAAAAGGCATCCACAATTGAAATAATTCCATAGAAGATGAGTTAAACCAAAATGATTTGAAAGTGAAATGAATTAGGGTAATTTAGCTCAAAGAGAATAATGTGGAGTAAAATTGATCAAGGTAGAATAATCAGGATCATAAAAGAAAGACTTTGATGGTTATAATTGAACGTGGATTTTTGTTTTGACATTCTTAGATGGACAATCAAGGTTTAAGGGAATTGGAGTGGTGGTAGGTTCAGAATAACTTCAAACACACCTGTCTAGATCGACAAACACTGATCTGGAGTTATCAATTTCCCCACTTCTCCAATTTCTTTGCACATGCCATATAACTTAGTTTTCCAAACCGAATAAGATTTTAAGTACAATCAAACTTGTTACCGATTCAAGGTCCACCTTAGAAAATTCATAACTTTGACCCTTGACTTCAAATGGAGATCTAAAGCCTCAACATGAAAAGCTTAAGAAGTCCCTCAAAACTTTCATTCATAGTACAAAATACAATTCCCACAATACAGTTCCTAAAATTGAGCTCAAACACAGTTGTGCACATCTTACGTCTATCCTGTGTAGTCTTAGGAAAACGACCATAATTTTTTTCACACAACTCAGAATGATGTGACTCAAAAGGAATTTAAAAGATAACTCATGGATCTATCTGCCCATCAAAAATCTTAATTTTTTGGTGGGCCAAATAATACCAGTGTAATCTCAAAGAGACCCCTATTTTGGGTCTGGTTGCAGCCGTAATGTTCTTGCTTTCACCGTTTTCTTCACATAATCTCCCTCTAAAATCACCCTTTAAAACCATTTATCAAATCCTTGATCCTTCTCATCACCTTACAAAGTCATATTATCCAAAATCACTACATGATCATCTTTACATATTCTACAATCATTCTTTCTATAAAAAACACTTAGAATGCCTCCATAACCTCACCTATTTGCATAAACAAATAAAGCAACCCCCTTTAATTATTTCTTGGAATTTTCAAATCCCATCCATTTTGATAAAAACTCAATAACATCATCAATCAACTCATTCAAACCCCAAATTTCATCTCAATGAACACAAATATGCTCACTAGATGTCAAAGATTAAAGTAAATGATACATGGCCATAAACCCTAAATTATGCCACGAACAAATTTCCATCCAAATCACCCTAAATGAGTAAAATAAAATCACAAACCATCTATAAACTTATTTTCCATACTATATCACAACAATTAAACAAACAAACACAAACCTAAACTCTCTTGATTCATACATGTTTGATCAAGCTCAAGCTCAACTCCACCATATCCAAATCCCCCCAAAACAATAAAATGCGCATAACAACCTTTATTTTAATCAATATACCATGATCCATAAAGAAATCATCCATAAAAACCAAAATTAAAAAAGATAAGGGTTAGAGATTAACTCACTTGAGGCTTAGATTTTGAGAGATGGAGGTGATGTTTGATACTTGTAGGACTTGAGGAGGGTGGCAGCTATGGCTGTAGGGTGGCTGGTGGTAATGGTTGGCGGAGCTCATGGCCGGCGATGCTGCTAGTTGTAGGTAGCAGCTCACGGTAGGCCAAAACAGTGGAGGGGCCACCCATGGGGGAAAGAGAAGAGGAGTGGAAAAAGAAAAGAAGGAAAAAAAAAACAATTTGGATTTTACTTGAAATTTTTGGCTTATCTAGAAAACTTGGCTGATATTTATCCACCCAAAAGTGGCTTTTTGCTAATTAAAATTAGGAACAAATGATGGTGATTAACTTAATTTAATTGCACCAAAATTTTCGAGCCACAACTTGAGCTCAAAAGGAATCAGGGCCGCAATTCGGGCCTAAATGAATTGGGCCAAACTTAATGAATTTGGGCCCAAATTTTTGCATGGTTAAAAATTAAATTTTTTTTGTGACGTTATGAAAAATAATTTGTCACTTAATCGTATTTATCAGGGCATAATATCGATTCACCCAAAATTATTACAGCAAATGAAACTCAAATTGTCAAGTGGGGCCTAAAATGAATTCTCCCAACCGGGATGATTAAATGAGATACATAAATGTGAAAAAAAAATTAATAGCATGGCTTAATTAAATAAATAAACATAATTTAGAGTAGGGTTTTTACAAAAATACCCACTTTACTAATATGTCTTTTGATGCTTTATTGAGGAGGTACTCTATAGTCCATAAACTTGCCACTCAATATCATCCCCAAACTAGTGGCTAGGTAGAAGCGTCCAATAGCAAGATTAAGTAAATTCTTAGGAACATTATGAGTAGGAACTAAAAAGATTGGGTCGGCCAACTCATAGGTGCTTTATGAGAACTTTCAAGACTCCCTTAGGTAAGTAACCTTACAGGGTTGTGTATAATAAGCCTTGTCATCTCTCTACTGAGATTGAGCATAGAGCTTGGAGGGTAACAAGTTGCTTAATTATGACTTGACTAAGGCCAGTATGGAGATAAAACTCCAACTGATGAGGTAGAAGAGAGAGTTGAGGTATATGAGAGTGCAAGATCTAACAATAAGAGAACTCCATATTGATTCAATGGGTATGGTGGCATTTTAGTTGTTCTTGGCTCTTGTCTTTGCTTGTTCTTCTTATTATTTTGTTTTCAGTTTCAGTTTTAGATCCACTACCTAAACCCTCAAATCCATATAGTTTATGATGCTTTCATTAAATTCAATTGGGAATTTTACTTTTGTGTTCCAAAATTGCAAGCAATGAGTTTAATTTTCAAAGCTTGTTCGGTACATTGTGTGGATTTGCACTTAGTTTCAATTCCATGGCTACTGTTAATTTGCCTAGTTTTTTTTGATGTGGGTTGGGTGGGATTTTGACTAATTTGGGCTTGATCCTTCCTTATTCTCTGGCTTGGTCTGCCCTGTAGGTGAAGATTGGTATAATTCCTACTTCTTTTATTTTGATGCAACCTTTTCCATGTTGAATCAGTCTTGTTTAAACTGAATGTTCTTCATTTTACCTTTCCCTGCTTGTGATTTATTATGTTCAATTTGCCTCCAGTGTCGAGCACGTTATAAAATTGATTAGCAGACATAACAACAAGAGGTTATACATTCCTTGGTAGTCACTAATTTCATTTCTAAATTTAGTCATTTGTATGATTATGTTGAAATAAACATGGACTAGTAGTTAGAGATGTAATCTCATATACCATCCCTAAGGATGACATCCTAAGTGTTACAATGATAAATCTTACACTTGCGAAAATTCACAATAAGTTTTTGTAGCCGCTGCCACGGATCGAACCCAGGTTGCCTGTATGACAGATGGGAATACTTACCACTATATTACAACGACGAAATTGTGTTATCTAGGTGTGGGGGTTGGAAAATTATGTTTCAAAAAAAAAGAAAAAAAGAATAGAAGCATGAAAAATTGTAAAAAAAAAAGAAAAATTATGAAAAATCCAAAAACATTTTCATCTTATTTTGCGGAATTTATACTATTCTGATTGGCTTGTTCTCTTGTACCTTAGTCATTAGGTTATATATAAGTATAGTGTGCATGGTAGAACCTAGTTTAAAGTGTGATGTTTATGCCAATCCAAATCACCGACATGTTCGAAACCAAGCTTGACCATGGTAGATAATCTGTGAGATTTTGAGCCTTGAAGACCATGTCATCATTTTTAGTTTCATATTTTCTTTCATATGTGTCCCTTCCATGACTACATCTCTAGAACTTGTTTTGATTCTCTTCAAAATCACATCTAGGAAGTTCTCTATGGTAATATGATAGAGACATTCATTTGTTTTATAAGCCACATAGCCAACTTAACTTGAATGTTTTTCCCTTTGTTAACCTTTTGAGCCTTGATCGTTTTCACTTGTGGCGACCCTTCTATTTTTCCTTTGGCCGGAACACATTTCCTACACCTAAGCTAAGACTAGCTGAGCAACACTCTCATATTTGACGGATAACTTTTGGGTGATGATGTATTTAGTGGTTGATTCTAAATCTTTTGGCATGGTGTGACGGTGCATTTGTGGATTCAGTTGAGCTATTTTTTTAAATGTCATTAATTCACTTTTATTTATAGAAAGAAAAGGAGAGGAAAAAAATCAAATACAAAGTGAAAAACGGGGGAAAAGTCCCAACGAAAAAGACTGAACAGTTTTTTGAAAAATCATGAGAAAAAAGGAAATACAAAATGTTGAGAACAAGAGTGTTTGGCATGGTTGTACATACTTGATTTTGATTATTTCAATTCGTTTCTAAATGGTTGCTTTGGTGGGTTATGTCTTATTTTGTTATATTGGGAGACTGTGTGATTTAGTTGGTAGAAATGTTTGGTTGCTCATTAGCTTCTTGGCTTTTAGCTCCTCATTTTCCAAATTGATTTTCCTCTATTACCCTTAACCTTTAGACCTATTACTACCTTTGAAGTCCTTTTGATTGTCATTTTTTATTTTGCATCTTATTGGTGGATAATTGAGTCTTAGCAATTCTATGATAGTTTGTATGATTGGAAGATGAATTAAATGAACCTTATTATATCTTAAACACATGAGCAGTAGTGTCCACATGTTGCTTAAAGTGAGGTTTCAATAGTCGGGCTTGTCTGTATTTCTTCAGTAAGGTGAAAGATTTTATTTATATGTCATCAGTGGGGACTACGAATTTCTTAATGTATACATTGTTTTTATATGTGACCTGATGTTTAGGTTACTTGAGTGAGGTTGCTAATTGGAATGTGCATATATTTTTCCTCGATGTTGTATATATATTTTGCAAAAAGTAACCATTTTTGATTTCCTGTTTTCTTTTTATTTTAATATTTTGTGGGGATATCTTCTGCAAACCTTCACAAGACCTTACTCGTCCACTACAGGTAGGTCTTCAGAGGGCTTGTGCAAGCATGATTCTTATGAAAGTGAGTTAGTATTTTCGTTCTATTTATTTTTCTTTTTCTAGGATTTTTAGTTTCATTTACTCAAGGACGAACAAAATTTAGGTGTGATGGTATTATTCAACCTGAGATTATGACATTTTATACCCTTTTGTTGTCTAACATTTGGTCAAAATAAATTATTAGATTAGAACTTTAATATGTTTTTTTTATTTTGTTGGAATTTGGGAAATTTGAAAGGACAAATAAATTTTATAAAAAGAATTCAACCAAAAAGATGATTGGATTAGGTGCAAAAGAGAAGAAAAAAGAGCCCAAGCATGCGCCAATCAGGCCAGTCGTGCATCAAACGCCCTATGTGCAGCCTGCCTACCCCAGTTGAGCCTAGTGCTATCTCTCACTTGCCGTGTCACGTGCTTAACAACTAACCACCTTTTGCTAGCCATCCTCTCAGCCTTCCATTCTCTCCCTCGCTCTGAGCCTATTTTTTTTTCCTTCAGCCCAAAAGGCTTCCCAGCTTCTTTCCCCCTTTCCCTCTCTTACTTGCAGCATGCGTTACACATGATCACGAGTTCTCCCTTGTCGTCACACATCCTTTCTCTCTTCTGATCTTCTTTTCTTTGCTTCTTAAACCCGTAAAACCCCCTTCCTTTGTCACTTTATCTCCTATCTTCAATGCTCAGTAAACCCCACATCTGTCCATCTCCAACATGAGCTCTTCAACATTAACTTTCATCTGTTATTCTCATCATCATCATCATCTCCACTCTATCATTAAGTTTTTACAAATAATGAGACAATAAAGGTGAGCAATGATAAGATTGGTTACATGGCGTGTTAATTCAAGATTAATTGAAGCATTGAAGAGATGTGAGCGGTGTTTTTTTTTTTTTGCTACAAGAGGACGAAGGTAGTAGATAGCATAGGTTAGAGCTTCTGTTACTTTGGTTTTGTTCTATTTATTTTCCCAAATTAAGATCTTATTTTTGAATTCAAATTAATGTAATTGAATTTTGAGTTTTCAATTTGGAGTGAAGATTTTAGTTTCAGTTTCGAATTCTGAGTAATTGGTTTTGTGAATTTCAAACTTAGCCTCTCTATTTGTGAATTTTTGTTACTCTATTTTAGACTTTGTTTAATTTAGATTTAGGGACCAATGTTTTTCTGCGTTGCTTTGTTATGGTCCAATTCATAACCAAATCTATGTAATGGTCTCGTGACTACATGATACCATGCTTTGGTCTGTCCCACTCACTATTGTTTCTTCATCTCACCACTGCTCCCAGATCTGAGAGGTCATCTTTCTTCTTTTTCTGTCCCATTTTTGGTTAATGTTGAATGTCAATTATTAGAATTAATTCATTGGGCATTGAAATTCAATTGTTTTCCTTTAATGTGATGTTCACTAACTTGCTAGTTGTTTTGACTTGCCACTAAGACATGTTCATTTTTATATTAGTTAACCTATCCGGCAATGCTTTATAGTCACATACATGTTTGTGTGTATTTTTAATGACAATTCTTTAATATTAGTTTGTTAATTCTAGTGTCTACATAGTTGGAAGCAAGTGTGTTTTATTTTGTAATGCTCTTATCACTTAACATATGTTAGTTAGTATTACAAAAAATGACCTCATTTCGTAATCCATCCATAACTCAGGGTCTAGATAGCTAGCTGTCTGATGCCTCTGGCCCTACATCAACAACATCCATATCAACTTGCTGCTCCCATGACTCCGGCTCTCTGGATCCTTCTATGCCTCTAGATCATTCTCAAGGTCCTCCATGGGCTCATTGTCAGAGCTCAGCTCTACTACCTCCGGGGTATCAGGGAGACCCACAACAATGTGAACTCCACCTCATCCTAATGACACTAGATGGTTGGGCAGTTGGGGATCGCCCGATATAGGTGGTGGTGGTGGCCCCTGAGCTGGTGCATGTGGGTAGGTGAAAGATGTAAAGGAAAGACTTGATGTAGAGTCCTTATAGTGCCCCCTTTGCTCAAAGTCATCCCTAAGTAACAAATTGGTAATAAGGGTTGCCCAAACCCCCTAAAGTTGAGATCTAGGTTCGTCCCAGCCCGGGGCTCCAATCATCATAAAGTTATGGCATTGAATGCGTAAACTCAACCCATGGGGGCAATAGAAGGTAATGAGCACAACAGGTTACATGCACAACTGTAACACTATGGAACTCAGAAAAGGGCTATCATACTAGCATGTAATAAAGAAATGTATGTGGTTGTAGAAGCCCCCGACATCATGTTCAGTGCATAAGGATCCATCTGATAAAGAAGAACATAAATGGAAATATGAAAGACATAAGCAAATACTTCTAGTGTAACGCCTCCAAATTAAACATGTTCTACTATTGGCAATCACTATTCTAATTCTCTCAATTTCAACTGATAAACCCAATGATCGGGGCTTTACCGCTGTCCAAAAGAACAAGGCTTGAAGCATGAGTACTAGAAATAACATAGTTTGACATAGCTACAACCATACACATTCATACATGATCAACCTATATATAGTCAATTGTTAAGCAATATATGGTTTATACACCAAAATAAAACAATTCACCATATAATCGACACCACACCTCTATCCATTGAAGATTTCAAAATATAGCTTCAAAATATGCATATACTATGTCACTGTTGATCCATCCAGATTTCTTGGCTCAACTGGTTTGCTTCAAATGGTTTGCTAGTAAGAGGGCGATTCACTAAGCATTTGTCTAAAACAGAATATGAAAAACATTTTGAACTATGAGCCCAAGCTTAGCACATGCATTCCTGTATTGATAAAAGATCTCAGCTAAAAAGATTGGGCGGCCGCTTTGCAATTCAGTTTAAGCTAAATAGTGAATGAGATGAATGTAAACTGCAATTGCTAGTTATTATCTTATAGTGAATCGCTTGATACTATTACGATATATGGATAAATGTACACCTGCCAAGCCGACCGGGGGACTTGGCCTGAAGCCACGGGAGTAACTGAAGGGTAATACCCTGTAATAGATAACTGATGGAGTCACTAATTATATGACAAATCACTGATTAAACTAATTCATTGAAGTACTTACCAAAACATTATCATTTTGATAAATACGTGCTGATTTCTAAAGATACAACCAATGAACGTACCTGAAGTCTTTAAAAGTCAATCTCGCTTGATAACACATATGGACAATGGGAAACGATAGACTAGGCCCCATTTCTGCTTAAGAAATGTAGTTATAGGTAAATGCAGTTAGTAAACAACTTTCACTCCCATAATTTGTAACTTTATGAAAATTGATTAATAAAAAGGGAAACCACAATTGAAACAATTCAACATAAGAAAAGTTATACCGAAATGATTTTGAAAAATAAATAAGTTAGGGTCATTGAACTCAAAGTAAAACAAATTGAAGCAAAATAGACCAAAATGAAATAATTGAAGAGATAATGGAAGTCTTTTAATGGATACAAATGGAATATGGATTTTGATGTTTCTAAAATGAATAATAGAAGGTTTAATGACAAGAGGGGTGTTGCTAGGTTCAGGAAAGCTCATATAACCTTAGCTTGTGTCATTACCCTCTTTACTTCTCCAATTTCATTCTCATACCCATTTAACTCGGTTTTCCAACCCAAGTAATTATATAGAAACTTTGTGATTTCTTTGCGATATCCATAATTATATAGAAACCTCTGATAATGTTTCCAAAAGCCATGATTTCTTTCTTCCCTCATATTAGCATTTGAAGGTCTACTTTAGAAAAACCATATCATTCACCCCCAAACTCCAATTGAGCTATAAAACCAGAATATGAAAAGACTAAGAAGTCTCTTAAAACTTTGATTCATAGTGTAGAACATAATTACAACAACAGGGTTCTCAAAATTGCATTACAACACAATTGTGCACAACTTGGGTCTGTCCTGCGCAGTCTTGGAAAAACGGCCATAGATTTTTTTACACAACCCAAAATGAAGTGATTCAAAAGGAATTTGGAAGATAACTCACTGATCTATATACCCACCAAAAATCATAATTTTCAGCTGAGCCGATCATTACCAGTTTATTGGCAAAATGACCCCTGTTTTTCGCCAGTTCACAACCATACTACTTTGCTTTCTCATTTCGTTTCACATGAATCCCCATCTAAAATCATTCCTTAAAATCATGTATTAAAGATTCTTCCTTCTCATCACCTTACAAATCCATATTACTCAAAATCACCACATGATCATCTTTACATATTTTACAATCATTCTTTTCACAAAAACACTTAGAATGCCTCCATAACCTCATTTATTTGCTTTAATAATTCAAACAAGCTCTTGTAGCCACTTATGAAATTTTCGATAATCTAATAATGTTGGTAAAACTCACATAACATCATCCTTTTAAGTCAACAACACATCCAACCTTTAAATTACATCTAAATCTTTTCAAGTACACGTACTAGATTCAAAAATCCACCTTAATCATGCACAATGATTATGTCCAACTGAAACTTACATCCAACCATCACAACAATTTACAAAAGATCACACGTAACTCTTAAATTCTTTTGTATACCGAGGATCACAACACTAAATCAAAGAACACAAGGTTCATCATTTTCAACATCAAGCTTGTATGATCAAGTATAGTTCCAATTCTTAGATGCTTCCATACTTAAACAACTCAATAAAACATCAAACTAAAACTTGTTTATGCCAACATAACATGATCCATAATCAAATTCAACATAAAAATCCAAAATTAAACATGATGAAGTTAGGATTTACCTTACTTTGAGCTTGAATACAAGACGATGGAGGTCGTGTTTGAAGGTGGTAGGAGTTGGGGATGGTGGCTGGTGGTGTTGGGGGTGGGGAGTGGTGGCTAGAAGTGGCGGAAACCACCAGAAAACAGCAACAATAGGGGCTGAAAATAGGGTTGGGCAGCTATAGCTTGGGGAAGAAAAGAGGAATAAGAAGAAGACTTTATGTTTTGCTTGCTTACTTGAAGATTTTTTCCTTATCTAAGCATGCGGCTGATATTTATGCCTCCAAAATATCTTTTTGATAATTGAAATTAGGCACAAATGATGCTGATTAACTTAATTTAATTACACCAAAATTTTCGGGCCATAATTTGAGCCCAAAGTGAATCGAACCCTAATGAATTAGGCCAAGCATAATGAATTTGGGCACAAATTTTTGCATGGTTAACAATTAAATTTTTGTTACATTATGGAATATAATTTATCACCTAATCATATTTACCGGGGCCTAATACCGATTCACCCAAAATTGTTATGGTAAATGAAACTCAAACCGCAAAGTGGGGCCCGAAATAAATTCTCCCAACTGAGGTGATTATATGAGATAAATAAATATGAAAAATTAATAACATGGCTTAAATTAAATAGATAAACATGATTTAGGGCTGGGCCATTATAGTCTACCCCCCTTAAAGAGTTTCGTCCTCCAAACTTATGAGTTTTAACAAAACATGCAAGTTCATCTCAAATAGATGTGTGCACTTGGCTTGCATCTCATCCTCAGTTTTCCCAAGTGGCTTCTTAGGAGGTATGATTTGCCCAATGTACTTTGACTAAAGGTATCTGCTTGATGCGTAGATGCTTAATCATACGATCTACTGTCTGGACTAGGTGCTCTTCAAACACTAGACCCTCGTTGACAGCAATGGGTTTGGTTAAGAGAGCGTGGTTAGGATCTGAAATGTACTGCTTGTGTTGTGAGGTAAGGAGCACGTTGTACACATGTTTGAGTTATATAAGCAGATCTAGCGACAACCTATGGGATTCAATCTTTCAATAAACTTGTATGGTCCATAGATCTTAGCCTCAATTTAGTTTGCAGTTCAACGTTATTATACCCTTAGTTGGCGAAACTTTATAATAAACCTTATCACCTACCTAAAACTCTAAGGATCTCCTTCTTTTATCAGGATAGCTTTTCTGGCAGTTCGAATGGTTTGTTTTCAAGAGTCTTCCAATGTCTATCAATTCATTGAGTGTCGAAGAAGATCTTCATGACCTAAAAGATGATTTTGTTGTCAATGTCTGCATCATTTTACCCTGATGTTTCATGTGAATTTCTCTGCTACTACTTTCATAACATCGACTGTTGGGAGTTCCATCCTTTCTTCAAATAAAAATATTGGTCCTAAGTCTTAAAGTATGGGCTCCAACTTAAAAGGGTTTGATGCATTGATATTTTTAGATGCTTGCCATATGACACCAATGGAACAATCAAGTTCTCAAGCACTCTCGAGAGGTTCAACTGAGTAATGACTACAGTGTTGAGGGTATGTCGTGCCTTCCTTGTCAATGCATTTGCCACAACATGTGCCTTTCCTTGGTTATATTGGATCTGTAAGTCAAAACTTTTAAGCGATTCTACTCAACGCCTTTGTCTGAGATTAAGCTTCTTCTGAGTGAAAATGTACTCCAATCTTTCATAATCAACATAGATCTTACAGGGTACACCATATAAGTAATGTCTCTAAAATTTCAGTGCAATGACCACAACAGCAAATTCCAGGTCATGAGTATGGTGATCTCTCATAAGGCTTGAACTGTTGGAAGGTATAAACTACCACTTTATCTTCTTGCTCACTTATAGCTTTCTTCAACAAATCGGTTAGGGAAGACGTTGTTTGATAAATCTTTCGTGAACTCGATAATGCACTGCTAAACCGAAAAATTTTCTGACCTCAATAACATTATTGAGCCTTAGGCACTTTGTAACTGCTTTCACCTTCTACAAATTGACCTCAATCCCTTCCTTTGAAACCACAACTCCCAAAAATACCATTTCTTCTAACCAAAATTTATGCCTCTTGTATTTGCTATGTAATTGATGTTCCTTTACGGTTTGAAACACCGTTCTCAAATAGGTAATGTGCTCGTTTCTGTCTTTGGAGTAAATCAAGATATTGTTTATGAATACAACCTCAAACTTGCCCAAATAGGGTCTGAAAACTCTAATCATAAGATCCATAAAGGCCAAGGGGGTATTGGTCAAGCCAAAAGGCATCACGGTGAATTCATAGTGACCAAATATGGTCCTGAGTGCAATTTTGAGAATGTCTTCAACTGTAATCCTAGGTTGATGGTATCCTGATCTCATGTAAATATTGGAAAATACTCCTGCTCTTTACTGTCGATGAAATGAACCATCTATTCAGAGTAATGGATATTTGTGCTTGATGGTAATCATATTCAACTCTTTGTAATCGACACCTAACCTCGAGGTTCCATCATTCTTCCTTACAAGGAGAACTGGAGCACCTTTTGGTGACACACTTAGTCTAGTAAATCCCTTCTGTAAGAGCTCATCTAACCGAATCTTCAGTTTCCTAAGCTCTATTGGGGCTATATGATATGGGGCTTTACAGATAGATTGGGCATCAGGGATTAATTCAATCTCAAAATCAATTTCTCTTTGTTGGGCAGTCCTACTGACTCTTTAGGAAAACATATCTAAATTCACAAACTATAGGGATATCTTTTGCTCCTTCTCCTTGTGGTTGAGTGTTAGTAGCATAACACCAACACTCAATGTATCCTTGATATAAGAGTTCACTTGCTTTCATAATAAAATTTAAAGGATAAGGTATTTCCTTTCTTTGCCCATAAAACATTTTTCTCTCCCTGGTTCATCCCTTGAGATATCCTTAAAGTCCTCACAATCTATCTTGACCCAATGATTACGTAATCAGCTCATTTCCAGAATAATATCAAAATTTGATCAAATTGAATTAAAACTATAGGGAATACTATCCCACCAATAGTAATTGGAATAAGTTTATAAGAGATAGGACACTAAACTCCAGAGTCATTGGGTAACTTAGTTTTATAATTGGTTTCTGTCACCTTATTTTCAAGGCTTAGTTGCATGGCATATCGTGTGGATATAAATGAGTGAGTGGCAATTGAATCAACCAACACACAAAATGGCTTTGAAATTAAAAAGAGAATTCCCGTAACTATCATACTAGAGGTGGCAGCTTCCTTCTTGCTCAACACATAAGCTCTTCATAGCGTTGCGGGCCTTGAAGGTGGGAGCCCTTGTCTACCCCCTTTAATCTTTGGAAGCAGGCAACAATGAGGTGCTCTGGGCTATCGCACCACATCCATTTGTTAGTTCTCACTCGGCACTCAGGAATGGAGTGGTTAGTTCTTCCACATTTCCCACAGGACTCTACTAAGCTTGCTTGATGAATCTTGGGAGGAGCGGGAGTAGACTTCTTCCGGTTTACAAACTCGCTGGGAGCTCCCTGCTTGGTCCAATTCCTGTTCTAATTAATCGGGTTCAAGGCCCTCAATTCAATCTTCACTCATTCCATGTCAGTTGCTTGCTCATATAACTCTTGACACGTAAGAATCAGTTGACCAACTTGCTGGTTGCGAATATAGAAAGCCAATCCCTCTTCAACTCTCCTCATCTTCAGTCTTTCAGGTGACACAAACTCTGGAACAAACCTGGATAGTTCTGTAAATTTGCTAGCATACTGCATCACAGTCATACTACCACTTATCTTCGGTTATTCGAAAAATCTACTCCAAGTGAAATCAAGCCCTAAGAGCCTATCCTTAACAGTGTTCCACAAAAAATCTACTTCTCTAGTTAGGTAAAATGCCCCAATGTTCACCTTTTATCTTTTGGAACCTCCACTGTTGTGAAAATGTTTTCTATCCCTCTAATCCATGCTTCGAGCTCCACTGGGTCAAACTTTCCATCATATACTTTAGGATTACATCGCCCACCCTATTTGCTAATTTTTTGACTTTATGAGGGATTTCAGAAGCTGCTGGGGCTATTCACTTCATAAGCTCAGACACTAAGGTCTGTTAATAGTTAGAGTTCCCATATTGCTAACCAACTCATGCAGAATTAAGGGCTTTCCACTAAGGGTTATGGCCACATTACACAGAACTTGATCACCTGACCCCTGACCATGATTTGAATTTTCTTCTATGTGAGTTTCTGCATTATTTTACATATATTCTAATATTCTAATGATCCATTCAGCTAAGTGATTCAGTCAACCGACTACAACCAACATATAAGATACACAGACACAACAGATACAACTAGCATGACCCAAGTATTATTAAAATATAACACAAAGCTTGATTATATCATTGCCTTAATTGCTTATCTACATACATATACATGGTTCCACAAGGAATATCACATCCAACTGACCACCCAAGGTCAACCTTTACACCTACCTCCTAATCATAACACTATTTAGCCCCAATAGACTAAGTTCGCCACGTGCCCAAAAGTAGGTGAACTGGTGAGCACAAGCGGAAAGACCTATTTAACTATATGCGATGTCATAACCCGCATAAAATTCATCTATCCAACTAGGTATACTATGTACATGTGGGCTCAAAACGTTAGCTATCTGGGATGTCAACATAAAATATAAATCAATCGAATGTTCCCCAAATGGATCATAGTCTATGTTAGACTCATCCCCAGGCTCCTCGCCTGAGTAAAAACTATTGCCTGAAACACCAATCTCTGCATTCTCATCATCATGATCGAGCTGATGCTCCTCTAATTCGGGGTCATCCTCTAAGTCTTCCATGAGGTCACGATCAGAGCTAAACTATGATGTGTCAGCGAGACCCATAACAATGTAGACCTCATTTGATTCATCAGATACAGGGATCCCTCCCTAGGTCTCGATGGCTTTGGGTTGTCAGGCGTCTACGAAATGCTCGGTGCAGGTGGTGATAGTGGGGGAGATACAAAGTGAAATGAAAATATATACTGCAAAATGTCCATGTTTTTCCCTCTTGGCTCTAAGTCCTCCCTTAATAACACCTTGGTGATAATGTTAGCCCAAGCCTCGAGTCATCATAAAGTTGTGATATCGGGTCCTAGACTCGACCCAAGGGCCAACTATAGATAAGGTCTACAACAACCTACGTGTATGGACCATAACACTATGAAACTCATAAATAGGGTCTGCATGTGGGCTACCATACTAGCATATAGTAAAGAGATGTGATTGGCCACAGAAGTACCTGACATCATATTCAATGCATTTGTATCCATCTATCAAGGAGGAACAAATGTGAAGAACATAGGAGAGATAAATAGGCATTTCTGCTGTCGTAAATCTCTAATGTCATAAATCTCCAATGATATATTAATAACCTTCACTAACCAACCATCTCACCCCTAATCTCCACTTTCCATACTCCGTATCCTATCAAAGAAAATCAACTTGGCTCTGATACCAAAACTGTAACACCCCCAAATTAAACATGCTCTACTATTTGCAATCACTATTCTAATTCCCTCAATTTCAACTAATAAACACAATAATCGGGGCGTTACCGCCGTCCAAAAGAACAAGACTTAAAGCATGAGTACTAGAAATAACATAGTTTGACATCGCTACAACCATTCACATTCTTACATGATCAAACCATATACAGTGAACGGTTAACCAATATAAGGTTTATACACCAAAGTAAAACAATTCACCATATAATCCATACCTCCATCCATTGAAGATTTCAAAATATAGCTTCAAAATATGCATGTACTATGCCACGTTTGATCCATCCAGATTTTCTTGCTCAACTTATTTTTTTCAACTGGTATGCTAGCATGAGGGTGATTCATTAAGCATTTACCTAAAATAAAACATGAAAAACATTTCGAACTATGAGCTGAAGCTCAGCACATGCATTCCTGTATTGATAAAAGATCTCTGCTTAAATTGATTAGGCGCCCGCTTCACAATTCATTTTAAGCTAAAACAGTGAATGAGGTGAATGTAAACAGCAATTGCTAGTTATTATCTTATAGTGAAGCACTTGATACCATTATGATCTATGGATAGGTGTACACCTGCCAAGCCGCGCGGGTAACTGAAGGGTAATGCCCTGTAATAGATAGCTGATGGGGTCACTAATTATATGAGAAATCACTGATTAAACTGATTCATTGATGTACTTACCAAAACATTATCATTTTGATATATACATGCTAATTTCTAAAGATATAGGCAATGAATGTACCTAAAGTCTTTAAAATCCAATTGCGCTTGATAATACTTATGCACAACGGGAAACGATAGACTAGGCCCCATTTATGCTTAAGAAATGTAGTTATAGGTAAATGCAGTTAGTAAACAACTTTCACACCCACAATTTGTAACTTTATGGAAATTGATTGATAAAAAGGGAAACCAAAATTCAAACAATCCAACATAGGATAAGTTATACTAAAATGATTTTGAAAAATAAATAAGTTAGGGTCATTGAACTGGAAGTAAAACAAATTGAAGCAAAATAGACCAAAATGAAATAATTGATGTGATAATTGAAGTATTTTAATGGATACAAATGGAATATGGGTTTTTGATGTTTCTAAAATGAATAATAGAAGTTTTAATGACAAGAGGGGTGTTGTGAGGTTCAAGACAGCTCATATAGCCTTAGCTTGTGTCATTACCCTCTTTACTTCTCCAATTTCATTCTCATGCCCAATTAACTCGGTTTTCCATCCCAAGTAAGCTTCTATACAAAATGAAGGTTGTTGAACTCACTAAACTTTGTAATTTCTTTACAATATCCATAATTATGTAGAAACTCCTGATAATGTTTCTAAATGCCATGATTTCTTTCTTCCCTCATATTATCATTTGAAGGTCTGCTTTAGAAAATCCATATCATTCATCCCCAACCTCTAATTTAGGTATAAAACTGCAATATGAAGAGGCTAAGAAGTCCCTCAAAACTGTTATTCATAGTGTAGAACATAATTACCACAAGAGGGTTCTTAAAATTGGATTAGAGCACAACTGTGCGTAGCTTTGGTCCGTCCTGTGCATTCTTGGAAAAACGGCCATAGATTTTTCCATACAACTCGGAATGAAGTGATTCAAAAGGAATTTGGAAGATAACTCACTGATCTATGTACCCACCAAAAATCATAATTTCCGACTGAGCCGATCATTAACAGTTTATTGGCAAAATGACCCTTGTTTTCTACCTATTCACAACCACACCACTTTTTGTTTCTCATTTTGTTTCACAGAAATCCCCATCTAAAATCATTCCTTAAAATCATGTAATAGAGCCTGTTCCTTCTCATCACCTTACAAATCCATATTACTCAAAATCACCACGTGATCATCTTTACGTATTTTACAATCTTTCTTTCCACAAAAACACTTAGAATGCCTCCATAACCTCACTTATTTGCATTAATAATTCAAATAAGCTCTTTTAGCCCATTATGAAATTTTATATAATCCAATAATTTTGGCAAAACTCACATAACATCATCCTTTTAAGTTAATAACACATCCAACCTTTAAATTGAATCTAAATCTTTTCAAGTACACATACTTGATTCAAAAATCCACCTTAATTATATATGATGATTATGTCCAGCTCAAACTTACATCCAACCATCACAATAATTTGAAAAAGATCACTCGCAACCCTTAAATGCATTTGTATACCAAAGATCACAACACTAAATCAAAGAACACAATGTTCATCATTTTCAACATCAAGCTTGTATGATCAAGTATAGTTCCGATTCTTAGATGCTTCCATGCTTAAACAACTCAATAAAACATCAAACTAAAACTTATTTATACCAAGATAACATGATCAATAATCAAATCCAACATAAATACCCAAAATTAAATGTGATTAAGTTAGAATTTACCTCACTTTGAGCTCGAATACAAGCTCGAAAAGAAGACGACTGAGGTAGTGTTTGATGGTGGTAGGAGCTGGGGATGGTGGCTAGTGGTGTTGGGGGTGGGGACTGGTGGTGGCTGGAAGTCGCAAAAGCCACCAAAAAACAACAACAATAGGGGCTGAAAACAGGGTTGGGCAGCCGTAGCTTAGGGAAGAAAAGAGGAAGAAGAAGAAGACTTTACGTTTTGCTTGCTTGAAGATTTTTGCCTTATCTAAGCATGCGGCTGATATTTATGCCTCCCAAATATCTTTTTGATAATTAAAATTAGGCACAAATGATGGTGATTAACTTAATTTAATTACGCCAAAATTTTCGGGCCACAATTTGAGCCCAAAGTGAATCGGGCTGCAAATCAGACCCAAATGAATTAGGCAAAACTTAATGAATTTGGGCCCAAATTTTTGCATGGTTAATGATTAAATTTTTGTTACATTATGAAAAATAATTTATTACCTAATTATATTTACCGGGGCCTAGTACCAATTCACCCGAAATTGTTACTGTAAATGAAACTCGAATTGCAAAATGAGCCCGAAATAAATTCTCCCAACCGAGGTGATTAAATGAGATAAATAAATGTGAGAAATTAATAATGGCTTAAATTAAATAAATGAACATGATTTAGGGTCGGACTATTACATCTAGTGTCCTGAATCTTCAATGATAACTGATAACGCTCACTAACTAAGCTTCTCACCCTTCTATTTCTACTCTCCATACTCCATAACCCATCAAGAAAAATCGAACTTGGCTCAGATACTAAATATGTAACACCCCCAATTGAGTATGATTCACTATTGTAATCTCCTTAACTAATTCCTTAATTAAAAACTGATAATTTGATGATTATGGAGTTACCGCCGCCTACAAAGATAAGGCTTTAAGTATAAGTGCAAGGTATATTATAACTAAGCATAGATACAACCAATGTAAATTCCATCGAATTCAGAACCGTAGTTATATATATCTACTAATTACCATAATAATTACATACCATAAGATAGCAGTATGTCATAGGGTTACATTGCATCAACCAAAGATCTCAAAATAAAACTCCAAAAGTATTCATAAATCAACATCACTACTGAAGCAATGAGCCATCCATGCTCATTTATTCTCTATAGCTGGTTTGCTAGCATAGGGGTGAATCACTGAACACTTACCTAAAACAAAACACGACAAACACTTCAAAATGTGAGCCGAAGCTCAGTACATGCATTCCTGTATGGTTAAATGATCACTATGAAATTGAGGGCCCGCTTTGAAATTCAGTTTGGTTTTAAACAGTTACTGGGATGAATGTAAAAGTCCATTGCTAGTTAT
The DNA here is from genome assembly GCA_017589665.1 of Selenicereus undatus. Lineage (NCBI taxonomy): Eukaryota > Viridiplantae > Streptophyta > Magnoliopsida > Caryophyllales > Cactaceae > Selenicereus > Selenicereus undatus. Next base: position 63,297,760 of record JACYFF010031959.1, on the reverse strand, counting down.
TATCTGGTAGTGAACCCTTAGTAAATGTTGCGATCTATGAATAGGTGTACACCTGCGAAGCCGATCGGGGGATCTGGCCTAACGCCACGCGAGTAACTATAGGACGAATGCCCTATAAATGAGAACTGACAGGGTCACTAATTAGGCGATAAATTGTTGAGTAAATTGATTCATTTATATACTTATCAAGACATTATCATTTTGATAAATACAGTCTGATTTCTAAAGGTGCAGGTAATTGATGTACCTGGGATGTTATAATGCAATCTAATTGAATAATATTTATGCACAAAAAGGGAAAATGGTATACTAGGCCCTGATTTTGTTTCAGAAATCTTAGTAAATAACACTCACTCTCATAAGGTAGGTTACACTAAAATAATTTTAAAACTAAACAAATTAAGGTAATTGAACTCGAGGTAAAATAATTTAGGGTAAAATTGACCAAAGTAAATAATTGAGGTTATAAGGAAAAGGCTTTGACGTATACAAGTGGAATAGGGGGTTTTCTTGATATTTCTGAGATGGATAAAAAAGGGTTTAGGGCTAAGAGGGTATAATTTGGTTGGGGATAGTTTACGTCAACCAAGCTTAGCCTTATGAGCACTGTTCTTGAGTCATTACTCTCCTTGCTCCTCAAATTTCATTCTCATGCCCATTTAACTCAGTTTTCTAACCCAAGTAAGCTTTTAAACACAATCAAAGTTGTTGATTTCACTAAACTTTGTATTTTCCTTTCAGTATCCATAATTACTTATAAACTTTTACTTAACCTCCAAAATTCAAGGTTTCCTTCTTCGTCTCATAAATCAAGCCAATTTCCTGCGTTGAAATTGACAAACACTGGCTTTCTTCTTATTATCGCCTGACATAAGCCATTACACTGAAATTCACATCATGATCATCCTTACATAGTTTCAATCTTTTTCCTCACATAATCACTCAAAATGTTGCCATAAACTCACATAATTGCATTGATAAACCAAGCAATTCCTTTTTGTCCTTTATACAATCTTTCATAATCCACTAATTTCGGCAAAACTCACACCACAACTTTTTTTAAAGTCAATATCACAACCAACCTCCAAATTTCACCTAACTTACTCCAAATAACATACTTGATTCAAGAATTAAATTAAATCATGCATGGTTATAAAACCATAAGTCATGCTCAATTAAAATTCACATCGAACTCACCCAAAATCATCTTACACCACATTTTACTTACTTTTTTTTGCTACAGATTGAAAAATTAGAACAAAAAACCCAAAATCCATCAACCTCATATAGAAGCTTGCATGGTCATGCATGGTTTCAACTTTTCACATGACCTTTTCAATTCCTCCCTTAACCAAACAAAATAAAAGATCAAAATAGCATTCATTTCTATGAATATAACATGATCCATATCAATCATCCATAAAAACCAAAATTAAACAAGATAAGGGTTAGGGTTTAACTCACTTGTGGGTTCAACTCACTTGTACGGAGATGGCATTTTGGGGGTTTTGGAGATGTGGATGGTGGCTAGAGGTGGTTGGCGGCAGCAGGCAGAGCATGGGGGCAGCACTGGCTAGGCAAAAACAGGGGGGCAACCATGGGATGGAGAGAGAATATAGACAAATGAAGTGAGTGTTTTACTTGGTTGATATTTTTGTCTGGGTTCAATTCACTTAGCTGATATTTAACCCTATACAGTAGCTTTTTGGTAATTATAACTAGGTATAAATAATGATAATTAGCTAAATTTAGTCATAACAACTTGTTGGCCTTCAAATCGGGCACAAATGATTTGGGCTCAAAAATAAACCACTCCGTTGCGATAGAATTTTAGCATAGCTCGAAATTAACTTTCTTTTGTGATGTTATAAAAAATAATTTAATCTCTTAAAGCACATTTATTAGGGCCTACTATCAATTCACCAAAAATTGTTACGATAAATAATAATGCGAATTGCAAAGCTATTCCCAAAATGAACTTTCTAATATGAATCCATCAAATGCCATAAACAATTGAGGGAAATTAATAACATGGATTAATTAAATACATAAAAATGACATAGGGTCAGGCTATTACAACCTTCCCCCTTTAAGGAGGCCCACCCTAGAATCCCCTAAACTTTGGCAAAACATGTAAAATTACTTTGAATAGGTGTGGGTGCTTGACTTTCATGTCTTCCTCGGTCTCCTAAGTGGCTTCTAAGAAGATATGATTTGTCCAAAGCACTTTAACTAAAGGTATCTGCTTGTTGTGTGGCTGCTTAATCCTATAATTTGGTATCTGAACTAGACATCCTTCGTATAGTAGATCCTCAATGACTTTAATGGGCTCAGCTACGATAGCATGGTCCGGATCTAGAATGTACTTCCTAAGATGTGAGACGAGAAACACGTTATGTACGTGTCGGAGTTCCACAGGTGGATCTAGTCAGTATGCTATGGGATTCAACTTTTCAATAACTTCACATGGCCCCATATACCTTCAGCTCAGTGTGCTTTGCAGACCAAACCCCCTTATATCCTTAGCCGGTAAAACCTTCTGAAAGACCTTATCGCCTACTTAAAACTCTAGAGGCCTCCTTCTTTTGTCGGCATAGCCTATCCGCCAGCATTGGGCAGCAAGAATATGCTCTTAAATTTCCCTTACTGTTTCAGTAGTTTCTTGGATCGACTCTGTGCCTAAGATCAATGCCTCATCTAAGTCACCACAGCACAAAAGGGTTCTGCATTTCCTTCCATATAAAGCCTCAAACGAGGCCAGTTTAATGCTAGACTGGTAACTATTGTTGCAAGAAAATTCCACTAATTGTTAGTCTTTTTCCTATTTCTCTTGAAACTCTAATACACAAGCTCATGACAAGTATTCCAGAATTTAATTAACTCTTTCTATTTGCCCACTAGTTTTACGATGATAAGAGCTGCTAAAATTTGATTTTGTTCCAAAGGATTTTTCAAGCGCTTGCCAAAAACAGGCTTCAAATCTTCGATCTCTATCTGAAACTATGTCAGATGGAATCCCATGTAAGTAAACTATCTCCTTAACATATAGCTGGGCCAATCTTTCAACTCACTAAGTAACCCGAATTGGCAAAAAATGGGAAGATTTATTGAGTCAATCAACTATTACCCAAATGGAAGTCTTCCCTAAAGCATAAAGAGGTGATCCCGTGACGAAGTATATTGAGATGGAGTCCCATTTCTAAGTGAGAATTTCTAAAGGTTGTAGTTCACTGACGGGACGTTGATTCTCAGCTTCAACCTTTTGGCAAATCAGACACTTGTGTATATACTCTGGGATCTCTTTCTTCATGCTATTCCACCAAAAGTATTGCCTTAGGTCCCTATATATCTTGGTGCCTCCTGGATACACCAAGTATCTAGTGTTGTGAGCCTCCTCTAAGATCTTCTTCCTTAATTCCTCATTTTTGGTATACACAAGCGATTCTGAAATCGCAAGGTCTTATCTTCATGTACCACAAACCCAAGCAACTTTATTCTCTGAAGATTTCGCTTTATCCTTTCTAGTTTAGGATCACTTTCTTGGTTCACTCGAATTTTCTCCTCTATGGAGGGTCGGAAGGTAAGTGCCGACAATTGAATACTTGCTTGCCAATGTGACACTTATTGAATACCCAAGTCCTCAACCTCTCTCAAGAGGGTCAACTAAGTAATTACTCTAGTGTTTAAGATATGTTGTGTCTTCCTATTCAAGGCATCTGCCATAATATTCGACTTTCCTGGATGATACTGGATCTATAAGTCATAATCTTTAAGTAATTCTAGCCAATGCCTTTGTCTCAAATTGAGCTCATTCGTAGTGAATATACGCTTCAAGCTTTGACGTTCAATAAAGATCTTATAAGGTACTCCATATAAGTAATGTCTCCAAATTTTCAATGCAAAGACCACAGTACTATTTCAAAGTGATGGGTAGAATAATTTGTCTTATAAGGCTTAAGTTGTCAGGAACCATAACGTACCACTTTATCATGTCGCATCAGAACACACCTGCTAGGGTCGCAAGTGCATTGTGGCATTGTAGCAAATCAAGGTCGATTTTACAGAGAGTTGGTTGATCTATTGGGTTATATTCCGTTAAGATAGGCTGAGCAAATCAATACTCAATGTTGAAATTAAACTAATCAACTCTCTAATCTAATGGATAAATAATTAAGGAATTATACAAAACTAGCTTTATCTCTCAATTCATGAATCAATTAAGCATTTCTTCTTTAATAGATTATTTTAAAATCGATAATTGAACTATCACAACCCCCTTCTATGGTGAAGTGAAATACCTAAATTTAACCAATTACCATTTCTCAAGGGCTCTTGATTTGTTTAGGATCATTAAGCATGCGATTATCATATTCGTTGTTTCTCAACTAGTGTGCTCTCTCAAGACTCCATGTTATCAAGTCAGATCCTATGGTTCAAGTATCAAATTTCACCTTCCAATCCTTCATCCAATACCCAAAACATGCAAGAAAGTAATAAATTTCTTATAAGACAATAATCTTCTAAGATTCAATAAAACAATCCAACAATTACAAAATACTCAAAGAGATGGACAGCAAATCGGGAAATTAACTGGTATTCACATAAATCCAAAATCAAAACAAAAGAAGATAATCAAAATTTCAAAACATAAATCTAAATTTAGAAGAGAGAACAGAAGAGAAGGGAAAAGAAATTCTCAACCAATTAACTCGCTTGAATCCGATGATTGCAAACGCAGCATGTAATCCTTGCAAATCTTCACTTCAATTCTCTCTCTTTCGAAAATCCTAATCTAATTGATAAACTAGAAGAGAGGAAAAATGGAAAATGGATAGGTTTGTGTTGGAATGAGGTTGAAAGCACCCTTTTTTATAGTGAAAGTCCTGGAAGCCAAACAACCACGCATAATAATGGAATTAAAACTGCCTCGGAGTTAACATGCCAGGAGAAAACATAAAGCCTCAGGGGTCTAGCATGGACCGTGGAGGCCACCACGGAGGGACCGTGGTCAGCTCTGCCTCGACATTCCTCTGTTCTTCTTTCCTTCCACGAGCATGGCAACTCAGGGGTGTACGTGGGGAATCAAAATACACTCATTTAGGATCAAATCTGGGGTAAAAAGGTCCAAAGTGTACAAAACACATAAAAGAACCATACCCACGTGTAAAACAGAAAAAAGGAGTATAAATTATAACACAAAGTACATACTTCTCCCTAAAAATGCAGCAAAGTGATCCTAAAATGATATGCACTTTAAGCACTTATCAAACTCCCCCATGCTTAAACCGTTGCATATCCTCAAGCAAACACTATAGAAAACCGACAAAGGTGGATGCATCTAGGGCTCAAAACATAACAACCTCCTTAAAGTAGGCAAGTCACAGCATATTGCAAGCAAGAATGTCAAGCAACAGCAACCCCAAATAGTGCACAATACATTTTGAAATTCGAAGGAGAAGAAGGTTTTCACAAAAGTATGAGACCACAAGCTCGATAACAAACTTGATCACCCCTCTAAGAACCACACAACATGTCACGTAGGCACATGGAATTGAATAAAGGCAAATGGACTAGTAGAACCTCATTTTGTAGAAATGTAAATCACTCCCACTCATGTCTTTGAAATATAGCATAGGTTCACTCATGACTTATTGCAAAGATGCAATCTACCATATGCTTTCAAAGACTCTCAAATTCTCCACCACTAAAATGCAATGTGGACAAGACAATCAAGAGGACTTTGTATGGGTTGTAATGTAGGCTATAAGGGTTAAGGGAAAGGAGTGGACAAATGAATTTGGGTAATGTGGACTTATTAGCCAAGTGACTAGGAAGCAACCAATAAACCACCAAGCAACCATGACGTTCACCAACACTCCGAACCTCAAAATAAAATGAACTTGCCCCAATGAATCATGTAAGAAACGAGGTGACAAAGAATGGAATTCAAGCTATTTACACATCTAATGCGAATCAACTTAGTTTTTTGTCTTCTGTTTTTTCTTTTTTCTTTTTTCGCTCTTTTTTTTATATGATTTTTCTCTTTTTTTCTTTTTCTTCACATAACTTTTTTTTTTTTTTTTGGGGGGGAAATGAAACAAAAATTGCAATTATTGAAAGGCATAGGATCACTAATTATCACCTCACAACTGAATACACATATAGATAACCCAAACAAGAGGGAACCAAAGCAAATGCTCAATATTATCAGTCACTCAACAAACCAACATACCAAAGCCACCTTAAACTCAATTATCCCCAAAACCGTGCACTACATAGATGAAGTAACGCTCCACAAACTTGGCTGAAAGGTTAGGAACATGGGTTTGGCCAAGTGCCAATATGAAGGGAGCACAAGAAAAACAAATATAAGCTCAAAGGGGCTAGCAAAGGGGATAAACATATAATACAAGGGTAGGCTATTTGGCTATGTGGCTAAAATGTTCAACAACATAGAATGCCTCCATCATATAATCAAAAAATGCACATGCTAATGTGGTTTTGAACAAAAGTTTAGGCAAGTTCTGGAGATGCAACATGGAAAAGTCACACTCATGAAAGAAACATGAGACTAAATATAATGAATTAGTCCAAATGAGGCTCAAAATCTCATGGGATGTCTACCAAACTCGTAATTAGCTCTTAAAATGAGTATTATGTACGAACATTAGTGCTAACAATTCCAAGGGATAAAATAGTTGACAAGGGTCAAAACAAGAAATATTTATGAAACCTTCACAAATTTTAGCACCAAAAGGGATTGCACATCAAAAGGTACTCAATTTCATGAAAGCTAAGATGCGTGGCAAATACATCATTGGAGGTTATCTCAAACCAATCCCCACCATCGCTACATATAATCCTATATGCAAATCTAAAATGTAACTGAATGCAAAACACTAATGCAAACAAAAGAAACCTAAAACTATATGCTCTAACTAGTATGCAAACTAATAACTAAAATAGAAAACATAGAAACTATCCTTCCCATTATGGTTAGATAAAGCATTATTATTTAAAGGAAAAAAGTGAGAGAGGGGAAATGGAAAACAAAAGAGAACAATCTCGCCAGGTTAGTTGTTGGGTACACCTAAGCTAAGGCCTCCATGAAAACAGGCCAAATGGAGCTTTAGCCACTCCATCAAAACTTCAGGACTTGACTAATTAAACCAATCTCTGTCAATGTACGAAGAAGCTTATCGAACGCCACAACATGGGATTTGCAAGCATGATAGTGAGAGAGCATCAAGATAAGAACATTGAACAAAGTTAGCGCTCTCCACATCAAACCAAATACAATAGAAAAATCAAAAGAGAAATCAAAGTATTCTACATGATTTTTACAGGTGCATCCACTAGGTACAGGCAATATGGGCCAAGGGAGGGATTATATCCACTAAAGTAACCTAGGGACATAAAATTTTCAACGTTCCCACCAAGCATATTGAACATGTTATCCTTATAGCCCAAATCAATATTAGCATCACAAATCACAGGATTATCAATGGGCACATCAATATAATACTTTGGGGAAGGTGAGGGTAATGAACAAATAGGTCAAACATAGGAATGATCAAGGGGATTAAGGAGAACAATGTCATCAAAACCAAGGCTAGGAGACTCCTCATGCAAAAACACATCATGTGATCCGCCAAAAAAGTCTCATCTAGATCTTGTACCTGATCTAAAATATCTTCCAACTCAAAACATGCATGAGCAACACTAAACCTAGAAACTCCCCTAAAAGGTTCACTCGACTTAAGCCCCGTGCATTGAGATAAACAAAAGGATAAATCAGATAAGGTGAAGACAACATCAGCATTGTCCCAGGGTGATATAAAGTCAGGTTGAGCATATCATGCATAATAAGGACACAGATTAGTGTCATGGCCAGAAGAACTACACAAATCACACCAAAAATGAGCACAATAAGGTCTAGCATAAAATGCATAAGGATTAGGAAATGAATATCTAGAAACAGGATTGGCCTTCTCAAATTCAAATGAATTCCAAGCAATCCACTTAAGCAAATACCATGCTTCATCAACATTTTTACTAGGAAAACCGTAATACTCTAAAAGAATGTGGTTTTTACTATTCACAGCGCCTCATCAATAATTTCTAAAATTTCCTATTTACCCACACAATAACCACATTGAGCAAGAAAACCATTTAAATGCCTAAAATACCTCCAAATAATTCAGACTTATTTTAGGGAAAATAGAAAATGGCCATTATTTTTTCTTTCAAAAATAACTTTTATTCATTTAATTTTCAAAATTTTTTTCATTTTTTTCCAAAGAAAAACAAAAGTTTTAGTTAAACCTGTCGAGAAAAGCCCAATAATCAACGTTAATCCCCAGCAACAGCGCCAAAAACTTGATAGATCAACAAGCGCATGGTGGCGTTGTAGCAAATCAAGGTCAATCCCACAGAGACTTAGCTAATTCATTGGGTTATATTCCATCAAGATAGGCTAAGAGAATCAATACTCAATGTTGAAATTAAACTAATAAACTCTCTGATCGAATGGATAAATAATCAAGGAATTTTACGAAAGTAGCAATCTATCAATTCATGTATCAATTAAGCATTTCTTCCTCAATAGATTATTTTGAAATCGATAATAGAAGTATCACAACCCTCTTTCAAGGTGAAGTGAAATACCTAAATCTAACCAACTATTATTTCTCGAGGGCTCTTGATTTGTTTAGGATCATTAAGCTTGCCATTATCATATTCATTGTTTTTTAATTGGTCCGCTCTCTCAAGACTCCACACAATCAAGTCAAATTCTGCAGTTCGAGTATCCAATTTTGCCTTCCAAATACCCAGAACATGCAAGAAAGTGACCAAATTTCTCACAAGACAATAATATTCTTAGATTTGATAAAACAATCTGTTTTTGGCCAGTTTATAGCCATCCTTGACGACACTACAGGAATGCATAAAGTCATGCCCCTCCCTACTGTAGTAGTCCAAGCACCTCGTGATGCTACTTATAACATCCTTTTCGGTGTTGATTTTCTCAAAAGATTTAAGGAATATTGTTCTGATCATAAGCAGCTCAAATTCCTTACCCCTTGCGGTCAGTGGATTACATCTACTATTCTCACAACTCCTACTTTGTGGACCACAATCTCTTTTACTCCACACAGCCAACATGGTGATAACCCCTCTAAATCATATCCCAAGACACCAAATCGTTGCTAAATGCACTTCACACTACTCAAAAAGCACTTGAGTTTTGTCTAGAAGAAGAAGTCAAAGCGCTACTTCAAGCAAACTTTGACAATAATCCTCTCAAATATTAGTATAAAGATAAATCCTACGCTGATATACAGCTTAAAGACGCCCATTCAATTGTACGTGTCAAGCCTATGAGATACAATCAGATCGATGACCAAGAGTTCAAGATTTAGCATCAAGAACTGGAAGAAAAATGATTAGCCTTCAAAGGCACAAAAGACAATAACAGTCCTCATAACAGTCCAGCATTTATGGTGAATAACCATTCAAAACAAAAGTGAGGAAGACCTAGAATGATAATTAATTACAAAAGACTTAATGAGATAACCATCTTTGACGCTTACTTTCTCCCTAACAAGGAGCTTCTAATCAATAAAACATTGAATAAGAAGTGGTCCTCAAAGTTTGATTGTAAATCTAGCTTCAATCAGATTAAGCTAAAAGAATCAGCCAAACCACTAATTGCGTTCAGTACGCCACAAGGGCAGTACATATGGAATGTTAGGCCTATGGGACTAAAAAACGCCCCCCAAATATTTCAAAGATGGATGGATAGTATTTTTAATGAATACTCATATTTATGTCTTATTTATGTTGATGACATGCTCATCTTTTCTTCTAATATTACAGATCATGCTATGCATGTAATGAAATTCAGTAGAAAAGCAGAGATCATGGACCAATTCTATCCTCTAAAAAGGTAGAAATAGCCGAAGAACAAATTAAGTTTCTAGGACTCAAAATAGATCAACGAGGTATAGAAATGCAACCTCACGTTTGTGGAAAAATCGTAAATTTTCCTGATAAACTTATCGACCGAAAACAGGTAGAAATATTTTTGGGATGCATCAATTATGTTAGTGATTTTATTCCTAACTTAGCTTGGATGAGAGGCCCCTTGCAGGACCTTTTGAAGAAAAGGATGAATAAGCAATGGGAAGACTATCATACTAGTCTAGTCCAGCAGCTAAAAAAGCTCTACACTCAGCTGCCTAGGTTAGCTATACCTGAACAAGGTAATCAACTAATTGTTGACACAGATGCCTCAGAAAAATACGGGGAAAGTGTTCTTAAAGCCAAAAAGGCCAATGGAAAGGAGCATATATATCGATATGCAAATGTTAGTGTTAAGCCAATTGAGATTAATTATCATAGCAATGAAAAGGAGTTATTAGCAGTAAAAAGAGGTTTTGTTAAATTTCATTTCTTTATCTTACCAGTTAAGTTCTTCGTCAGGACTAATAACACTACTATAAAAGCTTATATTTTTAATAAGCTCCCCTATACCCCTTAATACAAGCGGCGACATAGTTGGCAGTAGTATTTTCAAGAATATCAACTTGATATTGAATATATCAAAGGTAAGAATAACCATCTTGCTGATTTTCTTAGCAAGTAAGCAAATGGTCCAGGCGTTGCTTGAAGAAGCATCTAGGGACATCAAAGCCCTCTTAAAAATGGCTATTCGTGAGCTATGTATCGCTCAAGAACAAGTGACTAAAATTCACCAAGTAATCCATCAGGAAATTCATCCTCGGATTACACAAGCATTATCAAGCTTGGATGAAATTATGCCATTACAAGCCGTCAAAATGGATGAGGAAACTCATCAGACATTTTTGCAAGGCTATCACAGGGCAGCAACACTCCAAAAAGGAGTTAGTCTTTTGTCAACAGAGGACGCATCCTCCTCTACCTTCAAAACAAAGGAGAAGAACAGGATGTCTTCTGAGACATCAAAAACGAACGAAGAGGCGTTTACCGTCGTCCTTCCAAAGGCATTAAAGCCTTTACAAGCGCCAGAGATGCAAAAGGCGTTAATAATGGAACAATACAGTTCCTATACTACTTGGCTATATTCAACCCATGGTGATGCTAACCGTATTATCGATACTTCTGCGATATATCCTAGAATTCATTTTCTTGTAGGTAGCAACACCAAAGATGTCACAAAAGCCGTGATCTATTGCTATTGTGGTAGCATTATCAGATCCCTTGGAAACTAGGAAATTCTTGTATTGCACAAGTCCATTATAGAAGCGGTCAAAAAGTTTCGTAAAAGTTCAAGGTCAGACATGGTAGTATTAAAATTCCTATCTGCCAATCCAGAAGTTCAGCCTACACCAACACCTAGTTGGTTAATTGTTCAACTTTGTACTCCTAACAAGGCAAATTTGAAGTTCAGTAAGAACAAACAACTTCATCTCCCAACAGTTGATCTCAACTGGATATGTGATCAAAGAGCTGCCGGATTCGTTGTCCTACTAAGGAAGCTCCAGCGTATTCGAGAAACGAACAAAGGTTTTCTGTACAATTCACCAACCCACATCTTCATTTTTGTAGAAGGAAATGGTACAACTAGATTTAACGCTATCAATAAGATAAGCTAAGGCCTCACCCTTATCTCTTCTTGCCGAATACTAGGCAGTCACCAGACACGCGTCCACCTTTGTGGTCTTATCCATGAACAGAAGATGCCAGGTTGCTGCATTTGCCCATTACGAATTGAATGAAAGAAGTGTGATGGACCCTCCACTACCAAAAGGAGATTCCCTGACATAGAGAAACCTCAATTGTTGCTGCACTATCAACAGTAAAAAGCAAAAGATGCTGCATTATCAACAGGAAAAGATGCTGCACTAACTACAGTAAAAGTGGTTCAATTATTGTACGTAAAGTAATATCAATTATTTATCCACTAGGCTAGGATTTTTATATAAGTTGTAATCCCCTGAACCACAGAGACGGGATAGAAAAGAGAGAAAGAAACCCATGAAGAGTGAATAAAACTCCCTCAGGGAGTAGAGCAATAAGAGAGTACTGTACTATTATTACCATCAATAAAATTGTCTGATTTTCATATATGTATGCTTTCATCTTCGTCGAATAGACAAAGTTCTGGAATACCTTTGACACTGCCGTCAGTAGCCGCAGTAATCGAAGCATTCATATATCTTAATCAGTTATTTTATCGGTGCATGTATTAATTTTACTGTTACTCTGCTCAAATTGGTTGAAACCTGTATTCACCTTCCATGAATCCCTATAGCCTAGAACAACGCTATCCCAAATATCTAGTTGAGAAAGCTCGTGAATGCTGTAGTCAAGAGTTAGAAAATACCGAATTTCTGATCCAGGTTAAAGAAACCTTGATGCAAACAATATAAAGAGGACGAGAAGTTGTCAATGATGAAATGTTTGATGAACCTCTAATCTTAGAAGATGGAGAAATAGTTATTCCTAGCCCTCGAGCTATTTTAGAACATGAAGAAAGACATCATGTTAATACATTAAATTTCCAAAAGCAATTGTTGCTTGAAATAAAAGAAGCCTCGTTAGCTTTAGATAATGATGCCAGAAGGCATAAACAAAGTTATGATTATAAGTTTCAAAGGTTAGTAAGACCTATGAACACTAGAAATAATTATAGAAATAATTCCGCATCCACTAGTTCTAATGTTTAAAGACCTCATTCCGAAATGGAATCCTTGCAAATCTTCACTTCAATTCTCTCACTCTTTCTAAAATTCTAATCTAATTGATAAACTTGAAGAGAGGAAAAATGGAAAATAGATGGGTTTGTGTTGGAATGAGGTTGAAAGCACCTTTTTTTTATAGTGAAGCTCTTGGAAGACGAACAGCCGCACGTAATAATGGAATTAAAACTACTTGGGAGTTGAAAAGTCGCGAGAAAACAAAAAAGCCCAGTGAGAAAGAGGTCCACCACGGAGGGACTGTGGTAATCTCTGTCTCGACAATCCTCTGTTGTTCTTTCCTTCCACAGGCATAGAACCTCAGGGGTGTCCACGGGGAGTCAAAATACACTCATTTAGGATCAAATTTTGGGTAAAAAGGTCCAAAACCTTACAAATACAGAAAAGAACCATACCCAAGCGTAAAACGGAAAAAGGAGCATAAAATATAACATAAAATATACAATTCTCCCTAAAAATGCAGCAAAATGACCCTCATATGATATACACTTTAAGCACTTATCAACATCCCAACCGATTCCGTAACGTATCACTACAGATAGTGTACTCCTTACCTTCTACTTGGAGAGTTAGGATTGGGGCGGTAGCTATTCTCTACCTTAACTCTTAAAATACCTTTTCACATTCTCAGTCCACTCAAACTTAATAGATTTTTTTCAACCAATTGGTAAGGGCAGATGCTATCTTCGAAAATTCCTTAACAAACCTTCGATAATACCCAACTAAGCCCAAGAAGCTTCTAATCTCAGTGACATTTGCGGGCCTTAGATACTCCGTACTTCCTTTCACCTTCTAGGGGTCGACTTTAGTCCCTTCCTTTGAAATTACATGTCCCAAAAATGCCACTTCTTCTAACCAGAATTCACATTTCTTCAATTTGTGATATAATTGGTGTTCCCTCAAGGTTTGCAATACTTATCTCAAATGAGCAATATGTTCATCTATGTCGTTAGAGTATATTAAGAAGTCATCTATGAACAACTCTACAAACTTATCTAAATAGGGTCTGAAAACTCTGTTCATAAGATCCATAAAGGCCATAGGGGCATTAGTCAGACCAAAGGGCATCACCGTGAACTTGTAGTGGTCATAGCTAGTCTTAAACATGATTTTTGGAAATGTCTTTAGGTTTACTCCTTAGTTGATGGTATCCAGGCCTCAAATCATTCTTGAAAAAGACTCTTGCTCCTTGTAGTTGATCAAATAAATCGTCTATTCAGAGCATAGGGTATTTGTTTTTTATGGTGATCTTGTTCCACTCCCTAAAAATGATACACAACCTTAGGGTTCCATCTTTCTTCTTTTCAAATAAAATTGGGGCACCCCATGGTGACACACTTGGTATGATAAATCCCTTCTGTAATAGCTCGTCTAACTTAATCTTTAGTTCTGAAATCTCTATTGGGGCCATACGATATGGGACTTTAGAGATGGGTTGCGCACCAAGGACTATTTCAATCTCAAAATCAATTTATCTTTAAGGGGGCAGTCCAGGTAGTTCTTTAGAAAAAACTCTCTAAATTCACAAACCACAGGAATATCTTCTGCTTTTTGTTTATTTTCTTCAGTATCAATGGCATAACACCAATACCCAACATATCCTTAACAGAGTAACTTAGTTGCTTTCATAACAAAAATTATAGGACATGGCTTTCCCTCTTTTTGCCTATAAAAAACATACTTCTCTCCCAGTGTCATTCCTCAAAATACCCTTAACATCTTCACATTCAATCTTGGCCCCATAAGTACGCAACAAGTTCATCCCCAAAACGGTGTTAAAGTGTGACAAATCAAATTGAACCAAGTCTCCAGGAAATGCGATTCCACTAATAGTAGTAGCAACAGGCTTACATGAGATAGGACACTCAACTATAGAGTCATAAGTTAACTTGATTCTATAATTTGTTTCTACCTTCCTATTCTCCAGGCTCAATTGCATGGTAGATCGGGTAGATAAAAATGAATGAATGGCGCCCAAATCAAATAATACACAAATTAGCTTTGAATTTAAAAAGAGAGTTTCAGTAACTACTATACCAGAGGTGGCAGCTTTTTTCTTGCTCATCACAAACACCCTTCCTACCACAACAGGCCTTGGAGGTGGGGACCCTTGGCAAGGTGGAGCCAAGTATTTTGCTGCAACCTCATCAACAACCATTAGTCTCTGGGGACAAGCAGCAATGAGATGCTCTAAGCTGTCACACCTCATGCATTTGTTAGTTCCTACTCGACATTTAGAGGTGGTGTGGTTGGTCCTTCCACACTTCTCACAGGGCTCTCCGGACCTAACAGGCTTCTTCTTATTTATACTCTCGCCCGGGACTCCTCGCTTGATCCCTTTCCTCTTTTGATTTTTCCGGTTCAAAACCCTCAACTCATTCTTCACTCGCTTCATTTCAACTGCTCACTAGTATAACTCTTGGTAAGTTGAGATTGGTTTACCAGCAGGCTGATTACAAATGTAGAAAACTAGACCCTCTTTAAATCTTCTCATCTTCAGTCTTTCAGATGACAAAAACTTAGGGATAAACCTAGATAGTTCTGTAAACTTATGGGCATATTGTACTACTGTCACACTTCCACTCATTCTCAGCTCCATAAATTCCTTTTCATTCTGCTGTTGAACCACTACTTGGTAAAATTTAGCTCTCAGCCCTTCTAAGAATTTGCTCTAACTGAATTCAGGCTCTAACAACCTATCCTTCATAGTGTTCTACCAAATGTCAGCTTCCCCAGTTAGGTAAAACATCCCAATATTCACCTTCTTCTCATCTGGAACCTCCACCACTATGAAAATTTTCTCCATTCCTCTTATCCATTCCTCTAGTTCGACTAGGTCATACTTTTTGTCATGGACTTTAGGGTTACATCACACTACCCTATCAACTAGTTTGTCATCTTTAGGAGGGATTTCAACAGGTACTGGGGGAATCTATTTCATCAATTCAATTAGGTCATCCTGTAGTTAGGATTTCTAATATTATTAGCTAACTCGAGGGGGGTCGGGGCATTCCACCAAGGTTTGGTGGAGCATTACACGAAGCTTTGGCACCTGACCCTTCATCATGATCTGAATAATCTCCTACGTGGGTCTCTGCATTGTTTTGTTGGGATTCAGACATTCTGATTATACATTAAGTAGCGCAATTTAATCACTTAACTACAACCAATATATATCACTTAACTGCAACGAGTATATATAAACGAAGATGGTTTAAATATTATTAAAATATAAACGAATGCTTCATTACATCTTTGTCATAACTACTTATTTACATACATGTGAATGATTCAACAAAAGAATATCACAACCAGCTTACTACCTAGGGTAAGCCCTTAATCCTGCTTCCTGACTAGAACACTGTCGAGCCCGAACAACTATGTCCGCCACATGCCTGAAAAGAAGGTGGACTAGTGAACACAATCAGAAGGATCCATGTAACTATAGACAATGATGTAACTTGCATAAAATACATCTATCCAATTGATTGTGCTATATGCACGTGGGCCCAAAATATAACCTATCTGAAAAGTCAGCTCCTAAATCAAACTAACGATCCCTAGATGGATCGTAATATGGGTCAAACTCATCCTCATGCTCCTCGCCCGAGTCAAAACTGTTGTCTGATACCTCTGGCCCTCCATCAACAACATCCTAATCAACCTACTGCTCCCACAACTCTTGGTCCTCTTGTGGATCCTCCTCTACCTCTACTCCTACCTCAAGGTCCTCCATGGGCTCATCGTTAGAGCTTAACTCCACTATCTCTGGGGTGTCAGGGATATCCATAACAACGTAAACCCCACCTGATCCTGATGATGTTGGACTGTTAGGCGACTGATGAATGCCCCGTACAGGTGGTGATGGTGACCCCTTAGTTGCTGCACATGGGGGAGGTGCAAGGTTTGAAGGAAAGACATGTTGCAGAATCTCTATAGTGATCCCCCCTCTGCTCAAACTCCTCCCTAAGTAACAACTCGATAGTAAGGGTAGCTTAAGCCCCCTAAACCTAAAATCTAGGCCCGTCCTACCCCAGCTCCAGTCACCATAAAGACATGGTATCGAATTGTGAACTCAACACACAAGTAATAGTATGTAAGAACCACAACAGTCTACATGCACGGACCGTAACACTATGGAACACAAAAAAGGGGTCTTGCATGAATTTACTATACTAGCATTTAATAGAAAGGTGTGAGTGGCCATATAAGCACCCGACATCATGTTCACTACGTAAGGGTCCATCCAATGGAGAAGAACATAAAAGGGAAACATGTAAGAGATAAGCAAATATTTCTAGTATCACGAATCTTTAACGATATACTAATAACCTTCGCTAACTAAGCTTCTAACCCTCTTATTTCTACTCTCCCTACTCTATAACCCATCAAGAAAAATAAAACCTGGCTCTGATACCAAATCTGTAACGCACCCAATTGAGTGTGATTCACTGTCGTAATTTTCTTAAGTAATCCCTTAATTAAAAACTAATAATTTGATGATTGGGGAGTTACCGCTGCCCAAAAAGACAAGGCTTTAAGTATGAGTGGAAGATATATTATAGCAAAGTATAGATAGAACCAACGAAAATTCCATCAAATTCAGAAGAGTATACATATATCTACTAATTAGCGCAATAATTACACAGCATAAGATAACGATATTTCAGAAGGTTTACACTCCATCAACCAAAGATCTTAAAATACAACTCCAGAACTATTCATAAATCAACATCACTACTAAAGGAACGAGGTATCCGTGCTCATTTATTTTCTTCAGTTAGTTTGCCAGCATGGGGGCGAAACACCGAGTACTTCCCTAAAGCAAATCACCGCGAGCATTTCAAAATATAAGCCAAAGCTGACTACATGCATTCCTTTATGGTTAAATAATCACTGTAAAATTGAGTGGGCCGCTTCGCAATTCATTTTAGTTTAAAACAGTGAATGGGATGAATGTAAAACCGCTTTGGTAGTTATTATCTTGTAGTGAATCCTTGGTAACTGTTACGATCTATGCATATGTGTACACTTGCTAAGCTGATCGAGGGGACCTGGCTTGAGGCTACGCAGGTAACTGTTGGGTGAATGCCCCATAAATGAGAACTGTCAGGGTCATTAATTAGGTGATAAATCATTGAGTACACTAATTCATTGATATGCTTACCAAGACACTGCAACATTGATAAATATATCCTGATTTCTAAAGATAAAGCCAACGGATGAACCTAATATGTTTAAATGCAATCTCACTGAATAATATTTTTGCACAAAAGGAAAATTGATAGAATGGGCCTAATTCTGCTTCAGAAATGTCATTGTAGATATATGTAGTCAGTAAATAACACTCACTCTAGTAACCGGTAACTTTAATAGAAATGTGTTAACTAAATGGCACTCAAAACTTCAATGAATCAATAAAAGGTAGGTTACACTAAAATAATTTTAGAACTAAACAAATTAAGGCAATTTAACTCAAGGTAAAATAATATAGAGTAAAATAGACCAAAGTAAATAATTGAGGTTATAATGAAAAGGCTTTGATGGATATAAATGGAATAGGGGGATTTCTTGATATTTCTAAGATGGATAATAAAAGGTTTAATGCCAATAGGGTGTAATTCGATTCGGGATAGCTTAAGTCAACCTAACATAGCCGCTAACCACTGTTCTTTAGTCAATGCTTCCCCACTCCTCAAATTTCATTCTCATGCACATTTTACTCGGTTGTCCAACCCAAGTAAGCCTCTAAGGACGATAAAAGTTCTTGAACTCACTAAAATTTTTATTTTCCTTGTAATATTAATAATTGCTTATAAACTTCTACTTAAGCTCCCCAAATTCATGGTTCCCTTCTTCCTCTCTTAAATCAAGCCAATTTCATGCTCGCAAATTTATAAACATTGGTTTTCTTCTCATTATCGCCTTACTGAAGCTATAACACTCAAATTCACATCATGATCATCCTCAAATATTTTCAATTTTATTCCTCACATAATCACTCAAAATGTTCAAATAAACTCACTTAATTGCATTGATAAACAAACAACTCGTTTTTTTTTTGCTTCATAGGATTTTTTACAAACACTAATTTTGGTAAAAATCATACAACAACATTTTTTCAAGTCAATATCACAACCAACCTCCAAGTTTCAGCTAATTCACTCCAAATAACATGCTTGATTAAAGAATTAAATTAAATCATGCATGGTCATAAAACCCTAAGTCATGCTCAATTGAAATTCGGGCAACGTCATACTTACGCTTTATGCTAAAGATTGAAAAATTAGAATACAAAACCCAAAATCCATCAACCTTATATAGAAGCTTGCATGGTCATACATGGTTTCAACTTTTGACATGACTTATTCAATTCCTCACTTAACCAAACAAAATAAAAGATCAAAGTAGCATTCATTTCTATCAATACAACATGATCCATAATCAATCATCCATAAAAACCAAAATTAAACAAGATAAGGGTTAGGTTTTAACTCACTTGTGGGTTTCAAAGAGGAGGATGGAGATGGTGTTTGGGGGTTGTGGGGATGTGGGTGGTGGTTGGAGGTGGCCGGCGGTAGCACTGGCTGAGCAGAAACAGAAGGGCAACCATCAGGTGGAGAGAGAATACAGAGAAATGAAGTGAGTGTTTTACTTGGTTGATATTTTTGTCTTAGTTCAATTCACTTGGCTGATACTTAACCCTTTATAGCGGCTTTTTGGTAATTATACTAAGGCATAAAAAGTAATGATTAGCTAAATTAAACCATACCAACTTATTGGGCTTGAAAATGGGGCAAATGATTTGGGCTTAGAAATAAAACACTTCGTGGGATAAAATTTTTCCATAGCTCAAAATCAACCTTTTTTTTGTGATGTTATGAAAAATAATTTAGTCTCTTAGACTATATTAGACTATATTTTTCCAAGTCATGGGTAGGATACTTTCTTCTATAAGGTTTGAGTTGTCGGTAACCATAAGCTACTACTTTATCTTATTACATCATAACACACCCTAACCCATTCTTCGATGCATAACTGTAGATAGTGTACCCCTTACCTTCTACTTGGAGAGTTAGGATTGGGGCGGTAGTTAATCGCTGCCTTAACTCTTGAAATACCTTTTCACACTTCTCTTTCCACTCAAACTTAATAGCTTTTTTCAACAAATTGGTCAAGGGAGATGCTATCTTGGAAAAATCCTTTACAAACCTTCAATAATAGCCAACTAAGCCCGAGAAGCTTCTAATCTCATTGACATTGGTGGGCCTTAGCCATTTGTTAATTGTTTTCACCTTCTGGGGATCAACTTTAATCTCTTCCTTTGAAACTACATGTCCCAAAAATACCGCTTCTTCTAACCAGAATTCACACTTCTTCAATTTGCCATACAATTAGTGTTCCCTTACGGTTTGCAATACTGCCCTCAAATGAGTAGTTTGTTGATCTCCATCCTTGGAGTATATTAACATGTCATCTATAAACACCACCACAAACTTGTTTAAACGGGGTCTAAAAGCTCTGTTCATAATATCTATAAAGGCTATGGGGGCATCAGTCGAACCAAAGGGCATCACCATGAACTCATAGTGATTATACCTGGTCCTAGACCCAATTTTGGAGATGTCTTTAGCTGATGGTATCTGGGCCTCAAATCAATCGTGGAAAAGACTCTTGCACCTTGTAGTTGATCCAATAAATCATCTATTCAGGGCAAATGGTATTTGTTTTTAAAGGTGATCTTTTCACCTCCTTATAATCGATACACAACCTCACGGTTCCATCTTTCTTCTTTACAAATAAAACTGGGAAACCCCATGGTGACACACTTAGCTTGATAAACCCCTTATATAATAGCTCATCTAACTGCCCTATGATATGGGGCTTTAGAGATGGGTTAGGCACCAAGGACTAGTTCAATTTCAAAATCAATTTCTCTTTAAGGGGGCAGTCCTAGAAACTCTTCTGGAAAATGTCTTTATTCACAAAACACAGGAATATCTTTTGTTTTTTCTTCCTTTTCTTGAGTGTCAGTGGCATAACACCAATACCCAATACATCCTTGACACAATAACCTACTTGCTTTCATAGCCAAAATTATGGAACATGGTTTTTCCTCTCTTTGCCTATAAAAACATACTTCTCTCCCACTTTCATTCCTCAAAATAACCTTACAATCTTCACAATCAATCTTGGCTCCATAAGTACACAACCAGTTTATCCCAAAGATGAAAACAAAGTATGATCATTCAAATTGAATCAAGTCTCCTGAAAATGTGATTCCACTAATAGTAATAGGGACAAGCTTATATGAGATAAGACACTCAACTATAGAGCCATTGGATAACTTGATCCTATAATTGGTTTCTGCCTTCCAATTCTCAATGTTCAATTGCATAGCAGACTAAGTAGATATAAATGAATAAGTGGCACCTGAATCAAACAATACACAAAATGGGTTTGAATTTGAAAAGATAGTTCGAGTAGCTACTGTACCAAAGGTGGTAGCTTCCTCCTTGCTTATCACATACGCCATTCTTACTACTGCAGGCCTTGGAGGTGAGATGGAGCCAAGGGTTTTGTTGCACCCTTATCGACAGCTTTCAATCTCTAGGGACATGCAGGAATGAGATTCTTTAGGCTACCACTCCACGTGCATTTGTTAGTTCCCACTTGACATTCAAGGGTGGTGTGGTTGGTCCTTTCACATTCCCATAGGGCTCTCTAAACCTGTAGGACGACTCTTGGGAGGAGCCATGGCAGGCTTCTTCTGATTTATACTCCCGCTTAATCCCTTTTCTCTTTTAATTGACCGGGTTCAGGGCCTTCAACTCAGTCTTCACTCGTTCCACTTTAGCTGCTCGCACGTATAACTCTTGGTAGGTCATTACAGATATAGAAAGGTAGGCCCTCTTCAAATCTCCTCATCTTCAATCCTTCAGATGACACAAATTCAAGGACATACCTAGATAGTTCTATAAACTTACTGGTATATTGTATTACTGGCATAATTCCACTCATTCTTAGTTCTGTGAATTTATTTTTTTCGCTGTTGAACCACTACTAGGTAAAATGTGGCTTTCAATTCTTCCAGGAATTTACTCCTAGTGAATTTAGGCCTTAACAGCTTGCCCTTCACAATGTTCCCTGAAATGTTAGCTTCCTTAATTGGGTAAAGCGTCCCAGGATTCACTTTCCTCTCATCTAGAACCTCTACCACAATAAAAAATCTTCTCCATCCCTCTAATCCATTCCTCTAGTTCCATTGCGACGTACTTTCCATCATAGACTTTAGGTGGTGATAGCGGCCCCTAAGCAAGTATACATGGGGGAGGTGTATGGTGTAAAGGATAGATGTGCTGTAGAGTCTCTATCGTGATCCCCATATGCTCAAACTCCTCCCCAAGTAACAACTCGGTAGCAAGGGTAGCCCAAGCCCGCTAAAGCTGAAATCTAGGTCCGTCCTACCCTGGGACTCCAGTTATTGTAAAGGCATAGTGTCGAATCCTAAACTCGACCCACAGGGCAACGGTAGGTAAAGATCACAACAGTCTGCATGCATGAACCGTAACACTATAGAACTCAGAAAAGGGGTCCCACATGTGGGCTACCATACTAGCATGTAATAAAGGGAAGTATGTGGCCGTAGAGGCACCTAACATCATGTTCACTGCATAAGGATCCATCTAACAAAGAACAACATAAAAGAGTAATATCATACAGCTAAACAATATTTCCAGTATCATGAATCTTTAATAATATACTAATAACCCTCACTAACTAAGCTTCTCACCCTCCTATTTCTACTCTCCATACTCCATGACCCATCAAGAAAAATCAAACATGGCTGTCATATCAAAATTTTAACACCCCAACTGAGTATGATTCACTATTGTAATCTCCTTAACTAATCCCTGAATTAAGAACCGATAATTTGATGATTTTAGCATTACCGTCGTCCAGAAGTGCAAGATATATCATAGCTAAGCATAGATATAACTAACGTAAATTCCATCAAATTCAGAACCCTATACATATATCTACTAATTACCATAATAATGACACAACATAATATAATAGTATTTCACAAGGTTTACACCCATCAACCAAAAATTTCAAAATACAACTCCAAAAGTATTCATAAATCAACATCACTACTGAAGCAACAAGGTATCCATGCTCATTTTTTTCTCTTCAACTGGTTTGCTCGCATGGGGGTGAATCATTCAGCACTTACCTAAATCAAAACACAACAAATATTTCGAAATGTGAGCCAAAGCTTAGTACATACATTCCTGTATGGTTAAATGATCACTGTAAAATTGAGTGGGCCTGCTTTGCAATTCATTTCAGTTTAAAACCAGGAATGGGATGAATGTAAAACTGCATTGCTAGTTATTATTTGGTAGTGAAACCCTTGTAGCTATTACGATCTATGGATGAGTGTACACCTATCAAGCCGATCACGGGAACTCGCATGAGGCCGCGTGGGTAACTATAGGGAAAATGCCCTATAAATGAGAACTGACGGGCTCACTAATTAGGTGATAAATAATTGAGTAAATTGATTCATTGATATACTTACCAAGACATTGTAGGTTTGATAAATACATTCTATTTTAAAGATACAGGCAATAGATGTGCCAGGGATGTTTAAATGCAATCTCATTGAATAATTTTTATACACAAAAGGGAAAAATGATAAACTAGACCCCGATTCTATTTCTGAAATGTCATTGTAGATATATGTAGCTAGTAAATAGCACTCACTCTCATAATTGGTAACTTTAATAGAAATGTATTAACTAAATGGCACTCAAAACTTCAATGAATCAATACAAGGTAGGTTACACTAAAATAATTTCAAACTAAAGAAATTAAGTTAGTTTAACTTGAGGTAAAATAATTTAGAGTAAAATAGACCAAAGTAAATAATTAAGGTTATAATGAAAAGGCTCTGAAGGATATAAATGAAATAGGGGGTTTTCTTGATATTTCTGAGATAGATAACAAAATGTTTAAGGCCAAGAGGGTATTCTTAGGTTCGGGATAGCTTAAATCACATAGCTTAGCCTGATAGCCACTATTCTTGAGTCCTTACTCTCCCCACTCCTCAAATTTAATTCTCATGCCATATAACTCGGCTTTCTAGCCTAAGTAAGCTTTTAAGCACAATCAAAGCTGCTGAACTCACTAAACTTTGTGTGTTTCCTTGTAATAGCAACAATTACTTAAAAACTTTTGCTTAAGCTCCCAAAATTCATGGCTTCCTTCTTCCTCTCATAAATCAAGTTAATTGCCTCTTCTAAAGTTGATAAACATTGGTTTCCTTCTTATTATTGCCTTACTTAAGCCATAGCACTCAAATTCACATCATGATCATCCTTATGTATTTTCAATACTCTTCCTCACACAACCACCCAAAATTTTCCTATAAACTCACTTAATTGCATTGATAAGCCAAACAACTCCTTTTCGTCCTTTATAGGATGTTCCATAATCACTAACTTGGCAAAACTCACACCACAGTATTTTTCAAGTCAATAGCACAACCAGCCTCCAAATTTCACCTATTTCACTCTAAATGAATACTTGATTCAAAAATCAAATTAAATCATGCGTGATCATAAAACCCTAACTCATTCTCAATTGAAATTCACATCCAACTCATCCAGAATCATCTTACACCACATCATACTTAGTCTTTATCCTAAACATTGAAAAATTAGAACATAAAACCCAAAATCCATCAACGTTACACATAAGCTTGCATGGTCATGCATGGTTTCAACTTTTCACATGACTTGTTCACTTCTCACTTAACCAAACACAAGAAAGGTCAAAATAGAATTCATTTATGTCAATTTAACATGGTCCACAATCAAATCATCCATAAAAATCAAAATTAAACAAGGTAAGGGTTAGGGTTTACCTCACTTGTGGGTTTAAAAGAGGAGGATGGAGATGGTGTTTGGGGCTTGGGGGGATATGGGTGGTGGCTAGAGGTTGCTAGCGGCAGTAGGTAGAGCACAACTGCAGTGTTGGCTAAGTAGAAATAGGGGGCAGTCATGGGGTGGAGAGAGAATAAGGAGAAATGAAGTGAGTGTTTTACTTGGTTCAATTCACTTTGCTGATATTTAACCGCATAAAGTAGGTTTTTCGTAATTGTAATTAGTCATAAATAATGATAATTAGCTAGACTTAACCATTCCAACTTATTAGGCTTCAAATTGGGCCCAAATGATTTGGGCTCAGAAATGAAACACTTTGTTGCGTTAAAATTTTTGCATAGCTCGAAATTAACTTTTTTTTTATGATGTTCTGAAAAATAGTCTAATATCTTAAACCATATTTATCAGGGCCCACTATCGATTTATCTAAAATTGTTACGATAAATTATATGGCGAATTGCAAAGTGGGGCCCAAAATGACTTTTCCAATCTGCAAAGATCAAATGTAATAAATAATTGAGGAAAATTAATAAGATGAGTTAATTAAATAATTAAACATAATTTAGGGTCGGGCTATTGCACTGACAAATTTAATCCCCCTAGATGGCACCATCATGAAAGCCTGGGAATATGGGATGGTAGCTTACAGCATGGAAATCCCTAATCCAAAGTATCCATTCTTCTCAAGTCTAAATAAGTTTCAAAAGAGTATATTTAAAAGGATTCATTGGATTCTCACATCTTGTAATGCCCTAACAAGAGCATATATAATTCAAGTCCGCATATTAAGCTACATTAGGCATTGATTTAGCATGAAAATGAAAAGGCCAAACCAACCCACTATCTTATTCAACTAATTGATGTAGAGAACCTGATGATCAATGACAAGAATGAATTCTAAAATGATAAGAAGTAGTTACTGATTCTGCTTTGGCAGGAGCAATTGTTTTATAAAACATTTATCATCAAATGTGGGCGCATTGATTGAACGAGGAAAAATATTAATGCGTTGCAGAAATGCTACTTTTATTTATCATAGTGATTTTAGCAAATACATGAAGGTAGAATGAGCTACTTCAGAAAATGTCTTCAAGTATCTTGTCTATGATGCTGGAAACTTCCTATAAGAAAAACGAAAGATATATCTACATTATCTATTTGAGAAATGGGATCAAGAGCATTTTTAACTTGATGAAGACTTTGATGATTATTTGGATAATGATGGACTTGAAGACATTATTGAAGATGAAGGCATGTAAAATCTCAATATGGATGATGAGTCTTGTCAGTGTCAAGTACTCTAAAAAGTTGCTGCACCATTATATGTTATCTTGTCAAGTATCAAGTCAGCAAAACAATGAAGTCTACTGTATTCATGTGAAAGTAGCCAATAATAGTAAGTGTACTGTAACCACTAGGATGTCCTATGTAATCCATCTCCTCTATAAAGGAGAAGCTAAGTGATGAGAATGGACACAGTCATTTGAGCATACTAACGAAAAA
The DNA here is from genome assembly GCA_017589665.1 of Selenicereus undatus. Lineage (NCBI taxonomy): Eukaryota > Viridiplantae > Streptophyta > Magnoliopsida > Caryophyllales > Cactaceae > Selenicereus > Selenicereus undatus. The sequence goes on along the minus strand of JACYFF010031959.1, from coordinate 63,271,563 downwards.
GAGAAGTTGAGCTTCTCCATTACACTATAAGCATCCATCTCTTATAATCTTAGTTGTTGAAGTCCTTCTTAATTCTTTTTATTCTAATATTTATACTTTTAACTTTCAATAAAGAAGGTTTATAGTGGGGAACGTTATTCAATAGAATCTTATATCTAAAATATTATAATTTCTTGATTAGCGTTTTACTATCTTTAAAAGTATAATATCTACTGTCCTTGGTAGGAAATAAAACGGAACTATAATATGCCTCATCTAAGGAAGGTATGACCAAGATTAGTAATCCTTGTAAGCCGAAAGTTAGAGGAACGTTGGAGTCCAACGCCAACTAATTTAGGGCAATGGCCAAAACTCTCTAATTGAGCTTTATTACGTTGCTAAGCATGCTGCCATGCTGGGCCTATAATCATAGAAAATATAATATTTATGATATAAGTAGTAGATTGTGATTAGCAATACCAGTAAAGTCATTATAAGAAGTTTACTCAATTAAAGCATGCATGTTTCATGAAAAAAAACCTAAAAGTAGTTTATTTTCACATTCCACCAAAACTAGATGGTTTTTTCATAATTTTCAAATAGTGTTGGGTCAAAAGTATGAAAATGAAAAGTTCAGAAGGTAGCAAAAATTAAAGTGTAAGACCTCAAGGTACTAAAAGATTAGGTCAAAACGGTACTAAAAAATTAGGTCAAAACGATAAGGCTTGAAAAGTAATCACACCTATGTGAGGGTACTAAAAAGCCAAGTACCGGGTCTAAGCATTAAGATAGCCAAACAAAGCCACACCATGGAAAGAAAGAAAGAGAATTTAGAGAACAAAACCAGCTAATGCAAGAAGTTAAAGAAAGAATTAGAGTAGAACATGAAAACCTTGAACTTTAATTGACTAGAACTGAGTACTTAGAAGGCTATATGAGAGAAACTAACCTAACCTAACTCTAAACTAAGGTAAAATTTGAGATATCAAGAAACTAAACACATTAACAAAAATGGCTGAACTATGCAAGTGTCATTATTCTTTCATATGGCATAGTTTGCCAATGCTGCCATTCATGTTAATGAATAGCACAACGCGGTAGACAAGAACTAACTAGAGGGCGACACAATTTCGCTACGCACATAGCCACAGCATATGGCTGGCCAATGGGCTAACATACTCATGTCAACCCTCTGGTCAACCTATGCTATTAGCCGGTGGCATGGCAAGGTGAGGCTTGTGTCAGCTCAGTCGTATCCATTTATTCCTAAGTCCCTGCTTGATTCTTTGTGGTTTTCATGCCTAAATGTGTCTATTTTTTTATTCTTCTTATTATCTATAAAATTCAATGAAAATAAAGACGAAACTCCAAATGATTAGCACCGAAAAAATGTAGTTAAGAGGAGGTATAAAATTGGAACAATTTTAACCAAACAGATGGAAATTGTCGATGTACTTAGCCTAATTGGTCCTCACAAATTGTTGGATTTAGAGATGATCTAACGTTGATTTATTAAGATGATAAAGTTGGGTCATTCATTTGAGGAATGTAAATGCTGGCTTCCTTCATTTGAGTAATGTAAATGGTGACTTCCTAATCTAATTAGTTGACCGGCTATCATTGTTAGAATGAAAAATGAGCTTGCTTGATTACTTGCTAATGGACCGTGATTATGAACTCACTTGATCACACCTTTATGTATCGTCATGATTTGAGTCTCTTATTTTCCATTTTTATTTCTTTCTCTTTTCTTTTCTCTTTTTTAAATTACTCTTCATGGAAGCTCACTACAAGTCTTATTTACTGTTTACATATCTCATATCAGTTTATTAAACCTACAAATCTAAATAAAATTATATTAGGTAGCAAATTTTACATAATATAAATAATAAATTATGTTCTTAGAGATATAATTAAATTGAGGTTAACATATTGCTATGATCTTATAGAGAATAAAAATATGAAAGGTTCGCATTCAAGTACCAAATGGAGTGAAAACTCTATATTAAGCTTATAAGATGTCAGTTTCCTTCGTGATAGTGGTCTTCATTGGTTATGTGGTGATTGAAGATGGTATTTAAGTTGATGAACTAATGGTGTTGGCATTCAAAAGATCGCTCCAGGATGTACAACAATTACGATGAGCAACCTATATTTATCCGCCAGTCAAATCTTTGAACTAACCCATTCAAATGTGCAGAGTTCTTTCAATTTTTCTCACCCAAGTGCAGGAAAGGAAAAGAGCAGGTATTATAGATGCTCTTTGAAGGTGGTACGCCCATGTGTTTGGCTTGAACCTAGGGTACTTGGCGTTAATCCCATGTGAGAACGTTGCAAGGAGAATGATGCTTTAAAGAAATTAATCAAAGGTCTCCTAGCTACAAGCGCTACTAAGTACGAGGTGATCTTCTTATCAGGATTATAAAGTTTTACATTCAGTCTAAGAGTCCTCTAAAGATTCTCTTAGTCCAACAGATTTATGATTGTGCTTTAGCCAGCCATTTTGGACTCAACAAGGCTATTGATATCCTTCTCTGTATCGTTCCAATTTTATTAGATGTCTCCAAAGAGACAGGGCTATTGATATAATTAAGGGGTACTTCTATTTGCTAAGAATGGTAAGTGACTTCCATGATGTTACTTGTTGCTTTGTACACAGCTCAACTCAAAGCAATTTTTTTTGGGCCTTGTACACTCCGTTAGCACTTTCTTTGAGGCCTTGAAAAATGTAACAAAATCTCATACTTGCTCATCCACCTACATAAACGATGTTACAAGAATTGTTGCATCTATACACGCTTAAAATTGACTCCTTCGACACTTATGCCCATGGCAGGGTCTATTCGCCGCACTTAACATAGGTGTACATTGGGTATCAATGGCGAAAAATTCACCACGCTTAATAAGCGTGGCTCATAGTGTCATACCCACGCTAAATAAGCGTGGCCAACTGCATTATCTATCACGCTTGTAAGTGTAGGTAGATTCCCCTCGCTTGTATCCGTGGCCATAGTACCCTTTGAGCGAAAAATCATTCTCACCACTCCCTCGCTTATAAGTGTGGCATTATGCATTCGATAACTAACTTCCAAATGATTTATGCGGATAACTAATTTTGGCATGAAAATTTTTCTGTAAAACAAATAAGAAGTCATTATACTAAAAAATGCAAATAATTTATATTTAATAACGCATTGTAATCAATTATTTATTTGTGTATATAGAAAGAGATAGAGGGAGAGAGATAGAGATAGAGAAAGAACATATACAACTAAAATTTAAATGATACAAAAAGTGCGATGACATTACAACCATGAACTAATTGTCAGCAATTAACAAGAAAGATAGCTCGTATTCAACTACATAATAAAAAGTATGAGATCTATGCAAACAGCTATTACTAAATTGATTTCAACATGCTTATAAAGTACGCACTCATTGCCTAAAAGCTAAGTTTGTTTCTAATACACATGTATAGGATTGAAGCTGAACAAAACGGATGTAATGGTGCAGAACTCCATAGTTTCAAGCAAACACTTCATCAACTTGAACTTTATATCCGATTTTGTGGCAAGCTACCCTTGGTTTCAACCTAAAACCAACAAACACATACATTAGAGTTCAGTACAACAAACAATGCAACCAAGAGAAAAAACATCTAAGAAGATTGTAAGATGTAATTTCTATTAGGCTTTATAACTGTGTACTCTCGCTCTACAAACACTATGTAACATCTTACCCCTAGGCTAGTCTTTTTAGTATATTCCCTGATTTTGAAAAAAATCGGCAGAGTTCCACCTAAAACATGGCTATTTTCCTTTTACAACATGTCATAAATATAATATGGTCTTAACAATCTCAACGCCCACATGCGGGAGCAAATCAACTCAACAAGCCACACGCTTGGAGTATACAATGCAAATCCAATAACACATTACCATAAACAAATCCAAACAATCAATCATGCCATCATAGGGCATCTCAATGCACAATACAAAATAAACCTGCCATTACCATCAAAACATGTAACTTAAAAATTTTAAACTTAATGGTTGAACTTACAATGTTCACATTTTCTAGCCTCTTAAGTAACTCCTTGTCAACCAATAGTGGATTAGCTTTATAATCGCATGCGTTCAAAACTTATTGTAGTTATGTACAACTTGTAAAAAGTGACTTGAATAAATCAAATTCAAATTAAGAAAACATGAAAGATAGGACCATATTTACCATGCCCGCAAGATAACAAAGTGTCAAAACCTTCTTTTCACCACGAGCGCACTTTCTAATTGAATCAGGATTCTTTTTCAATACCTTCTCTGTTATCTTCATCACTTCCTCATAAATCAACTACCAAAATGTGTTTGCATAGTACATGAAGGGTGTAGAAGATTATACGAAGAAGTTGAAGCTCTTGTATCACTTAATTCTTACAAGAAAGGGGGTAGAAAAGAGGGTTTATTACCTGAAAAAAAAAAAACTTACTAGATGCACCACATTTTGCTTTGGTCGTTTGACATTTCCTTGCTCAGTGTACTTGTTGTTCATTGCCATGGTGGTTCTCTAGCAAAGAAAATAAATAATTACAGACTTGATAATCATATACGCAACTAACATATCATTTACAATGACAAACTTGATAATAAAAAAACACATTTTGATGTGAAGCGCCACCTTTAATTGAAGTGCCAGCTAAACTAGAATTCTCATTTCCTTTTAGTTGAAGATTAGGTCCACTACCACCATTAATAGGCTGTTCACAAGTAGGAGTTCCTCCACTAGGAGTAACATATCCAATTTTTTTGGGAAATACTAAGGAATAAAAATTATGAAATTATTATTGCACAACGAAGAATGTATTAAAATATATGATTTGTACATACCTGGATACTTTTTGATGGTTTTCGTTATTTGTTGTGCTCTTCATTGATATGATTTGATGAACAGCACCCTTTTTGGATGTCATTCACTACATACCCATAAAAAAAAATTTATGATAGTTAACACTATAATCTAACTGAGTCTGTAAAGGCACTTCAAGAGAAAGAAGGGTTACTTGATGTTAAAAATATATACTGTAACTAAGCTAGTAGACTTTTTACTTCCTAAAAACAAAAAAAGAAAACTAAACTATTACATGCTTTCCTAATGCATGCGAGACTTAAAGGGCTATATGCGTGACACATGGCTTCTCTGATCACATGGTGTATCGTTGACCAAGTTTTCCGGTGAACTAGTAATCTACACATAATTCATATACATTGGACAAGAAATAAGCAAATTAAACACGTATTTTGATGTGATGCGTACTAATTTAAGTTGAGAGTTTGTAGCTTGGGCAACAACTTTAGTAGTTAAGACATCAATTTGATTCTGCATGAATATCATTTTGTTGAGCACTTTCACTAACAACTTAGATTCACTCTTCTGATGCTTAGCACGTAAATCTTTTCTAGTCACGCCATTACCGAATCCTATAGCCTTTCCACAACTTTCATTAGTTACGAGCGATAGACATTTTTCTCCACCCTTAAGGTTTCTTCTGAAAAATTAACTTCAGAAGATCAAGTTTTTTCTATGATCAAGTCATTGTCGATTCCTTGCAAGCAAAACAAAATGAGAATATTAGATCACATATAAATTAGTGCTATAAGACGAAATAACTTGGTTAGGGGTCATTGAAAAAAAAGAAACAAAAGTTTAAGAAAAATGAAAAGAGATTGATGACCAGAAGTGCCCCTTATATTACCACAAAGTTTTGTGGTAACAGGCTCATGAAAAGTCTTATCGTTTGTTCGTGAGTCTCAATAAACCATTCAATTGCCTCAGATTCCCCGTTATGTTCCCTCTCCTAAAACAATGGCAATAGGACATTTCTAAATTATTAATAGAAAATTTTATAATATAAAATGTTGTGGTCAGAAAATTACAAAAACTTATAGTATATACAAATTCGTCCGCTTAACTGCATAACTTTGTGATCCGCTTGTGCAAGTGTGCAAAAATTTCCCCCTAGCTCTTTTGTCAATCTGAGAATATTTCTAAGCATATAGTTGTCACATTAAGAAGGAAAAGTTCAGTAAGGGGGTTATATTCAAATAATGAATTAGAAATACAAACATAATTGGCAATCAATAATAAATCTTACCTTGCACTTCTTGGAAATACAAAGATCCACAAATCCAACCATATTGGATTGCTAATTCCTTTCGGCCGAGCAATCTCATTCTCTTTTGCAGACTCAGGTCATGGCAGTGTATAGAATTGCTCCCTAGTTGTCCCTTAATATATTTCACCCTCAGTGATCGTTTATAACCCCTTAACCTCTCCCAACAGAACTCAAAACTTTGGAATCAATAAATGCATTAGATGGTAGCATGAACTTCTTCTGCAATTTGAGGAAAAGAATTACAAAAATAAGCAAAACTACAAATTCATATATCATATATCATTATCCAATATAACTCACCTGCAAATATGCTATAACTCGATCCTTGATGACTCCATGAACTAAACGCCACTCTTTATAGTGTAGGTGACACAATTTAGGGCATCCAGCCACATCAGCGAGGAACCTATTAAACACACTTCCTGCCTTTTTTACTGGTTGCAAGAACTTATTCAATGGCACCAAAATCTTCTTAGGAGCATCCAAACTCTGTAGAGTTTTGACATTGATTCTCCCTCTAAGTTTGATGATGTTGCCTTCTCCATCTATAATGAAAAATGAAGTCATTAATCTAAACAAGCATCACAGTAGATACCCTAAAAGTCTTGAATTTAATGAATTTAAAATGTTTGACTACTAAGGACAATTACTGATGACTAGCACCTCTTCATCATCATTAGATCTGGGTCAAAATATACCTAAGCCTCATCATCCTCATCATCGTCATCAATACCCTCATCACTCTCTAAATCTACAGGCAGGTCCTCAAGTGCCGCTTCTTCATTTTGTGTAGAGTTCAAATACACTTCTTAAGTGCTCCTAGAACGAAACATAATTGCAAACTATCTTTAACACCTGAACAAGAAAATCTTTAACAAGCAAAAAAGTAGCTTAGGTGTCCCTTTTTAAAAATGAATAACTCAGCCTATATATGTGACGTTTTACAAAATAAAACAAGTATATACAACTACCAAAAACCAAAGTCATTCACAACAAGATACAATAATAACAAATGTAGAAAATGTCCTCCAAACTGGAAAAAAAAAGAAAAAAAAAACCAACACAACAAATGCTCAATCTTTTATAAAACATAAGCTAATTAACCAACTTTGCTTGAAGAACCTTCAGTCAATCGTAGCCAATTCACTAGGTCTCCATATCCATCCTCCCTGCAAATGTTAGGAGGCATGCATTTGGGGTGAAGCTCCTTATCCACTTGTAATGATCCTAAACAATAAGTATCCTTTCGTTTTACCCTAATGACATGCTCTCATCCCTTATCATTCTCATTTTCTACGTAAAGCACTTGTTGTGCGTGAGACTAAAAGATATATGGATCATCCTTTAAAGCCTTTCCTGCAAGTATCCTATATGAGAAATTTTAAAAAGTAAAACATTTCTGTCCTTCTTTAGACCCTAAAAATTAACATTCACCCAAGCACATCAAAATAATACCACTTTACGCTCAGAATAATAATCCAACTCAATGACATCAACAATTTTTACATAATGTATTTTGCTTTCAGCTTCCACCATAACCCATAAGTCTTGAGATTTGTTTCACTTTTCTCTCTTTTGAGTGGGAAAGTGATATCCATTGGTTACAAGTGCATTCGTTCTCTTAACAATTGGGTGAGGACCACCCGCTATGGCTCTAAAGGATCTTGATTTAGGCTCATCAACTTCCATGTTTGAAACCTAAGTTACAAATAGGAAAAAATAATTAAAACACATAAATAAGGCCTACGAGGTAATGTAAATTGTACAAATTATAGCGTGATTATCCTTTCTTGTAACCAACTAGGAAATTCTTCTAGCAACCACTTTTACTTAAGTTTATCAGTTAGCTCACGAGGATAAGATGTCATACGTTCATTCAAAAACAACTTGAAATTGATTATGATATTTCAATTTTTTATAGTATTACAAGATATATGTATGCCTAAACTAGTCGTTCGTACAAAATTATGGCATTCGTCAATGTCATTAAGGTGGAGGAGTACATATCGATGAGCTTGGTTACGATTTAATTCATTAAGTTCAACAATTTCTACCTTTACTTTTGCTTGACTAGCAGTAGAAATTATATATACATCCTCATTTGATTTGGCAGTGACAAGCCCAGAAGCGCATGTCGGCGTTGTAGCAATCAAAGTTGATCCCACAGAGACTAGGCTGATCTATTGGGCTATATTTCGTCGAGATATGCTAAGCGAATAAAACTTTAGATTGATAAAAATACGAAGATAAGGAAACAACTATAACTAATTCAAGGGGCCTGAATTAACAACTTCTAATTCACTAATTTTAAATCAATTAAGGAGAAAACGCCTAGGAATTCATGTAGTTATGAAAGTTGATTGGATCAAAATGATAAACATATCCTTTTCTCTAATCGGTTAATCTCGAGGAATTGCAATCTCTCCAAAAATTTAGTCTATTCTTTCGAACTCAACTGAACTTGCCTAAACTAAGCAAAAGTCGTTCTTTCAAACTAATTTGTCTTAATCCAAGTTAAACATCTTCAATTACTTTTTATGTCCTCCTAAAATGCAAATCTCTCTTTCGAGACAAAGTTATGTCAGGTTCTATCAAGTAGTCCAACAACCAAATGTCACCTTTCAGTTTTTCACCCGATTATTTCAAAGGTGCTAGCAAACTTTGGCCAAAAATCTAATCACAACATGATAATCACTTGATAGAATGAAATCAAGCCAATCATGAAAAAAACACAATTTGATATATTAAAACATGATCCAACTAAACTTTCATACACTACTAAATCCCTAGACAAAAATTAAACTACTCACAAATGATTAAATTAAACATCTAACTACTCTAAAATGATAAATCTAAAGAGAAAAGAGAAGAGTTTGCTCAGCCAAAATGCGTACTTGAATCATTCGATTGCAAAACCCAATCCCGCTTCCTCGCGAATCTTCTTCTTCTACTTACTCTCAACTCTCTCTCTACTCTAATCTAAACTAATTTAAGAGAGGAAAATGGAATGAAGGGATGGTTGATGATGCCCTTGTTCCTGTGAAAATGTCCATATTTATAGGAAAACCCAATCAACCTTAGCCACACAATGAGGGAAAATGAAGAGATTAGTAGTTATGCTTCCACCACGGATCGTGGCATCCACCACAGGTAGACCGTGGTGCTGGTTGGAATTGAAGTTTTCTATTCTTCCTTCTTTCCACGAGCATAGCAACTTATGAGCATTCATGGTGAGTCAAAGTATGCTCAAATGAGGGTCACAACAAGGGCAAAATGGTCTAAAATCCTGCAATAATTATCAAACAACCATACCCAAGCGTAAAACAATAAAAGGAGTATAAACTATAACATAAAGCACATAATTTTTCCTAAAAATGCAGCAAAATGACCCTAAAATGATATACGCTTTAAGCACTTATCAAACTCCCTGATGCTTAAACCGTTGCTTGTCCTCAAGCAAATACTAGATAAAACCGATAAGGGAGATGCATCTAGGACTCGAAACATAAAACCTCTTTAAAGTAGGCAAGTTATAGCATATCACAAGCAAGAATAGCAAGCAACGGCAACCCCAAATAGTGCGCCTAACATTTCAAAATTAGATGGAGAAGGTTTTCGAAAAAGTATAAGACCACAAGCTCGATATCAAACTTTATCACCCCCAAAGAACCACAAAGCATATCATTCAAGCACATGGAATTGTAGAGCTAAATAGACCGGTAGAACCTCAATTTTGAGAAATGTGGATCACTCCCGCTGATGTGTTTAAAATATAGCGTAGGTTCACTCAAGACTCATTTCAATGATGCAATCCACCATACGCTTGACAAGGCTCTCAAATTCTCAACCACTAAAATGCAATGTGCACAAGACAATCAAGAGGACTTTGATAGGGTTGTAACGTGGGCTAAAAGGGCCAAGGAAAAGGAGTGGACAAATGAACGTAGGCACTGTGGAGCTAAGTAGCCAAGTGACTGGGGAGCAACCAACAAACCATTAACCAACCATAAAAATCACCAACACTCCAAACTCCAAGAATACAATGAACATACCCTGATCAAGTAGAAAATGAGTTGACAAAGAAAGAAATTCAAGCTATTTACATATCCAAGGCCAATCACTTAGTCTTTTTTTTTTTTTACTTTTTCTTCACAACATGACTTTATGTTCCTTTTTTCATTTTCTTCCAAATAATTTTTTTTCTCTTTTCTTCTTTTTTTTTGGGAAATGAAACGAAAATTACAATTATTTAAAGGTATAGGATCACGAACTATCAACTCACAACCAAATATATAAACTCAACCCAAACAAAAGGGACCAAAACAAATTATCAATGTCATCAATCCCTCAACAAACCAACATACCAAAGCCACTTTAAACTCAATTATCCCCAAAACCACTCGCTACATAGATGAAGTGATCCTCCATAGACTTGGGCTTAAAGGTTAGAATATGTGTTTGGCCAAGGGCTAATATGACAGGATCACAACAAAGGCGGATATAAGCTCAAAGTGGCTAGCAAAGGGAATAAAAATATAATACAAGGGAAGGTTATTTTGCTATGTGGCTAAAATGATCATCAAATATGCACATGCTAATGTGGTTTTGAACAAGAATCTAGGCAAGTTCTAAAGATGTAACATGGAAGAATCATACTCATGAAAGAGACATGAGACTAAATATAATGATTACTCCAAATAAGGCTCAAAGTCTCACGGGATATCTATCAAAGTCTCATTAAGCTCATAAAATGACTCACATGTACAAACACTAGTGCTAAAGACTCCAAGGGATAACAAAGTTCTCAATCAAGATAAGGGTCAAAACAAGAAATATTGACAAAACCTTCAAAAAGTTTAGCACCAAAAGGGATTACACATCAAAAGCTACTTAAACTCATGAAAGCTATTTTGCCTAGCAAAAAAATCATTGGAGGTTATCTCAAACCAGTCCAAACCATCCCTATATGCAAATCAAAAATGCAAATATGAAAATCAACTAAATGCAACATGCAAACAAAAAGAAACCTAAAACTCTATGCTCTAACATGAATGCAAACTAATAACTGAAATAGAAAACATAGAAACTACCCTTCCCTCATGCTTAGATAAAGCATTATTATTCAAATTAAAGAACATTCGAGAAGGAAAATGGAAAACAAAAGAGAACAATCTCAGCACGTTAGGTGCTGAATGCACCTATGCTATGCGGCCTCGTGATAACCGGGACACATGAAGCATCAACCACTCCATCACAACTTCAAGACTCGACTCATGAAAGTAGACATCGTTAAAGCACACAGAAGCTTGTCAAACTCCTCAACAAAGAGTTCCAAGCATGGCAATAAGAGAGCATGAAAATAATCATAGCAAAGATAGTTAGTGCTCTCTTCAACAAAGTAAAACCAATAGAAAAATCAAAAGACAAAGCAAAGAAAGTGTTCAACATGATTTTTTGAAGCTTGTCCCCTAGGAATATGCAATACGGGTCAAGGGAGGCATCATACCCACAAAAGTATCATAGGGAAAGAAAATTATCAACATTTCCACCAAGCATAGTAAACATTTTGCCCGCATGTCCCAAATCAACTTTAGAATCACAAATCTTAGGATTATCAATTGGCGCAGCTAAAGAATAATCGGGGGACATAGAGGGTTGTGAACACGTAGGAAAAACATGGGTATGATCAAGGGGATTGGGGAAAGCATAATTAAAACGAAGGCCAGAGGACTCATGCATAAACACATCACGTGACCCCCTCCAAAGGAGTCTTATCTAGATCATGCACCTCATCTAAAATATCTTTGGACTTAAAACATGCATTCGAAACATCAAACCTAGCATCAAACCCAAAAGGCTCACCCACCTCGAGCCCCCTGCACTGAGCTAAAGGAAAGGACGAGTCAGGTATGGATAGAACAACATCAGTATTGACCCAGGGTGAAACAAAGTCAGGTTGCGCATAACATGCATAATAAGGATACGAATTAGTTTCATGGTCAGAAGAGCTACACAAATCTCACCAAAAAGGGGCATAATAAGATCTAGAATAGTTTCCGCAAGGATCGGGAAATGAATATCTAGAAACACGACTAGCTTTCTCAAACTCAAATGAATCACAAGTAATCTACTCAAGCAAATACCATGCATCATCAACATTTTTATCATGAAAATTCCAATACTCTAAAAGAATAAGGGTTTTACTATTCACACCCTCATCAACAATGTCTAGAACTTCCCATTTACCCAAACAATAATCACATTGAGAAAGAAAGACATTTAAACGCTTGAAATACCTCCAAAATAGATCGTGCTCAAATTAGGGGAAATGAATAATTGCCATTGTTTTTTTCTCAAATTTTATTTTATTTTATGTTTTTCAAGTTTCAATTTATTTGGTTTTTTTTAAGAAAAACGAAATGGTTAGTCAAACCTATCTGAAAAAACCCAATATTTAACGCTAGTCTCCGGCAATGGCGCAAAGAACTTGATAAGCCTGCAAGTGCACGCTAGCGTTGTGGTAATCAAGGTTGATCCCATAGAGACTAGGTTGATCTATTGGGCTATATCTCCTCAAGATAAGCTAAGCGAATCAAAAATTTAGATTAATAAAAATACGAAGATAAGTAAACAACTATAACTAATTCAAGGGGTTTCAATTTAACGACTTCTAATTCACTAATTTTGATTCAATTAAGGAGAAAACGCCCAGGAATTCATGTAGTTATGAAAGTTGATTGGATCAAAATTATGTACATTTGCTTTCCCCTCATTGATTAATCTCGAGGAACTGTAATCTCTCCAAATATTTAGTCTATTCTTTCGAACTCAACCAAATTTGCCTAAACTAAGCAAAAGTCATTCTTTCAAACTAATTTGTCTTAATCCAAGTTAAACGTCTTCAATTACTTTCTATGTTCTCCCAACATGCAAATATCTCTTTAAAGACGAAGTTATGTCAGGTTTTATCAAGCAATCCAACAACTGAATGTCACCTTTCAGTTTTTCACCCGATTGTTTCAAGTGTGCAAGCAAACTTCGACCAAAATCAACTCACAACATGGTAATCACTTGATAGACCGAAATCAAACCAATCATGAATTAAACACAGTTCTATAGATTAAAACATGATCCAACTATACATTCATAAACTACTAAATCTCTAGGCAAAAATTAAACTACTCACACTTGATTAAATTAAACATCTCTACTCTAAAATGATAAATCTAAAGCGAGAAGAGAAGAGAAAAGAGAAGAGTTTGCTCAGCCAAAATGCGTGCTTGAATCATTCGATTGTAGAACCCTATCGTGCTTCCTCATAAATCTTCTTCTCCTACTTGCTCTCAGCTACAACACAAAATGGGAAAAAGAGTATGAACTATAACATAAAGCATATAATTTTCGCTAAAAATGTAGCAAAATGACCCTAAAATGATATACACTTTAAGCACTTGTCAGGTAGCACCATTTCTTTGTTGTCGGTTAAAAACCGTTTTCACTCCTTGGAAATACCTCAAACAAAAAGTTATATACTCTTGAGCAATATATCCTTCTGCCGTTGAACCCTCAAGTTGCAACCTATTACGTACAAGTGCTTTCAAGGACGCCAAAAACTTATATAAAAAATACAAGCATATCCACACGTGATTATATGTTTAGAGTTAACATTTATGCATATGTTGAAACCGCAAATTCTAACCTTTTAATTAGATACATCCACCTATATAAAACTATCCCTCCAAGCTTTGCTTCCTCATTAACTGTACAATTAGATGTACCATAATAGTGAAAAAAATAAGGCAAGAATAGTTTCTCCATTCTACATAGTGTCATGGCTACATTAGCTCGGGCTTCATCTAGCTTCCTAATAGTAAGCTCTTTGGCACAAAACTCCTTCATAAATGTCGATAGAGCCCAAATAATATCTGCAAGATCATTGTCTTTTGTCACCCTTAATGTAATCGGAAGCAAGTCTTATGTAAGAATGTGACAATCATGGCTTTTCAAATTGAACAACTTACGCTTCTTCAAATTAACAAAATAGGATGTGTTGCTTGCATATCAGTTTGGGACTCTTAGATGCTTTAAAACACTAAGTTGTCATGTTATCTCTTCATATGAAAAAGCGTAAGGAGCACTTGAAGTTTGTATTTGCCATTTGGAAACATAATGAGATGAAGTTGTGGCCTTATTTTCATTGCTTGAAGATCTTTTCTCTCCTTCAAGATATCTTTAGATTTTCCTCAAGGTTTAGTAATGTTCTCAACAAATTATCACAATAATTCTTATTAATATGCATCACATCTAAATTATGACAAACAGTGTTGAACTCCTAATATGGTAAATCAAAAATATGCTCCTTTTTTCCATATTTGTTGACTGTCCTTTCCATCTATGACCATATGTTGAGTTTCACCTTGACCATATGTAAATGTAGTTCCCTCTAACTCTGCTGATACAACACTTCCACTAAAAGGCTTTGGAGTGCAACCATGCTCTACATTCCCTCCAAATCTAGCATCATAACAAAATGGATGGTCTTTAGGCAACCATTGTTTATGATCCATGTAAGAAAACCTATGTTCATTTTCTAATCAAACAACCTATGTACCTTTTCCAGAAGATGGACAAGTGAAATGACCGTTTGTACTCCATCAAGATAAATTGGCATATGTGGAAAAGTCATTAATAGTCTAATGAAGAGCTCCATGCAATTCAAGTTGCGTCCTAGTGTATACATCAAATGCATCTACCCCTTTTCATAATTATAACAGCTTTTTTATTAGTGGTTGAAGAAAAATACCAATATCCATGCTTGGTGTCTTTTCCTCTGGAATAATCAAGGAAAGAATAATAGAGGGTAGTTTTTTGAAAAGCCATGGTGGCAAATTAAAGAAAATTAACAACACTAGCCAAGTGCTATGATTACTACTGATAAAACAAAAAGGATTAAATCCATCACTTGTAAGCCCCAATCTAACATTACGCGGATCTACTGCAAAAGTAGGATTTTTCGCATCAAAATCTTTCCACGTCTTACCATTGCAGGATGCCTAAGGATTCCATTCTGTAACCCACAGTTATGATGCCAAACCATATCCTCAACTATTTTAGATGGATTAATTTGTAGGAATACGTTAGATAACAGTCCAAGCAACATATTAAAGGACTTAATTGACCACCCATGCATGGATTTCAAATTAAATAAACGCAAAAAGTGATAATTTTTGAAAATCTTGACCCTATAACTAATTCTTGCTCTGCTTGCTCAACTAGCCTTCTATATCCTGCAACTTCAATGTGTTCTCCCTTATTCAGTACATCATTAGAATCAAGGTCATAATCAAATTCAGTATACTCCTTAATCATAGAATCTCCAATGTTAAATGTGTTGTTATCGTTATCATTTTGAGTGCATCCTTGCTTATTTATCCTAATATTATCATTCAACATTCCTATAGTACCAATATGAGCTGACAAATTAGGCTCAACATTGGTGTCACTATGGCTTCCACTACGGGGTTCCGAAATAGACGACATGAACACTTATTCCCCATGATGCACCCATTCTTTGTAGCTTGGTAGAAATCCATTGAACATTGGATGATGTGTCACAACATCTCTATTAGACCAACATTTTCGGCAAAGTTTGCATCAATTCCATAGGGAAATTGTCATGTTACTACCCTCAACATTTTCGTCCAAGTTTGCATTGATTTCAGTTATATATTCCGCTGATCTCCTATCCATATCAATCCAACTTTTATCTGTTTCAGTCATTACTTGTTAAAAAAGAAATTAATTTGTTTCAATTAGTATTAGAACTTACATATTTCAAATTACACTCACGAGGAAAAGAAACTACATACCATGTAAGAGCAAAAAACCAAAACCACATACTAAAAGAACCAAAGGCATCTGAGAGATTAGTAAAAAATTACATAACAATATAGAGAGAACCGTTTCTCACTGAGATTGCACTCTTCATTCAAAGAGAATTTGTAGTTCTTTGAACCAAAGTTAAAAAAAAGTTGCACCCTTGTCAATTAATCATTCACAATGTGCAATGAGCAAAATTCTAGCATATTTAATAAAACTTGATTTTCTCAAGGTTCTAGCATTGTTTCCAATGATTAAAGGTTCTAGCCAAAACACTTATCTTCTACACGTCAATACTAGAGAGAAATATGCATTAGGAATTCAGGCCAACAAACAACGCACAGAACTGCTAACAGGCACGCTGATCTACACTAGAAGGCAAGAGAGTCAAAGACACATGGTTCACTATCACATAGATTTCACATCTAGGTTGAAGTACTTCTCCAAATTCAGCAATTGTAGGCTCAAAAAAAGACACCCAACAAAAACAAAACTAAAAAAGGGAGAAATTGACACTAATGAACTTAATGCTTGCATATACAACCTTCATTAAGGAATAGAGGAATCCTTCAACACGGAAACGTATTTGTGTGTGTGTGTGTGTGTGTGTGTATGTGTGTGTATGTGTGTGTGTGTGTAT
>JACYFF010031959.1:63182579-63204896 GCA_017589665.1 Selenicereus undatus | reverse complement strand
TCATTATCTTGCTAGAATCTGACAAGCCTCACGCCAACCGCTCATTTTTTATCACAAACCATTGTTGGTTTTTTTGGTTAGTTGTCATAGTCGTTCTCGATCACGATTCCCCTAAACTGATGGGATTCCAGAACGCCATGCCTAGTAACTAGGCTATCAGCGAAAGTTATTTAAAAAAAGGCAATAGAAGAAAAAAGTTGGATTAAGAAACTTACGACGACAGAGAACTATAATGGCCGTGGACTTGGCTTTCTCTGTTGCTTATTGATGAACGCTTTCCAAGATTATATACTACTAGTATAACAAGCCCTAGCTTATCTCATTAGATAGCCTAAGAGATATTTATAGAATAAAATACAAGATAATAGTACAGAATAAAATATATTCCTAATACTCCCCCTCGAGTTGGAGCATGAGGATCAATCATGCCCAACTTGCTCCTGAAAAATGTAAACTGCTTCTTGCCAAGAGCCTTGGTGAAAATGTCTGCAGGTTGCTGTAGTGATGCTAGGTAGGAAACTGCAAGGTCACCTGAGTCTAATTTTTCAAGCACAAAATGACAATTGATCTCAATGTGTTTTGTTCTTTCATAGAAAACTGGGTACTTGGCTATGTGAATTGCTGCTTGTCAGTCACAACACAAACACATAGGTATATTGAGGAATAACCCTAAAGATCCTAATAGGGATTTCAACCATACTAGGTCACTTGTAGTAACTGCCATGGATCGATACTTTGCCGCAGAGGAGGAACGAGAAACTGTGGTCTGCTTCTTGGCTCGCCAAGAGACTAGAGACCCTCCAAGGGTCACCAAATAACCTGTGAGGGAGCGTCGAGTACGCGAACAAACTCCCCAATCAGTATCACAGTAAGCGTGGATCTTAAGGTTACTATCGGATCT
Organism: Selenicereus undatus; assembly: GCA_017589665.1. NCBI lineage: Eukaryota > Viridiplantae > Streptophyta > Magnoliopsida > Caryophyllales > Cactaceae > Selenicereus > Selenicereus undatus. Next base: position 63,203,995 of record JACYFF010031959.1, on the reverse strand, counting down.
CAACAAAATACCATAACTCGGAGTAGCCTTTATATATCGTAGAACACGACGAGTTGCATCCATGTGCTCCTCCTTTGGTGCTTGCATAAACTGAGATAAAATGTGAACTGCATAGCACAACTCAGGGCGAGTAATAGTTAGGTAAATGAGTCGTCCGACCAAACGGTGATATCGGCTAGGATAATCCAGATTATGACCCTTAGCTAAAGCTGGCTTATGATTCTCCTCAATAGGAAAATCCACTGGCTTGCTACCCAAAAGGCCACATTCGTCCACAATTTGAAGAGCATACTTTTGCTGGCATAAAAATAGCCCAAGAGGCCCTCGTGCCACTTCAATACACAGAAAATATTTGAGGGGTCCAAGATCTTTGATGCGAAAACATGAGTTTAGATACTCTTTGAACTCTTTGCATGCTTTAGGGTCATTCCCAGCAAGTATAATATCATCCACATAAACTAATAATGCCAGAAAAACTTTTCCCTTATGATAAGTGAAGAGTGAATAATCAGCATAGGATCTCACAAATCCATACTCACCTAATTTAGACGACGGCTTGGCAAACCATTGTCGCGGCGCTTGTCGCAAACCATACATAGACCTATGGAGCTTGTAGATTTTGTTGGGGGAAGCAGTTGTAAAACCAGGTGGTAGGCACATATAGACTTCCTCATCGAGGTCTCCATGCAGAAAAGCATTATTAACGTCCATCTGATGCAGTTCCCATCCTTTGGCGACAGCAACTGATAAAAAAGTGCTCACACTAGTCATTTTGGCCACCGGTGCGAAGGTCTCATTGAAATCAAACCCCTCTAACTGTGATGATCTCCACGCACCACAAGTCAAGCCTTGAAGCACTCTATAGTGCTGTCAGATTTATACTTCACCTTATAAACCCATTTATAGTTGATGGGTTTCTTTCCAAGTGGGAGATCCTCGATGGTTCATGTATGATTTTCTTCCAAAGCCTGAATTTCTTCTCCCATAGCCTTCCTCCAACGCGGGTCCTTTGTAGCTTCAGGATAAGACCTGTGCTAAACAATTTTGGTAATAGCTGCTACAAATGCCCTACGAGTATTAGAGAATTTATTGCATGTGATATAGTTAACTAAGGGATAAGGCGTACCTGAGGAGCCTTCTTGTAGTAAATTTTCTTGAGGAGAGGGGTCATGAGAACGAGCGCCATAACACACATAATCTTCCAAATGTGAAGGCCTTCGATGCTCTCGAATGGGCCGCCCAGTTGGACTAGAGGTATGCCCAACACCTTTACTCTGCCCACTAGAGCTCCCCCTTGCTTCTTGCCCAGTGTCACCATCAGGGTTTAGCCCACCTTGTTGGGCCTAATCCGTAACAACATCCATGGGCTGCCTAGGTGAACCCACAGGTAAAATAGGAGGGTCCAGCCCATCTGCTGTGGGGCCTAACTCAATTGGAGCATCCACGCTGCGCTGTTGGGCCACATCTGAAGGCCCAATCTGAGCAGCCTCATGTAGACCCAAAAATTTGACCCCATCATCAAACAGAAATTATGTGGTGTCCCCAAATTCAGTAGCATGATTCTGTTTGTGTTCAATATTATAACGGGAAGCAAAAGGAAATACATGCTCATGAAATACCACGTCCCTGCTTACGAACATTTCATGAGTTTCCAAATCATACACTTTCCACCCTTTCTTACCATAGGGATATCCGACAAATATACATTTTCCACTATGAGGTGCGAACTTATCGTTTGGCTTTGTCCTCAAATGCTCAAAGCATAGGCTACCAAAAAGCTTTAAGTGATCATAATTAGGCTTGACTCCAAAAAGGATTTCATAGGGAGTTTTGCCCTGCAAGAGTTTACTTGGGGTTCGATTAATTAAGTAGGCGATGGTTAAGGCGCATTCACCCCAGAACTCCAAAGGTAAATGAGCTTGGAAGCGAAGTACCCTAGAAACATTCAAGATATGCTGGTGTTTCCGCTTCACCCTACCATTCTATTGGGGAGTGTCAGTACAACTAGTTTGATGAAGAATTCCTTTTTTAGAATAAAAATGAAGCATTTGTCCAGAATTGAAGTCAAGCCCATCATCACTACGAACAAATTTAACGTTCTTGTCAAATTGATTCTTCACCATAATAATAAAATTTTGCAAAATACTAGCCACTTCCCCCTTTTCCCTAATCAAATTTTGCAAAATACTAGCCACTTCCCCCTTTTCCCTAATCAAATAGATCCAAACAGCCCTCCTAGCTTCATCAACAATAGTCAAAAAATAATGTGCTCCCCAAAATGAGGGAATTCGATAAGAGCCCCATATATCACAATGTATGATTTCAAACAAATCATCAGCTTTGTTTTCACTAATATTAAACTGGTTTCTGGTTTTTGGTTTTCTTTGCTTTGAAACAGACATCACAAGGATCAACGTTATTGTTCCTAAAACAATCACTAACACCTAAATCTTTAGGAAGTAAAGAAAGAACTTGCTTCGATGGGTGTCCAAGACAACTATGCCAAAGAATATGAGAGTCCACTGCATTAGCTTGTACCTTCACAGTTATCGCCTTGTTGAAGCAGTAGACCCTTCCTCTCAATTCACCCACTCTAATTAGGCTCCTCGAGATACAGTCCTGTATCACACAACATTCATCACTAAATATCACAATGCATCTTAATACTCTACTTAATTGAGCAATTGAAACCAAATTACAATTAAAATTTGGAATATATAAAACTTTGCTCAAATTTATTTTATAACCCAAACTTATAGTCCCTTGCAAGTTTGCCACTCGAAATACACCATCGGGCAATTCAACAGGAATGGGATTAATAGTCTCTAACTTGCTAAGGCCATTCAAGTCACCCGTCATGTGACGAGACGCACCAGAGTCTAATATCCACATAGCATTACCTGACAACCGCTCATAACCTGATTTGGACGGTTCAATGAGATTTAGGAGCTTCTGTAGCTGTTCTGAAGTCAGACCCAGAAGCATGCTCTGCGCGGGTTCACTACTGTTGCTGGCCGAAACTGGGTGATCCTCCGCTCGATTTGCTGTAACGGTATCTGCAAATTCTCGCCTAGACTCGCTTCCTCTCCCGCTGCCTGACCTTCCTCCTCTTCAACTGCGGGCTCGTCCCCTCCCTTTGCTATGGCTACCCCATCCGGGTGGGTACCCGATTAACTCACAATAGGTGCTCTCTTCATGCCCCTATCTTCCACAGTGCCTGCAACTACCTTTCTTTGTCACGGTGGGCTGCACACGGTCTCCAGATCTCATGGCAAAGGCTACAACAGATTCTAATATATCTTCTTTTCCAAGCATCAAGCTTTTGTGGTTCTCCTCCCGTACGACCATGTTGAAAATTCAGTCAAGTGAGGGCAATAGATCAAGCATCAGGATCTGGCTACAGATTTGCGAGTAGGTGTCATCGTTCAGGCCCATCAGAAATTGATGCGGCTTCTCCTCTTCATGCATCAGTATATTCTTATTCGGTGCACCACAGTCACATTTACTGCATGTGCAGTATGGGACCTTCACATGGTTCCCAAGTTCAGCCCATAAATCTGTTATCTTTGAATAAAACTCAACCACACTCAATCCTCCTTGCTTACAATTTGCTATGTTTGCGTTCAGTTGATGTATTCTTGGAGCGCTGGCAATGGCATACCTCTTCTTCAACGTCTCCCACATTGACTTGGCCGTGTCAGCATATGCTACGCTTGTGCGTAACTTCGGTTCAATGACATTCAGGATCCATAAGGAGATCATTGACTTCGCCATCTCCCACATTTGAAGCTCCGAAGTGTCTCCTTCTTGTGTAGTGGGTCTTGTCATGGTGCCATCAATAAACTCGAGTTTATTCTTGGCCTTTAGGGCTGTCTTTACCGCCTTCTCCCAGAGGTCGTAGATCCTGCCGTTGAAGACAACCACTATGATGAGGACTCCTGGCCTTTCCGAGGGATGCAAATATTATAGGGTCTGAGGTTCGATAATAAACTTCTTTGGAGTTTCGTTGGTCATGGCTATAGTTTCAAGATTGTTTCAATGGCATGCTCTGATACCATGAACAAAGTCAAGACGAGAGAGAACTATAATGGCCTTGGACTTGGCTTTCTCTACTGCCCATTGATGAACGCTTTACAAGATTATATACTACTAGCATAACAAACCCTAGCTTATCTCATAAGATAGCCTAAGAGATATTTATAGAATAAAATACAAGATAATAGTACAGAATAAAATATATTCCTAATAGAGGTGAGTGGATGATGACACTGCCTTTTGACCATCCATTTGAATTATGGAGGTATCTGATTTCGATTTTGATATCTAAAGAGAGGAGCAGTGTGAGAGACTGGGAACTGGGAGCATTGCCAAGTATTATTTGTTAGTTTTGGATTAAAAAGGAAAACGAGAAATGATAATATAATGCTTGTGTACTTTTTTGTGACTATTTTGTTAGTGGAATTAGATTTTTTTTTTCAAAAGTTTAGTAGTTTTATGATATTTATTTTGTTATATGGTGCTCAAATTAAGTAAAATATTTTTAAATATTTGGCATGGAGATGAGGTGAGATGATATCTTTTGATACCATAGGTAAGAAGTGGTTTTATATTTCCTTGTTCAAAAATAATGAGCATTTTTTTTATAAGAAATTTCTTGAACTCGTCTAAAAATTAAACTAATAGATAACTACTGTAGGGGCATAACTACTCTTTAGAATAATGGTAATATCCTTAAATCAATTCTAATTGAAGAGTGTAAAGCAATATATATGCTCATTCACAACCCTAATAAGATGCGAAATTATGTCATTTTAGGAATTTATGCGCCGACACAATATAGAGGTAAAAATGACTTTTGGAACTAGTTAATTGAACTAAACATCGTTACAGATCTACCATAATGCGTAAAGAGTGAAACCTTGGCGCTTGCTGGGAAACTTGTATGAAATTTTGTTCTCTAATGAAAAGTAGGTGGCTAACTTTCAACCACCAATAAAGCCCAACCTTTGAATCATTTTCTCTCTACTAGCAATGCTGAATGTGTTCAAGTTTTATGCTATTTATTTACTTTGAAACAAAAGGATACTCATGCACATGTTACTTATAAAAGGTTGGACAAAACTAAAGGGAAGAGAGATCAGAGTATGCTTTATCCCCAGCATATAAAACACATGGTAACTTCTCTTGCTCCGATCATTGCCCTATTGTTATTATCTTGATCCAAACCTAACTTTTAACGCCCAACACTTGTCCTTTTTGCTTTCAAAAGTTCTGGTGCAGGTATCAAAATGTTGATACAATCTCTCTATGAATTGATGGACTAATCATAAAGTGAACAATATGTTTAAAATCATGATCGACTCAGTAAGTATGATATCAAAGATTGGTCAAAAAGAAATTTTAGTAACCTCAATGATCGACTCAGTAAGAATGTAGAAAGTTAGAATATGTGAAGAACGACCATTAATTAATCATAATACTTAGAGATTTAAGTCATGGAAGCTATGACTTCTCAAATAAAGAGAGAAGATGATGTTATTTAATCAGAAATACTTGGGAAGGGTAACACAAATGGTGATTCACAAACTCGCATGAATTGTCTAAGACCCTTAATTGAACCTTGTTTGATTTGGACAAAAATGTAAATTAGTAACGAATAGAGATATGGATTGGATAAAGTTGCCAACATGATACTTGAGAGGTCACTACCAAACGAGATAAATATAACCACCAACCCTTAGGATAAAGATCTTCACTGAACTCACAAATAGAGCAAAATCTAGAGAAAGAATTTCAAGATTTTTAAGAGAGCTTTTGAGCTTGCAAAGCTGTGATTTTCATTTATCATATTCATATCCCCTCTTATAAGAGTCTCTAATAGCTAGTGGAAGTTGCAAAGTGAAAGAAAATTCAAAAAAGCTATGTGCAGTCCTATTTAAAATGGCTAACACTTAAGCTGACTTTGACACCTCAATTGAGTGACCAAGCATCTATATGAGGTGTCCAAATTATATAGAAAGCTCAATAAACCAGGTAATACTAACTTAAGCTAAAGTAGAAATTTGTTGCAAACTTGGATTGGCTTGAAAGGGAAGGAATGCAATTGGATTATTTGATTGCATTTCGAGGACAAAAGGTTGTTTTCTCCATTTTCAAGCTAGATAAAAGGACCCTTGGCTAGATTTCTATGCTAAATTTTCGAATCGATTTTGATAAATATTTAGGCTTATTTTCATGCCTTAAAATTAAGCAAAAGTCACCTAAAGTTGATCAAGAATTAGATCTAAGTTTGAATTCATATGCTGAAACTACAAGGCTGCATCCTTAAGATAAACTACAACATTTACGGTGTAATTCGTGACCAATAAGTTGCAGTTTTATCCATACAAAAGATGATTTTCTAATCTTCAAGATAGACTTGGATCATATCCAAATTCGATGCCAAATATTACGGAAAATTTAGCTAAAAAGTTTAGCAGAAACTGCTCTGATTCAAATAATAGTTGTGAGCTATTTCTATATGATCATGGCCCTATGAAGCTACCTTGGACTTGGAATGATGATTGTCAATTCTTCAATAATGGCTAAGTATGCTCCTACATCATCCTTTACCTCTTGGGAGGAATTTGCCCTCAACTTTGCTAACTCATCTTTATTGAGATAAAGAGTAACATCATTGGCATTAAATGTGGCTCATATATCCATGTCTCTAGCTAGTTCAAGCTTGTGTGCATTGTACATTTCATTAACTTTGACCCTCACTTGCTCATGGAGGAGCTTCCTTTCCTTAGCTCTCTCGTTGGCCTCAAATCTTGGCTTGGATTTAAGGGGAAATGGAACAAGGTCAATTGTTATGATGAGATTAAGGCCATAGACAACCTCAGATGGGAGTATTTTGTGGCATAAGATGGGCATTCTACTGTTGTTAAATTCAACATGGGGCAAATTGAGATTCCACTCCTTGAGGTTCATATGGATAAGGGTGCTCAAATGGGTAGTAAGAGTTTAGTTTGTGACGTTGGTTTGTTTATCCATTTGGGGTGATGGGCTATGCTAAATAAGAGTTTGGTCCCCAAACATTTTGAAAGACACATCTAAAAATGACTTCAAAACTTAGACTCCCTCAGTGATAAGGATGGATCCTCGAACTCCCAAGATCAACATAACAAGGAAAACAATCACACTAAAGGATGCTTCTCTTGGATTTAATCTCAATCAATCGATAAGATTGTGAGATTGGTATCCAAGGTAAGACCAAAATGATAGGTAAATCACTTCCCACCAAATTCTTCTCCTAAAGGCTCTTAACCACCAAAGAAGAATTTGAAAGGAAACACTCTAGTCACCACTTTTGATGAAAGGGATACTGACATAGAGATTTTAGTAAGAGAAAATGACCATTTGCCTTGCAATTTATAATTCAACTGAAGATGCCTGTACATGGAGGTGATTGGGTCTATAGCTATACAAAATAGAGGGGGTTAGCTATTACATTAGTGGGGCAAGTGGGATAATAAGGGGCTTACAAAATATCCTAGAAAAATAATCAAGATACTAAGATAATTACAACCAAGATGAGCTGTATTTTTCAGGATTCATCCTCCATCTTCTAGGAAGGTTTTAGGAGGCTCTACTCCACAAATGGAGATCCTACCACTTGAAAAATCATCCTTCGTAAGTATAAAATCACCCCATGCTAATTAATCTCCAAGATTATAGCTGCGATCTCCTCACTTGAGGCCAGATTTCAGATTGATCTAAAACTTAAATTTAGTGCACACTCAAGATGTTTGGGAAATTTCTCCTAATATTGGAAACTCATAAAACTTGGGCTCGCTTTGTTTTGGTTTCGTTAGATAGGATTTAAACTTGACCCAAATTCAGCAAGTTTTTTAATAAAAACATACACTATGTAAGTTGGGATTTTCATCATTTTAGGGAATTAAAAATGCAACCTAACCTAAGATTTTGTTACATCATCCTAAACTTAACTCCCTCATCTTCCCAACAAAGTATAGATTGCCCCAACTGGACATGGTTTGGGTGGTGAGACACAAAGTCAAATTCGGGTGAAGTGCTGGAGCGGTGACCACCTTGGCCAAGGAATGATGGCTTGGACTTTGGTGTGAGTGAGGGTATAGCCAAGAGTTAGTTAGAGGCTTAGTATGCATTAGCCTTCCACTCTAGAAAAGGATTTGCTTTTAAATCCTTAGATTTATCCTCCATGTAAGGAGTTAGGTCTCCTACATTGAAAGTGACACTCACATTCATGTCTCCCGGTAAGTCCTACTTGTAGGCATTATCTCGAATCCTATCAAGTACCTTAAAAGGGTCTTCTCCTCGAGCCATGAGTTTGTTTTGCCTCCTAGAAGGGAGTCTCTCCTTTCTTAGCTACAACCAAACTAAATCTCCCGGGTAAAAAACTATGGGCTTTTGATGCTTGTTTGCTCTACCCTTGTAAGAGGTGTTGACCTTCTTTATTTGACCTCGAATTTGCTCATGGAGCTTCTTCATTTTCTCAGCTCTTTCTTGGGCCTCAAAACTGACCTTATGCTCAATAGGAAGAGGAATATGGTTATTGGAGTAAAAGGACAAGCTTCAAAGGGAGAGTGGGATGTAGCATAAGTAGGACCTCGAACATAACGAAACTTGGCATGTGGAGCTTTAAATCCCACTCCTTGAGGTTTTTGCTCAGTAATCCCCTAAGGAGAGTAGATAGATTCTAGTCAGTAACCTCTATTTGCCCGTCAGTTTGAGGGTGACAAGTAGTGCTAAATGAGAGCTTGGTTCCAAACAATCTCCCTAAATATCTCCAAAAATGGGAAAGGAATTTGGTGTCCCCATTGGATACAATATTTTTTGGCACACCATGTAATTTGATGACCTCTTTGAAGTACAAATGAGCAGTATGAAAAGCAATAATCACTCCAGTGACACGGAATGAAGTAGGCCATCTTGAAGAACCTGTTAACCACAACCATGATTGAGTCATACCCCCTTTGGGTTCTTGGTAGACCTAAAATGAAATCTATACTCACATCTTCCCAAGGGTTATTTGGTGTTGGAAATGGAGAATACAACCCTTGATGGAAAGCACACTTGGCCTTATGACATATGATACATTTAGAAACAACTTTGTGGACATCACTTGCCATTCGAGGCCAATAAAAGTGCTCCCTTAAGATCTCAATTGTTTTGTTGTCGTCGAAATGATCTTCCAATGCGCCACCATGGGCTTCTTTCACAAATAACTCCCTTAGAGAGCCTCTAGGAACACATAGCTTATTGTGCTTGAAAAGAAACCTATCTTGCAAGGTATAGGAATAATGGTTTTCGGGGTCTACAACAATTCCTTGGAAATCTTCATCTTTGTTGTAGAGTTCTTGGATGGTTTAAAATTCAAAGATTTTGGCCTCTGAAGGAGAGAGGAGAGTCTATCTTCTTGAAAGTGCATAGGCCACTACATTTTCATATCCATCTTTGTGCTTGCAAGTGAAAACAATGATTGGAGGAATTCCACCCACTTGCCATGCCGTGAATTGAGCTCAGCTTACCCATTAATGAAAGACAAGGCCTTGTGATCCGAATGTAACACAAAGGGCTTTGGCTTAACGTAGTGACTCCAGGAGGTAAGAGCCAGAATGATAGCATAAAACTCGTTATAAGTGGAGTAACTGAGTTTGGGGCAACTTAACTTCTCACTAAAATAGGCCAAGGGCCATTTGGCTTGGGTGGGGAATGCCCCAATACCAATGCCGCTAGCATCACAGTTGGCTTCAAAAAGGAGATCGAAGTTGGGAAGAGTTAAGTAGGAGCCAAATATAGCCTATCCTTCATTGTTTCAAAGGCCCTTTGGGCGGCCCTTGTTTACTCAAAACTTCCTTTCTTCAAGCATTCTGTTAAGGGAGCCATAACGGAGCTAAAGTCTATGATGAAGCGGTTGGTAGAAAGAGGCCAACCCATGGAAGTTGCAAACTTCCGTGATGGAGATAGGAGTAGGCCAACTTTTGATAGTTTCAACATTAGATTTATCAACTTGAATTCCCTCACTGGATATAATATAGTGAAGAAAGACAACTTGAAGAGTGAATAGTTCACACTTCTCAAAGTTAGCATATAACTTTTGTTGCCTCAACACTCGGAACATTTAAGAGAGATGTTCCGTATGAGATGCCTTATCATGACTATACATCAGGCTATTATCAAAACACATCACCACAAATTTCCCAATGAATGGTCTTAGGACCACATTCATAAGCCTAAACAAGGTACTAAGAAAAGGCATCACAAACCACTTACACAACCCATAATTAGTCTTAAAAGCGCTCTTCCATCCATCTCCTTCCTTTATCCTAATTTGGTGGTAGCCACTTCTAAGGTCAATTTTGAAAAAGACCTTGGACCATATAACTCATCAAGCATATCATCTAATCGATGAATGGGAAATTGATACTTGATGGTGATGTTATTCATGGCCCTAGAATCAATACACATATGTCAAGTGCCATCCTTGATGATTCATATTTTATATATAATTTTATCCTTCATTTTACTTACTTTTATGTCTTTGAAATATATTTTTGAGTAAATAATGCATATTTTATGAAACTTGCAGGCAAACTAAAATAGAAGAATTTGGATGAAGGTTGTTCAATTTTACTTGGATCGGCTACAAGTGCATAGTCTAAAGTTCAAGCCCAAAGAAAAAAGAAAAAAAAAAGGCCCAGCAGTCAGCAACCGTGGCCTAGCTTCCAATTGCGCAGCCCGGTCTAGCGACCCAGTCTTATTCAGCTTCGAGTTGCCCAGCGCCCACCAACCTCTTCTCTCACGCCCTCACTTCATCTCTCTCTCACGTGGGCCTGAGCCCACAGCCTGCTCCCTCACGCTAGCACCATCCCAGCCCACTTTCTCCTTTTCTCTTCCTCCTTTCTATCTCTCCGTGTGGGCTTATCCGCGACCCAATTCGCCAAGTGCAACGGCCATCCTAGCATAATCAGCCGCTCTCAAGTCCTTCATCTCCAATTTTTCCCACATGACTAATTCTTAACCTAGTCAGATGTCATTAATCAAGATTAATTCTATACTTATGACTAGCCATGACCATGCATGTACCATTCCAAATTAATTGGAATTGATTTTCATTAATTTTGAGGTATCCAAAGGGGTTGGATTTTCCACTATAAAAAGGGGCCATGGGTTGAGGGAAAGGGTGATCCACACACTCACACTCACGCATCCATAGTTGCATTCTTCTCATTCTCTCATTTTCCATATTCTATTTTCTTTAGAGAGTTGAGAGACTCTTTGTAAGACAAGATCATTTGGGTTGAGGGGTTAAGAAAAAAAATAAGCTTTGTTAGCTATTTTTCTCTTCTCATTTGTGAGTCAAATTTAAGAGTTTATATTTGATCATATCAATTGTGTAATTGAGTACAAAGTTTGGACATAGGAAGTGAAATATACCAACTTTAATGGTGTTTTCACTAACTATGGTCGGCTAAACTACTCATTCTAGGATTAGGATGGATCCTTGGTAATAATATTCTTTTACTAATTTCCTTTGGGGTTATTTGTGTCTCTTTTGCATAATCTTGAGTTTATATTTGATCATCATCATCTACTTATGCATCTTAATACTAATGTTTAATCATATTGATGACACTAGTTCAATTTGCTATCCCAAATAAATATCAGACCTTGTAGGCTAATATGATGATTATGCAATTTGGGCTTAAAATTATAATTGTTTAAATTGAATAATTTATGCTAGAAATTAGATGAGTTATGTCTAAAAAGAATAGTTCATGCTAAACCACTAGATAAATCATCTCACTTTATAATTATCATCATCTTTTTAATTTTTGGCTCAATGCTTGTGGCTTGGGTTGAACAAGAGACAAATTGAATCCCCATTTGAATTAGTAAATCAATATTGGCATTAAAGGTGAAATCTAAAGTCTTGGAACTTTCTCCTATTTGATTTCTCTCTACTTTGCTGCTCATTTGCTCTTCATTTTGTTTGTTAATTCATTTTGATAATCCAACTGTGAAAATTAAATTATTCTTTATAATCAGAAAGGCCAAGTCTAAAATCACTATTGTTCCTCGTGGAATCGACACCCTAATACTCGCTAGTCTACAATTAACCTTGTGCAGTTGCAAGTAAAAAGGGTTTTAAAACTAGAACATAAAATCCACATCAAGTTTTTGGCGCCGTTGCCGGGGAACGAATAGTGATTTTTTTCTTTTCCTTTTATTTTTTGATTTTTGTTTTCCCTTCCCCGCTAATCTAACAATTTTATTTATTTATTCTCCACCCTTTCCCTTTTATTTTTATTGTTTCATTCCCCAATCCCTTCTAATCTAACCATTTTATTTTTGCTATTCCCTCCCCCATCTAATCTAACTATTTTCCCTCTCCCTTCTAATCTAATCTTATCTAACTCTTTTATTTTTTATTTTTTTATTTATTGTACCTAATATAACAATCCCCTTCCCTTTTATTTCCTTTGTTCTTTTATTTTATTCTATTTTTATTTATTTCGTTTATTTTGCTTTATTTTCTTTTATTTATTTATTTATTTATTTATTTTTCTTTTCCACCTTCCCTTTTATCTTTCTTTGATTTTTATTTTTCTCTTCTTATCTCTCTCTCTCTCTTTTTTTTCTTATTTTTTTTTTGGTGATTATTGTGGTGATTTCATTCTTTTCTTTTTGTTGTTTGTTGGTATATGCATGGTAGACGTTCTTTGAGCTTAGATCTTGAACCATATAATCCTAAAATTGAATGCTCTCTTCGTAAGATAAGAGCTAAGAAAAAGGAATCTAAGAAAAAGATGGCTGAAGAACAAACCCCACCACCTAAGCAACTTAAGAAGTATTTCACTCCCGCCACATATTACTCACCTACAAGAACACGCATGCCCACTGTTACGATGCCATTTAAGATCAAACATTCTCTTATCCAAATGTTACCGTCATTTTATGGGCTAGAGTCTGAAAATCCTTTCAAGCATGTTGATGCGTTCTTAGAGATTTGTTTTACTGTCTTCTTGAATAATATCTCTGATGATGCTCTTCGCTTGCGGCTTTTTCTTTTTTCTTTGAAAGATAAAGCTAAAGCTTGGTTGGACACTAAGACCAATATCACCACTTGGGATCAATTGCAAAAGAAATTCTTGAAAAAGTTTTTTCTCTATTGGTAAACTGACTGCCTTAAGATGTGCTATAACCACCTTCTCACAGAATAAAAATGAACAATTTCATGAAAGTTGGGAACGGTCTAAAGAGTTGTTGCGGTGGTGTCCTCATCATGAGGTACCTATGTGGCAACTTGTGCGGAGTTTTTACTCTAGTTTAGATGAGCATAATAGGCAGATGGTTGATGCATCATGTGGTGGTAGTTTTTTGTACAAAACTCCTGAAGAAGCTTGGGAATTATTTGAACATTTGAGTTAAAATTCACACTTGCATGCTACTTCCTCACATTCTGATTTGCATACGCAATTAGGAAGTAAAGGGTGGATTTATGAGGTTTCACATTCAGTTGACCTTTCTCATAAAGTTCATGCTTTAGCTGAGAAATTTGATCAATTATTGTGTATGAACAAAGTGTCTAATGCCCCTTCTATACAAGATGTGTGTTCGATTTGTGCTAGTCCCATGCATGCTTCTGTTGACTGTCCATGTATTATTAAGTTTGACTGTGTGTCTGAATAATTGAATGCTACCCAAGGATTTCCTCCTTCCAACAATCCTTATTCTAATACCTATAATCATGTTTGGAGAAATCATCCTAACTTTTCATAGAGGTCTCAAAATGTTGAGAATCCTCAGGCCCAGTTCAGTAGACCTACCCCTCCTAGTTTTCAAAACCAGAGATTTACTCCTCCTTCTTCCTATCAAGCTCCATCTGGGAGCTCTAATATCGACAAGGTACTTTCTGCTCTTGATACCTTGACCTTTGTTGTGCAAAATATGGATGCTAGAGTCCAAGGAATTGAGTCTAAAATGCATATTGTTGACTCTCACTTACACTCTACAGCTAAGTTAGAAATCCAACTTGGGCAACTAGCCATAGCTGTAGGTAAAAGAGAAGTAGGAAAACTTCTAAATCACCCCATCCAGAACCTTAAAGGTCAACAATTTGAAAAATTGAAAGTTATAATGGTTCTTAAGAGTGGTAAAGAAGTAGACAACAAGGTGAGTAAGAAGAAAAATGATAAAGATGAAACACTTGAGACCATGGAGAGTGGTATTGAGATTGAAAAAGAGAATGACCCATCCCCTTCTCCTGTTATGTCTGACCCCATTGTGACATATAAGCCAAGGGTTCCTTACCCTCAAGCTTTGGATGCACCATTCCCTTCCAGGAAAGACAAGCAAAGAGATGACATCCTTGAGACCTTCAAGCAAGTTAAGGTCAATCTTCCCCTTTTGGAAGCAATTAGATAAATCCCGGCCTATGCTAAGTTCCTAAAAGACATGTGCACTTTTAAAAGACAATCTAAAGATGACAAGTTTAAAAAGGCTCTTCTAAGTGAACAAGTAAGTTTGATTTTGAAATGTGATACTCCTCCTAAGTTCAAAGATCCTGGTGTCCCTACCATTTCATGTTTTATTGGCAATCACAAAATTGAAAGGGCACTTTTGGATTTAGGTTCTAGTGTCAATTTGATACCATATTCTGTTTACTTAGAGTTGAGATTAGGTGAACTGCAACCTTCTAACTGTACCCTTCAGCTTGTTGATAGGTCGGTTAGGACTCCTAGGGGGCGAATAGATGATGTCTTGGTGCAAATTGATAAAGGATTCTTTCTTGTTGACTTTGTTGTGTTGGACATGGACCCCACTCAGGCTTATAAGCATATCCCTCTTATTTTAGGTCGTCCCTTCCTAGCCACAGCTAATGCCACCATTAACTGTAGGTCAGGGGTGATGGATGTTTCGGTCATGAACATGAGGGTTAGACTTAATATTTTCGAAGCCTCTGCTTGATATTGTCTGGATGAAGACATTAAACTTAGCGCTTGTTGGGAGGCAACCCAATCTTTTTAGGTGATTTTGAGTCTTGTATTTTTTCTATTTTTCTTTTTGATCAAGGTGTGCTTGTCTTTTTGGGTGTGATTCTTCACTTGGCTTTTGCTTTTGAGGTTGGTGATGGTTGTGAAGGTACTTTGCGCGTTTGATTACTAAGCTTACATAGAAATAACTTCCTCGTGCTATCAGATTATGTTGCTCTTTTTTCCATTTTCCTTTATCTTATTGTTTTCTACATTGAGGACAATGTGAGATCTAAGTGTGGAGGGAAGGCAAAATGAAAATTTTGAGGAAAATTGAAACTTGACAACTTGTGGGTGAATTTGATTTTGGGAAGAGCTTGAGTGTTCAACTTATGTATGTTTTCTTCCTATTATGTGGATTTGATTCATATGACCCATGCTCACTAGAGATTATTTCTAGCTTTGACTAGTCGAGGGCCATAATTTTTGCTGTGCTAATGTCACTATGTAGTCGATTTATAATGTAACCCCATTTACAATATCGTGATGAGTATTCGATAAGCATTGAGTTCCCTATTGACTTTTCAATCCCAAAAAAAATCAAATAAATTAAATTAATTAAGTTCTGATTTCGGTACCAATGTTCAGGTCCTATATCTATTCATATCTTTAATTGCCTGAATATGTACTAAGTGTTTTTCTAAGTGTTATCTTCATTCATATCTTTATCCATTCATGAAAGCAAATGAGATCAAGTAACTTACGAAAACCAACAAAAAAAAAATTCAAAGTCTTAAAAAGAGGAAAAATTAAGAGGAAAAAATAATCAATTGATTTGGCATTGGGGACTCGATTTTGAAAAATGCTCTTCTGATTTTTGTTATGTGGGGTGAAATTTTGTGCTTACGGCTTGCTACATGGTTTCATTGTATACCTAATTTGCTTGAATCTTAGCCTATTGACTTAGTTGGAATTGGAAATCTTTGATAATGAGTTGTGGGTTGGTAGTGAATTGATACATGTGATTTGGACTGTGCATTCATAGTTGGATCACTTGATTTTTCTTCCCCAATCTTATTCTTATTCTTCTTGGTGGTTGAATGAATGTATGCATTGTTGTTGCTCTTTGCTCGAGGACTAGCAAACTTCTGCTATGGGGGAGTTCATAATTCATATTTTATATATAATGTTTTCCTTCATTTTACCTACTTTTATGTCTTTGAAATATATTTTTGAGTAAATAATGCAGATTTTATAAAACTTACAGGAAAACTAAAATAGAAGAATTTGGATCAAGGTTGTTTAATTGTACTCGAATCGCCTACAAGTGCATAGTCTAAAGTTCATGCCCAAAGAAAAAAGAAAAAAAAAACAAAAGGCCCAGCAGTCAGCAACCGTGGCCCAGCTTCCGATTGTGCGGCCCACTCTTATTCAGCTTCCAGTGGCCCAGCGCCCACCAACCTCTTCTCTCACGCCCTCACTTCATCTCTCTCTCGCGTGGGCCTGAGCCCATAGCCTGCTCCCTCACGCTAGCACCATCCCAGCCCACTTTCTCCTTTTCTCTTCCTCCTTTCTATCTCTCCGTGTGGGCTTATCCGCGACCCAATTCGCCAAGTGCAACGGCCATCCTAGCATAATCAGCCGCTCTCAAGTCCTTCATCTCCAATTTTTCCCACATGACTAATTCTTAACCTAGTTAGATGTCATTAATCAAGATTAATTCTGTACTTATGACTAGCCATGACCATGCATGTAACATCCCAAATTAATTGGAATTGATTTTCATTAACTTTGGTTGGATTTTCCACTATAAAAAGGGGGCATGGGTTGAGGGAAAGGGTGATCCACACACTCACACCCACGCATCCATACATGCATTCTTCTCATTTTCTCATCTTCCATATTCTATTTTCTTTACAGAGTTGAGAGAGTCTTTGTAAGACAAGATCATTTGGGGTGAGGGGTTAAGAAAAAAAATAAGCTTTGTTAGCTATTTTTCTCTTCTCATTTGTGAGTCAAATTTAAGAGTTTATATTTGATCATATCAATTGTGTAATTGAGTACAAAGTTTGGACATAGGAAGTGAAATATACCAACTTTAATGGTGTTTTCACTAACTATGGTCGGCTAAACTACTCATTCTAGGATTAGGATGGATCCTTGGTAATAATATTCTTTTACTAATTTCCTATGGGGTTATTTGTGTCTCTTTTGCATAATCTTGAGTTTATATTTGATCATTATCATCTAATTATGCATCTTAATACTAATGTTTAATCATATTGATGACACTAGTTCAATTTGCTATCCCAAATGAATATTAGACCTTGTAGGCTAATATGATGATTATGCAATTTGGGCTTAAAATTATATTTGTTTAAATTGAATAATTTATGCTAGAAATTAGATGAGTTATGTCTAAAAAGAATAGTTCATGCTAAACCACTAGATAAATCATCTCACTTTATAATTATCATCTTTTTAATTTTTGGCTCAATGCTTGTGGCTTGGGTTGAACAAGAGACAAATTGAATCCCCATTTGAATTAGTAAATCAATATTGGCATTAAAGGTGAAATCTAAAGTCCTAGAACTTTCTCCTATTTGATTTCTCTCTACTTTGCTGCTCATTTGCTCTTCATTTTGTTTGCTAATTCATTTTGATAATCCAACTCTGAAAATTAAATTATTCTTTATAATTGGAAAGGCCATGTCTAAAATCACTATTATTACTTGTGGGATCGACAACCTAATACTCGTTAGTCTACAATTAACCTTGTGCACTTGCAAGTAAAAAGGGTTTTAAAACTAGAACATAAAATCCACATCAATCCTTCTTAGGTACCAAAAGGGTGGGAACTGAACATGAACTCAAGCTTTCCCTAGTGCACCCACGGTTAAGCAACTCTTGGACTTGACATTGAAGCTCTTTTGACTTATTAGGATTGCACTTATAAGTCGACTTCTTTGGAAAAGGAGAACTCGGTAGGAGATCAATTTGGTGATCATTTCCTCTCAAAGAAGGGAGCTCCTAGGGTAAATCATCAGGAAATACATCCTTAAATTCTTTCAAGAGTGATTGAGCTAGAGGGTGAATAGGTTTCACTACCTCGCTTGTGTTTAATTCTACCATAAGTAAGGCAAATAAGGGCTTGCTCTTACTGATGGCTCTCTCCACTTGTGTTTCACTCATAAATAGGATTTTCTCACTTCCCTTCACCGATTTAGATTTGAGGGGTTTAGGTGGAGATAGTGAGGTCAAAGTAAGACTGCAACCCTTATGTTCAAATCCATATGTATTGGCATGCCCATAATGAATTACATGATTATCAAACAACCATGGCCATCCAAGTAACAAGTGACATGCATCAATGGGTAGGACATCACAAAGTACCTCAGCATGGCATGGACTAATAGAAAACGCAATAAGAGCTTGTTTAGAAACTATTACCTCGTTGCCTTGTTTGCGCCATTGAAGAGTATATGGGGTGGGATGCACCTTGGTGGGTAGTTGAAGCTTGTCAATAAGTGCAGTAGAAGCTACATTGGTGCAGCTCCTTGCATCGATAACGAGCTTACACACTTTGCTTCCAATAGTGTACTGGGTGTGGAAAATTTGCTTTGTTTGACTTGGTTCAGAAGGAGCTCCTTTGACATGTAGTGCTCGTATAATTACCAAGAGTTCCCCCACATCTGGAGTGGCCAAAGTATGTTTCTTATTTTTGAATTCCTTTTCATTAGTTGCTTCTTTAATAGCTTAGATTTCTTCTACTTCTCGAATGGTAAGAATTCTCCAGTTGGGACAATCCACTTAGAAGTGTCAATAACCATGACATTTGAAGCACTTCTTACCCTCCAACCTCTTTAGCGGTTTAGTACCAATTCCTTTACCCTTATCAAGGGCTTTAGTGGATGTAGGGGTAGTTTTAACTTTGTTGTGGGAGGAGTAACCCTTAGGGATGCTTTGAGGATGAACAGAAGTGGTTTCAAAGGGTTTTGGACCCTTAAGTTGCTTTTCTACTTTGATAGCTAGGTGGCACACATCATCAAAAGATAAGTAAGGTTATAGAGCCACCTTGTTAGTAATGCTAGGATATAACCCCTTAATGAACCTAGCAATCTTGAGTTCAGGTTCTTCATCCAAGCCAACCTCATTTGGAATTGTTCAAACTCCCTAATGTACTCTTATACCATTAGATTCTCTTGGTTTAGAGAGGTGATCTTGAGGTATAGTTCTTGTTTGTAAGAAGGGGGTAGGAATCTCTTATCCATATGCTTTTTGAGCTTGTAACAGGTTTTGATTTCGGATTTGGCTTCTCTAGCCCTGCTCTTCTTCAAATGATCATACTGTAGTGAAGCATATCGCTTCAATTTAAGAATGACCAATGTGAAGGACCTTTCATCATTATACTCTTTGACTTCAAAGATCCTTTCATTAACTTGAACCCAATCAAGATAAATATCTAGGTTAAGATTGCCATCAAATTCCAGAACCTCAACTTTAAGATCCCTAAGGTTATCCCTTGGATGTCTTTTTCTTCTAGGCCCTTCTTCCTCATCATCAAAGTCTTCATAGGAGGAAGAGTATGCGATGTCAACAAGATTGACATCATAACCTCGACGATAAGGGTTTCATTGTAAGGATCCCCTCACTTGTTCAAGGTCTTTAGTGAGCTTCTTTACTTGCACTTAAAGATTAAAACAATGGCCCTATCTCTCCTCATATCATGGGCTTACATAGGAGGAATGCCCTTAGAGTGAGAACCATCTCCCTCATTGGCCATGGTTGGCAGTAGTTTGTAAGATGAAATGAGGGGAAAAGAACAGAATTAGGGAAACCACGAACGTGCTAGGGATGGCACGGACAAGAAACTAGGAAAATGAAAGTGGCACGATCATGCTAAGTAACATAGGGTGATTAGGCCAACCTCTACAATAGGAATGAGAGTGCAGGAAAGGTGGCACGGTCGCGCCAAGCAGCATTGGTAGGCCACACCAAATTTATGCCTTGGTGATTTTTGACTCGCCTTTTGTGGAGTTTTAGTGAGGTATTTGGATTAGGGATTAGGCTATAATAAGGGTTATTTGTAGAATAAATAGGGTTGATGAGGGTAGGTAATGAAGGAAAATTTTAAAGAATAACAGTGTGGATGTTTGGGTGAAAATGAAAAGGTAGTGAGGTGATTGAATCAATGAAGGTTTTCTATCAATAACCACCCAAGAAAAGCTCTATATCTGATACCAACTTGATGAGGATCGATCCTCGAACTCCTAAGATCAATATAGTAAGGAAAACAATCACATCGAAGGATGCTTCTCTTGGATTCAATCTCAATCAATCGATGACATTGTGAGATTTGTGCCCAAGGTAAGACCAAAATGATAGATTAATCACTGCCCACCAAATTTATCTCCTAAAGGATCTTAGGCACCAAATAATAATTCTAAAGGAAAGACTCTAATCCCCTCTCCTGATTAAAGAGATAAAGATGTAGAGATTTTAGTGAGAGAAAATGGTCATCTGCTTTTCAATTCATATTTCAAACAAGCCAAGTTTACATGAAGGCAATTTGGTCTAAAAATACCCAAAATAGAGGGGATTAGCTGTTACATTAGTGTGGGCAAGTAGGCCAAGAGGGGGTTCAAAAAATATCCTAGAAAAATAAATCAAGATGCTAAGATAATTACAATCAAGATGAGTTGTATTTTTCAAGATTCATCCTACATTTCTAGGGATCTTTTAGAAGGCTCTACTCCACCAATGAAGGCCCCACCACTTGGAAAATATTCCTTGGTGAGTATACAACCACACCATGATAATTAATTTTCAAAATCACAACTATAACCTCCTCAATTAAGGCTAAAGTGTAGATTACTCCAAAATTGGAATTTAGTGCACACTCCAGATATTTGGGCCATTTCTCCTAATATTGAAAACCAATGCCACATTTTATAACATGGGGCTAAAATATGCATCTTATGGAATCATTAAAAGTTAGGCTTCCTTTGTTTAGGCTTTGTTTGGTAGGATTTAAATTTTCCCCAAATTTAACAACTTTTTTGATAAAAACCTGCATTGTGTAAGCTAGAGTTTTCATCACTTTGGGGAATTAAAATGCAATCTAACTTGGAATTTTATTGCATCATCCAATAGTTAACTCCCTAAAATTCCCAAAGAAGTATAGATCGCCCCAATTGGACTTTGTTTGGTTGGTGAGACGGCAAGTCATAAAGGAGTGAAGTGTTGAAGAGGTGACCATCTTAGGCAAGGAATGATGGCTTGGACTTCGATGTAGATGAGGGTGTAACCAAAAGATGGTTTGGGGCTTGTATGCATCACAAGACTGTAGCTTTTAGAATCCCATGTGGCTTAATCAACTCTCTAAAATGCAAATGAGTAATGTGGGAAGCATCA